>NQLW01000516.1:0-16192 GCA_002312845.1 Kalanchoe fedtschenkoi | reverse complement strand
TAAAAGCGTGGTAATAGATATATATATTACCACGCTTCTTACTTAAAAGCGTGGTAATAGATATATCTATTACGACGCTTTTAAGTAGGAAGCGTGGTAATTGGAGGTTGAACTCCGTATAAAATTGGTGGGTATCGAGTCGTCTAGGGTTTATGTGAATGATGATAATGTCGATGGAGCAGCAGGTGCCGATGGAGCAGAACCAGAGGATGACGATGCCGCCCCAGCCTCCGTCCCAGCACCACCAACCTCAGCCTCCTCCCGCTGGCTGGACCCTCGCCCCCATCCCGCCTCCAGCTCCCTATCACCAGTAACTTCTTCAACCCACAACCCTCGCCACCAACGATGAGATTAGGTCTCTTTGAGTTGTACGCAGCGTAGGGACAGCTTATATTGTTTTACATACGTTGCACACTTTTAGTGGAGGGCCAGAACTGAAAAATCCATTTGAAAAGCTTGAACAATTCATTTTCTACAGATAAATGTTGTTTAAGAAAAAAAAATCCCCATGCCTCTCATTTGACTTCATTATCTCATTTTCTTATATATTATTCTCCAATGTGTTGCACCAAAATTTTCACAGATATGTACGTGATGCATTAAAATATGTAATAGATTGTGTACTATTTGTAATAAATTTTGAATGTTTTGTTTAGCTTATATATTATAAAATTGTTAAATAATTAAAATATATTAAATTACATATTTAAAATATGTAATTTATTTTTTTGAAAAAAATAAATGCACTTATTACCACGCTTTTTATGTAAAGCGTGGTAATAGGTGGAATAACTATTACCACGCTTTACATAAAAAACGTGGTAATAGATGGTATACCTATTACCACGCTTATAAGCGTGGTAATAGGTTCACCACCTATTACGACGCTCTGTACTTTATCAATTACGACGCTCGTATTCACCACGCTTATGAAACGTGGTGAAAGTCTTCGAATAAGCGTGGTAATAAGCTTTGATCTGTAATAATGGTAAAGCTTGCTGTGAGGCTATCCAGGCTATTGAACATGACTACTGACCGACCATGCTCACTTCCGTAGGTTACACAAGTGAAGAAGGGTTTGTTCTCCAAGGGTATTGTAATGCTGTCAAGGATGGGCCCGTAGCCTCGATCCATCGCCATGCTAAATTACATGCCTAGCCATATAATATTCGTTTCCCACGCCTAGCTTATCTGCTTATATAATAAGATCATCGGATGAATATAACAATTCTCTTTTAATGAACATATTATCAAATCTAATGAGCACAATAGCTCATCTTTGACTTTGAATTTTCTTCGCTGAGGCTTGTTTGACTAAAGGTCAAAAAGAGACAAGTCAAACGCCATCGCGATCCACATTTTTTTTCGGGTCGTGACAATTTCACCACTAACGGTTTGAATTATCAAAATTAATAAATAGGGTGTAAAATATTATTTTAACTAGTTTAAAATGTCACATTGAGTTTTATTTATTACAATTGATCTTATTAAATTTATAAAGTAATAAAATCAGTTTAATATGAATTACATGAACTTCTCGATGTAAAAAAATAATATCATTAAATTTTATGACAAAACAACATAGTTTTAGTGAACAGATATAATAATATTAGTTAAGAATGCAGTATTCCCTCCATCCTGATATACATGTCATTTAATATTAAATTGGAAAGATTAATATGATATTTAATGTTAGCGGTTGGGTAGAATATTGGTGCAAAATTATTTTTTTATTGATTACGATAATGAAATCATTATTGTTTGACTTTTAAGATATTTATATATATTAAATACATATAGACAAGTGTTAAGTGATAAGTAAAAAATGAACAAAAAAATTCAGTTAAGTGACATGTAAAAAAGAACAGAGGGAGTATATTGTAATTTTATAAAAAAAGTAGTCCAAATTTTTTTTCACCATTTTTGACACTTAGGTAATTTAACCGTGTGGAAATGACGATAGTTTAGTTAGTGTTCCTGAGTTGATTTTAGGAGAGAAGGAGAAGGAGAGGGAAATGAAGGAAAAAGGGTGTTCCTGAATTTTTTTAAGGAGGGGTTTGGAGGGGGATGAGAAGGATATGAACCCCATTTCCTTTCTTCCCGAATTAGAGGGGGAGGGAGGGATGGGTAAATAAAATTTTAAAAATAATGATTTTACACTTATGTGTCTCTTAATTTATCTAATCATAAGGACAATTTAGTAATTATGTTATATTTTTCCTCCATCCCCTCCAAATCCTTCCTAAACTCAGGAACACTCATTCAACTTCTTTCCTTCCCTTTCCTTTCCTCTCTTCTCCTTTCCTTTCCTTTCCTCTCCTTCCTTTTCCCTTGCCTCCAAACTCAGGAACAGAGCCTTAGAGCCTGTTTTAAATTTTTTTTTTCTTGGAGATTTGTACATATAAAAATAAAAACCAAATTATCTTTGATTTAAGATTCGGAATTTTGTATACAACATCTGAAAATAATTGACATTTCTAGAAAATTTTGTTATATGAAAATATCTCATAATTATACGGTTTTTAAAAGAGTAAAATTTAAATCCCTTATTATTAGAAATTTAACAAATATTTACCAAATGTCATTTGATAGTAATAATAATACTATTATACCAATGTTTGTTCCGCCTACCAGAAACCCACTATCTGTTATTATTAATTTGATTCGGACTTCAGAATGATAATGTTTTGGTGCACATGAAAAATAAGTAGTCACTAATATTGCCATACCAAACCAAATTCAATTCTGAATCTGTATAGAAATGTCGAGTAATAAGTGAAAGCCAAATTAATAAATGAATATTCAAATCTACTTTGCTTAAATTTTTTTCTTAAAATATCTAACTTAAAATAAATGAATATTAACATATTTTTAAAATTTTATATTTTTATTTGTAAACAATAATATTAAATTCTGAAGACAGATATATATAAATATATGCTAAATGATGATAGTGTATTGGAATTGTATACTGCATTCATTTCAATTTCATTACATTATATCTCATCCAAAAAACTAATTTTTTCTTTGATTTTATTTATTTTAATTTTATAAGTCCTTATTTTTATATATATGGTATCTAAATAAAGATCTCCCTCAATCCCCTGAATGTGAAAAGCCATAAACATTTTCTGATTTTCCTAATGCATCATTTTCCTTTAAACTTATCTTGTCTTACTTTGTAACTCATTCCATCAAAATATTCTTCCTCAGCTTCAATATTCCAAATACACACATTAATGATACATCTGAACTTTTGCAACAGAGTAACTTCCAAATTCAGATTAGGGAATGATATGGTTAAGATCACTATCAAAAGCCATAACATAACAATAGTGACCGGAAGTTTTTCGGAAATCTTTCAATAAGATTGCGGTCATTTACAAGAAATGTTATCATATTTTTCGACCAACTTCTAGGGACTTTCGATAATTTTGTGTGTTTTAAGTAAAAAAAACTCCGGAAGTTCTCAAAAATAGCCGGAACATTTTAGTGTTTTCCATTGACTTTTCAGTGAACTTATTAAAAAAATTCAGATTTCGTCAAAATTTGAGAAAAAAATAAACTCGAAAATAAGAATAAAAATGGGGCCTACCTTTTCATCTTTCTTCCTCTCTTCCTCCTCGTTTCCTCCTTCTCTGATTTCTATGAAGTCTAAACTTTAGGTTTTTCCCCCTGAAAAAAAATGTCCTGAATACGCCACTGTCAGCACCATCTCTATTTTTTCAGCAGCACACCACTTCGATTTTCCTTCACCTCTCACATCCCAAGCAAGTTTTCACCTTTTGTGATTTTGAATTTAGTAATTTTGATTTTTTTTTTAAATTGAGTAACTTCACATTTGTTTTGTTTTGATTAATGTATTTGAATTGTTTTTGATGCATGAACTTGTTATGAATGTGAATGTATTCTTGTTTTCTAAGGAATTGTTTGGTAGACAATGAATTATTTTTTATGTAAGTACAACATGTGTGTGAATTTTTTTTATGTGAAAATTCTTGAAATTATTTTGTTATTAAGTTGTCAGATGTGATAGTATTTTCATGTATAGATGTGAAAATGCATATGAATTGTTTTGGATGTTAAAACTTGTTGTAACAGGTACTTGGAAATGAGCTTAATTTACATATTGATAAGTCCTATGTCATCTATATATTGTGTGAGCATCATTATTGTTTTTTGAAATTGCAGACATATGTCATTCCGCTCCGAGAAGAAGGAAAAGATTTTGAAGGTTGAGTCACCACGTACCTCCACAGGGGCAGTTAATGCGGAGGATGCCTCCATTGCTGAACCTGAACTTGTCGGGCTACCAATTACCATTCATCCTTTCGAAAACTGGTTTGAACACATCTCACTGGATCGAACAGATGACCGCACGTCAGTTTTGAGGCAGCTTACACAGACCTGAATTGGCTCTTTTGATAAATATGTGTTGAAAAATATATAAACATATTTTTCACATTTGATTTCTCTACAGTGAGCTAAGTAAGTCCATTTGTTTTAAAAAATATAGACATAAAAGAATGTGTTCTTTAAATTTTGTATGTCAAACTCATCCAAATAGATAAATAATATAATTTGAGTGTGTGATTAATGTTGATGATGAAGACAGTAAATAGACTCTTATTTAAGAGAAAGATGATTTTTGATATCACCCGAACATTTTTTTAAAAATAATAAACTTTTTCTTACTATATCTTTTCATTTCCAGGATAATAAAAAATGTATTTATAGTTATTTTACTTTCTAAGGGGTCTAAACAGACAACTATAGCAACAATGTTCAAACTATCAAGATCGATGTGATGTTTTTAAGTATTGTTAAATATATTCTCTAAATGACTGGAACCTATCACTACGAGGGGCTCTGAGATTAAATAAAAAAATTTTCAACAATATTTCTATCTATATGTTTTAAATTATTACTTTTTAAATAATTTATTTAATAAGATTGATGTAAATGAAATTTGAATTATTAGTTTTGAATATTGAAGTAATTATGGAAGTTTGAAATATGTTAAAATATTAGTATCAATTTTATATATTTACATTTTATAAACATATTGTTTGCTATTATAGATGATGTTATGTTTGGTTAATTACTTGATTGGCATGAGTTCGAATAAAACAGTTGTCCACTTAATTAGCCCATTAAATTTTGCATTTAAATTTATCAACTAGAAAATTATTTAGGCCCTGGTCTGTGGGAGGTTATGGGCCATTCTCTGTTCCTCCCACCTTGAGACCGGACTCGAGCTTGCAAAACACTTGCAGATTTTAACCCTCCCCAATCATTGAGTCCCTTGCTCACACCGGCCCCACACAACATGTCTAGAAAGAGAGTCAGGAGGCTCACATGTCACTCCTGACGTCAGATGATCTCCGGGCGGTCAATGATGAAGCTTTGGACTCCAGACATGGTCCAAAAGAGGCTAAAGAAATCGAATCTCAAAGCGATCGGTTAATTGAGATGACGATCGGTCGGCGGACTTTGATTGCTCCGATTCTATCGAACTCATAAGTAAACTACTAAATGCGAATGTGACAGTCATGTGACTTCATGTTCATAATATTCAAATACTTCATGGACACATTGTTACAAAAGTTGGATAAATATTCGTATGACACCTTTATATTATCCAAGCATTTGCATAATTCTTTTCTTTCTTTATGAGATAGAGTATAGAACAAGGTGGAAAATAAATTTGATTACCCCTGTTCCGGCGTGCAAGCTCCTTTCCGTTTTCTTTTATCTTGCCTCTGATGTTCAATAATGTGCCCACCAAACTCTCACATATGTTCTTCTCCAAATGTATCATGCCTATGCAATATCTGAATGGAAGACTCGCTCAATGAATTTTTTTAACTCATTTGATTAAGACAACCCGATGAGAGAAAACTCCAATTTCTTCCTTCGCCTGCCGACTGATCTGCTCCGGCCACCGCTGCACTCGTTTGCCGCGTCTTTCCCCTCATCCACAGCCACTCCACCTCACCCGCACTCACCCCCGAGCTGGCGGCCGTCGCGTTTGGCGGAGCCTCTGCACGGATTTTCAAATCCCTACAGCCGCTTGAGGCTATAACTCCCGACTCGTCCGGGCCTTCGACGCCATGGCCTCCACTCCTGGTGGCACGCAGATGGCGCCCGAGGCACGGCCGACGGCAGCGTCAGATCCCGGGCTTTCAGATCCGGCGTCCTGGCCCTGTCTTCCTAGCAACCCGAGTTCCCCGTCGCCATCTCTCACCGCGAGAAACGCTCAGCGCTCCTTTGCTGCCGCAGCCGGGCAGAAGCTGGCGCCCAGATGCCCCGTCATTGACGTCCCCAAACGCAGTAAGACGATCAAGGATTGGAAACCGGCTATCCTCTTCACGCCGGGGGAGCTCAAGTATGAAGCCCAACACCTCTAACACGCCGTAATCACCAAATTTTCAGTAAGAAAACCTAAGGCGGAGGAGCTCCGCGCCTACATTAAGCTGAACTGGAAGATTAAAGGCCCATATTCCACCGGCAACCTCAACCCCAGACACGAATTCATCATCCTGGACTCACAGGCGGACCTCATGGAGGCGATGACTTGTTCTACTCATCAGATCGGCCGTTTCCTCTTCAGACTGTTCCACTGGACGCCCCAGTTCAGCCTTCAGCATGAGTCGGCTAGGGCAGTGTCTTGGGTGCGGATTCCGGGTCTCAGCCTGATATTCTTTAATGAAGGCTATCTAAGACCTATCGGGGATGAGCTCGGCACCTACCTCAAAACGGACGCCCGAAAAATAAATATGACTTATCCTGCTACGCTCGAATTCTTGTGGAGGTCGACATTAAGAAGCCGCTTACCCGAGAAATGTTCATCGGGTGTACGACCGGTGAAGGAGAAACTTTCAAATAGTGTATGAAGGCCGACTGGGTGCCCTAAGTGCCAGATCCAAGGGCACAACTTAGCCGAGTGTCGGAAGTCGGAAAGTAAGCCCATGCCCGGTGCTGCAAACCCGCAATGGCCTCCACCCAAGGGGCACCCGCGCGGCGCGGGGGCTTCGAGATACCTCAGAAAGAACAAGACTCTAGGGATAAGTGTCACGACCCGAAAAAATGTGAATCGCGATGGCGTTTGACTTGTTTTTTTGACGTTTAGTCAAACAAGCCTCAGCGAAGAAAAAGTCAAAGTCAAATGTTTAACATACTAATAAAAGAACATTCGTAATTAAAATCTATCAAAAAACAACCCAAAATCTTACCCAAATACATCAAAGCGACAACTACTAAAATAACAAAGAAATAAATAACTGCTGACTAAAGAAAACCGACTGAATACTAGATGGCACCGTACCGAAGAGCTCACTCGTTGTTACCCCAAACACTGTCGTTATTGACCGACTACTGATCTGAAAAGAGAATTTAAATAGTGGGGTGAGTCAAAAGACTCCGTGAGTAAACAACTCGCTACGTATTTGGCGAGCCGAGGGGGATTCTTTTGTTTTAATTAATATTTTATTAATCACGTGTGACTCGCTCACCGTTCGTACTTTTGTTGTGTACGTAGGGGGGGTCAATTATAATTTATTTTGAACATGTATTTCTTATATCGCATCAGAATAACATATGTCAAATGCAAGTGTGTATGTGTGATGCACATACATGAACTGCGACGGAAAGCCCTTTTTGGCTAGGCAGTCGTCACTGCCGATTCGGATCATAAAATCATTCATATAACAGAACGTGATATTATCACGGAAACAGAACGCGATATCATCGCGGAAACAGAACGTCGCAGACATGATGTAGCGTGTATGCACATGAATGAATGCTCAATATAACAATTTCACTTTTCCACGTGGATTTCATATTATACCCAATATGTTGTATTAAGCATCACATATTTAATTTTGTACGAAAAGAAATACGTAGGAATTATTTACTCACCTCAAGCTAGACTTGAAATCATACAATCAATTTGTTTTATGACTTGACTCCGTGTCCCGACCTAAAATCATGCATATAAAGAAGGGATAAAACCCAAAAGGGGTCCTGAACTATCACCGCTTACCCAATTGCGGTCAGAACTACCACGATTTCCAAAAAGGATGCGATGAAAAAAAAATTGACTTATTTTCTAAAATAAAATTTACCATTACATTCCTTACCTAATATAATTATAAGACTTAGATTTGTGTGCAAAAATTACGTCGTTTGGTTATCAAAATAAATTATATCGTTTTGCGCAAATAAAGAAAACGACATCTTTTGATAACCAAATGACCACACAAATTTAAATCTTATACTAATATTATGTTTGGAATGTAATGGTAAATTTTAATTTAGAAAATCAGTCTAATTTTTTTTTCATCGTACCTTTTTTGGAAATCATGGTAGTTCTGACTGCAATTGGGTAAGCGGTGGTAGTTCAGGGCCCCTTTTGGGTTTTTCCCCTATAAAGAATGAAATTATAATTTACAACGGATTGCATGGTTCAAAATTAGTCAATTTTCTACCTCATGTCATCTATGTCACCACTACATTATTAACTATATATATCTATTAAATAAAAAACACAAAATAAAACATACATTCGAATAAAAAAAAACCAATTATCTAGCTCACCCGCATGTAAGAACCCGTGGCCTGTCCATTAGAATTTTGTTTTCTTCTTCTATAATTAGTTTTTTTTTTTTTAACCAAACACACATCAGGGCAACACGTGTAGTTCAATTGAATCCAAAGAACCAAACCAGCCAATCTTCACACGTAAATCCTTAAACCAAAACATTCACCGATCAATACCTTTTAATCTAAACTCTTCGCTGCTGTTGATACTTTCCCGTTTATTATATATACATATATATATATATTTTTTAAATCCTAGAATTATGTACCTACGGAACAATCAACACTCGACATAATATTTAACAATTACGACACATACCTCACAACCCAAGTAATGACTGATGTTCCTCACTCTCGTCTACGTACTTGACGACACAAATCCCTTCCTTCTTTCTTTCTTGCTTTTTTTTCCTCCCTTTATATTTATATAAAGAGGTGAAACTTTAATTCTAGTAGGAGTTGGGCTTATTCTAAATTTGGGCTTCTCTTATTATTATTATTATTATTAGGCTACGATGTTACAATAAGCAATCAAGGAAGTGCTGGACCAGGAAGAAGAGATTGAATCAGGAGTGAAGACTTCGACAGATAAGACCGCCGCGGCTCCGGTCCCAATCGTGCATAGCGGAGAAGTGGCCGGGGAACGCCCAAACACACATAACCCTTTTGATGTCCTGGCGGATTTGATGGAAGACCTGCCAGGCAAGGGCATCGAGGCGGCAAACGCCTCGGAAACAAATGGCCCCGGTGGTTCCCGGCAGGGTGATCTAGCCGCTAGGCGCGTGTCTTGAGATGGGTCCCATGTTAATCAGGTGGAGACATGCACCGGGGAGGGTCAGATGGAAGCCGAGCTAACAGGCTTGGGGAATGGTGAGGAGCCGGTATGCGCTGCTACCGAGCCCCAGGCAATAGGCTCGGATGCTGGAGTGGCGCCTCAGCCCCAGGGCCTGCCTGACCCAGCTCGCGAGGCTCCTTCGAGCATGCCGAACGATGGGGTCAAAGGCCAGCCTGAACCAGCCCGGAAGATCCTTCCGAGTGCGCTGCACATAGAGGTCCAAGTTCCTCAAGAGCCAGCCCGTGTGGCCCCGCAGAACTTGTCGAACAAAGAAGACAAGGGCCTTTCAGCCTCCTCGAATCTGCCCTAGTCGCAGGCTCCAGGTAAGGCAGCCACACAAAGTCAGTCCGAAGAAGCTTCAGAGGAAGCATCGTATTCCCTGCTCTCGAAAGCTCGCAAGGGTGAGGACCAAGTTGACGAGGAGATTCTCATTTCGGTAGCCTCAAATTGGAGGAAGAAGAAGAAAGCAAAAACCAATTCCTTGGCTTTTGTTATCGAAGATGAGGACGAAGAAACTTCAGCTTTTTAGCACCCGGACACCAACATAGGCGATAACTGAACAAATTCCATATGGGAAGGTGAATAACTCAACCAAGGAGAGAGCCGAGAGAATTAAGGAGGGTTTTTAAGGATAAAGCTAAAGTTAAAACCAAGATATACGCTAGGAAGGGGCGGAAGACATCCTCTCCACCGCACTCGGATTAGTGGAGCTTTCTAAAGTCGCCATGCCAGTGGCTATTTCTGGGTTATCCAGACATTTTTTTAGGCCTCGCGCCATATCCTACCCAAGCTATTGTAGGCTCATCGAGCCATGCCCTTAGCCCTCATTCCCTTGTAGGCTCTCGAGCCCTCCTCAGTTCTTGTGTTTTATTCCTGTAGGCTCCCTGAGCTCTAGGTCCTTTGGACCATATTCAATAAAATAAAATATCTTAAAAAAGGACATACAATCCTAATTAGACACATATAATTTGCTAAATTAAATCCATGTAATTTATGAGAGATGGAGTGCGGGAAGTTGGAACGTCGTGTCTTCGACGGCAGGCAACCGCCGGAACCCCGACCACCGGACGCTGGAGTGGATTCACAGACTCCCTCGGAGAATGAAAACGCTCCAAAACAAAGTTATGCGACCATCAATCGACAAGTGAAACCAGCCTTATTCCCGACCATCGAGCTTCTCGGAGGTAACCAATGAACAAGGATGGCAAGCCGGCCCTGATTTTCACAGCAACAGAGATACATGCTTACACGCAGCAACTAAAATATGCGTTGATAGCGAAGTTCTCAAATAGACGCCCGCATATTTCGATGGTGGACAAGGAGTTCAGATCGTGGAAGTTGGACGGTCAGCCCATTGTTAGCGACATGGATGGTCAACATGTTCCGATGATTCTACCGTCGGAGAAAGACGTTATAACAGCTTTCACCCAGGCACCCCGTCGTGTCAGAACTTCGCTTTTTAGGCTATTCAGATGGACACCAGAGTTCTATCACAAACAGGAATCTACACTGATTTCGGCCTGGGTTTGTTTCCCACGTCTCAGACCGGACCTGTTTAACGGAGAGTACTTCGCTGTCTATGCCAACCCTTCGGAAAATTCTTGGACTCAGATGCTCACACTAAAAATCACATTCAGTTGGCTTTTGCGCGATGCTGTGTGGAGATTGACGTTGTAAAGCCCCTGCTCTTAAATTTGGATGGATGCTGGAGATGGTCACGAGTGGTGGCAGGACATAGTCATAGAGGGCAAACTTAAATTTTGCACCAAGTGTAAGCTCCATGGCCACAGTATTTCAGAATGTAGGAAAATGCGACATCAACCAGTAGAGAGATAGAACAAGATGGAGAGTAAAATCCAAACTCATGGTGCAAACCCTCAAGCAGAAATAGAATGGATTAAGGTTGGTCCGAAAAGGCTATAACCCCCCAGTCTCACAACTCGAGTCCCCTTCAAGACCGCACCCTAGAGTAGGGGGAGATTAGAGAGGATGAGAAGGAGGTTGAAGAATTTATTATACAGGAATAGACTTTGCCCAACCTAAAGAAATGCCATTCCTCAGAGCAGCTAAATAATCAGCCAGATGCCTCGAAGGCTCTGGCGTTGGAGAGAACTAATTCCATGAACGCCATCTATGAGGAAGTTTCAGACAGAAATCTAGAATTCTTAAGGGAGCAGTTTCAACATTACCACCTGGTTAGTAAACATCTAAAAAAGACAAAGGAGGAAAATCTTAGAAGAAAAAAATCATAGAGGAAAGAAGCCTTCAACAAAATCAGAGGCAGAAGAGTGGGGAATGTACTGATGCTGAGCTGCTTGACACATTAGCTTTGGTGTCTCAAGTGCTTGAGACCCAAGATCAGAGGGGAGAGGAGCCAGCTGATCAGAACACTATTTCTCCTCAGGGGAAAGTTAGTACCAATGGCAAAACCTACAAAAAGAAAAAGAAGATGTATACAGTGGATATAAGACCGCTTACAAGGGCGATCACAAAACATTCCTCATTCTTTATCCAATGATGAATAAGATTATCATCTGGAATGCTAGGGGAGCTTGCAATCAAGGTACATTCTACCACCTTAAATCTCTTTGTTCTAATTACAAGTCATGGTGTTTGTGTATTTTGGAACCTAAAGCTAGCGGTATCAAGCTTGGTAGGCTAGTTAGGAAACTTGGTTTTCCCTCTATGTTTTACAATGCGGACATAAATGATCATATTGCCATTCTTTGGATCTCTGAGGTGGACATCTCAGTTATTCATGTCGATGATCAAGTAGTCACGGTAGGAGTTACCCATCCAGGTATTAATTTCCCTCTGTTTGTGAGTGTGGGTGTATGCGGCCTACTCCAAATATGCTAGACAGTGAATCTGGGACAATCTTCTGGATTTAAATCACAGTCTTAAAGATCCTTGGATAATCAGAGGGGATTTTTATGTTATTTCTAGTTGGGAGGAGAAGAAAGGTGGCAAGTTTTATGATGACGGTAGTATGAATGAATTTAATTATTTCATTATCCAATCCGGGCTACAGGAAATTTCTTCTGATAATGGGCATTATAGTTGGACAAAAAATCAAAAAGGGCTCAGAAGATTCTATAAGAAGATTAATAAGGTCTTATTAATCCCGAAGGTGTCATCAAATTCCCAGATCTCCACCTGACTCTACTGCCTAGAATTCAATCAGATCATACCCCGTTGTTATTAAGTTTGGAGCGGGATGCTGTGAAGAACTCTTCGTCTTTCAAATTTATGAGAATGTGGTGTGATCATGAGTCTTTTTATTCTTTTGTGCATCAATGCTGGAATGACGTTTCTTAGGATCTTGGGCTGTTCAACCAGGTAACTAAATTATCTCACCTAAGGAAGGGTCTGCAACTCTAGAATAAGGAAGTTTTTGGAGATGTGCATAAACAATTGGATGGTCTGGCCTATGAAATTCAATCTTTAGATGATAGTCTTTGCCAGGATTGGAATGCAGATGTCTTCGACTTACTTCAAGAAAAAAAGGCTCAGTTTAAGACATGGCAAAATAGGAAATACATGATGTTGGAGGACAAAGCCAATCTTCACTGGTTAAAGGAGGGGGATATAAATTCAAAAGTTTTTCATGCTGCTATAAAAGACAAAGTCAACATTAATAAAATCAGTATCAAGAGGGAGGATGGCTCTTATTGTATTGATTCGGATAGCATTGGGAGGATGGCGGTCTCCCACTTCTCGGATTTGTTCTCAGGTAAGACGTATTGTCCTACCACAGATCTTCTTCAGGATGTCCCAAGGATGATATCTGTAAGGACAATGATCAGCTTGCCAATATTCCAGGAGAAGAAGAAATTAAAAAGGTTGTTTTTGCTCTGAGCGCTGTAAGTGCCTCCGGTCCTGACGGCTTCATTGGAGCTTTTTACCATAAGTGCTGGATATAATAGGAAAGGATGTGGTGGCTTCTATTCATCATTTTTGGGAAGATGGCACTACTCTTCCAAAAAGCATTTCCTCTTCCAACATTGTCTTAATTCTAAAGACCAGAGATGCTCATGAGTTTAAGGACCTAAGGCCGATAAGCTTATGTAATTTCAGTCATAAGATCATCTCTAAAATCCTTGCTTCAAGGTTGTCTACTCTCCTCCCTATTATTATTTCACCGGAGTAATCAAGATTCATAGAGGGCAGAAGCATGTTAGAAAACATTGCTCTTGCCCAAAAGATGACAAGAGATGTTAATAAGAAAACCAGAGGAGGTAACATTATTATGAAGGTGGATCTGTCTAAAGCCTATGATAGAGTTCATTGGGCTTTCCTCCATGATGTTATGAGGGCTTTTGGCTTTAATGAAAAATGGATTGATCTTATCATTAAGAACCAAAGCAACTGCTATTTTATTAATATTATGGGAAATAGGCAAGGCTTCTTCAGAGCTGGTAGGGGTCTGAGGTAGGGAGATCCACAATCTCCTGGTTTATTTGTGCTTATGTTGGATGCTTTCAGCAGGAGATTAAACAGTCTTATTGATCAGAAAAAGATTCAGTCATATGTCTGCTCTAGGAGAAATAAGGCCATTTCCCATTTACTTTATGCTGATGACCTGCTGGTGTTTACTAATGGGTCTGCAAACTCCTTGAAGGTGTTGAGAGGGCTGATTCACTCTTTCTATGAAGCTTCTGGCCAGCTTATAAATGTAGAGAAGAGCAAGGTTCTGCTTCCTGATAGTGCCCCCTTAGAGTGCTCAGAAAAAATTCAGAGAATCACTAATTTTCAAATTGGTAAATTTCCCTATAAATACCTTGGAGCTCCTCTTTTTATGGGAAGTTAGGGCGGAATACTTTGATGAGTTGCTAGAGAAAATTCAGAGGAGAATATCGGGATGGAGGTCTAAATTCCTCTCCTAGGGAGGGAAGGTCACCCTGATTTCATCAGCCCTTCAATCCCAAGCTTTCCACTCTATGTCAGTGCTGCCCATTCCAAAGAACACTCTAAATAAGATGGATAAATTAAGCAGGAACTTTCTTTGGGATGAGGGAGACTTAAATAAAAATCATTGGGTCCTTGGAAGGACATCTCAGCTCCTATTAGTCATGGTGGGCTTGGCATTAAGAAATTAGCTCATTTTTTTTAAATAGAAAATTTATTAACGAAAAAAGGAGCCAGCAAACACTCGCTGCAGGGGATGGCACCCAGCTGCAAACGAAAGAAGCAGCCCAAGTTCAAACAATACAGAAAAACTAAAAGAATCAAAACACAAACTACTCCCCTCCCGCCCTACAATAAACTGTTCGCCTTGCATCTTGCACCAACAGGACGCTAAACAAAATTAATATTCTCACAATTCATACAAGGATTAGTGCATAATACATTCATTAATTCTTCTCAACAAAAGTTTTAACAAAATCATAAAACTCACGGATACAGGCATCATATATACTTGACACTTAGCCGGTTACATATCATCCAATCACGGCTATCAATTCTAAATAAAATAACATGACACATATAAATTAATAGAAAAAGAGTAAGATATTATAATTTAAATAATATGTACCATTAGAAAACTAAAAGATACATACTTAATGTACTAAAATACACGTGTACATATATTTAATATGTATCAAAAATTAACTAAAATATATACAATATGTAGCTAGCTAAAAAAGACATTCTCTATATATTAGATAAGTTGATGAAAGGGGAGATAAGTGATCTGAAACCCTGATAAATTCCTTAATGCTCTCAAAAATAAAACTAACTTTGAGATATCTATGCACCTGCAAAGCGGTATGTAAATTTGTGCAAACCTTAGACCGCTTTTGAGACTTGAAAATGCCATTGAATATGAATAGAAACATATGACAGAAGTACCATTTAAAGTACTTATGTATAACGATGTTTATCCATAGTACAAAGCCCTCTAAAGTATTAAGATTTTAGATGGAGCTTAAGGGTCAAAGACGTCATCTAAAATAAGCACTATTAATGACATTGATTATAATAATTAAACATTGTCATATGTGCATATACACTAAACTGTGTTTTGACCTATAGACGTCGTCTTAGTTAACCAAAATGTCGCATTTTTGGGTTACCACATAAGACGTTGCTTTACACTAATTAGCTCTGTCTTATGTACAAGCCCCATCTAATTCAAACACCGTGAAATGTGTTTTATAGTAATGTTGGTAACCGTGAAATGCTTATGATTTTTGCATTTATCCGATGTGAAAATCAGAAAGTAGGTTAATATAAAAAGAAGAAATTAAGACTGAATGTAAAAATGATAGCAACGAAGCAAAAAGGAAGATATAATTAAAAAAATTGGTACATTATAAGTATATTTTCGTTTAGCGGAGGTTAAATCACCTGAACCACCTCCGAAACATATCATATTTTCGGGTGTACCAAATGCACCTGATTATTATTCTCAAAAATATATTAGCTGCCCGGAAGCGTTTCGGGAGAAAAGGTGGGAAAAAAATTAAATAATTCAAATTAGAGGGGCGTTTCCGGAGGTTTTTCGGGACAGTGTGATTTCGGAGAATTTTTTGGGGAATTGGCGAGGGTGTATCGAGAAGTATGTTGGGGGAAATATTGAGCATCAATGCCCAAGTCCTTGGGCTAAAGATAAGTCCAAAATTGAACACAAAAGAGGAGCCCAAAATGAAGAGAAGAGGAGACGGATGTGGAGTTCTCTAGAACTCTTTGGATCCTCCTACATGAAGTAGATTTTTCTAGAATCCTTAATTCTAGCCATTGGATGAATTTCAT
>NQLW01000515.1:2016374-2026932 GCA_002312845.1 Kalanchoe fedtschenkoi | reverse complement strand
CAGATAGGGTTTTGTCACAAACCCAAGGACTTGATGAGCAGTACCATTCCTTCACCTCCTTTCCCTTTGTCTCTTGTAACCTTCTTTCTTTGGTTGGAATGAAGTCACGTGAAACCATTTTCAGCCCCTTTATTTCACTTCAATTATAAATTTAATCCCTCATATTTCCACTATATAAAGTAGCAAGCATCATATTACTCAAAAGTTCCTTCCATGCCCCTCTAAGCATCCAGTTCCTCTCATCGAACCCTTCATATTGATTGAAATCACATAATATCATTGTCCTTCGCCTCCCACCCTCTCCCTATCTCTCTCTCTCTCTCTCTCTCTCTCAATTGATCATTCCAATCGATCCCGGCCCTCGTCTGCTCAATCACCCTCACTGTGTTTTTTTGCTCATCATGATGACTCCAATCTTTCTCAACCCTCCGAACACTCAATATTTTGACCTTAATAATCAAGATCATCATCAAGAAGATCAGCTGCAACAAGTCCTGCTTGCAAGCTCTCCATTTTGTCCCACTATTGCTGCCTCAAGCACAAGCATCCATCTTGATCAAGGACTTAGGATAAGTGCCACCCACATCATGAGTGATCAATCACATGCCTTTAATGATCAGCTAGAGGTATGTTCTTTTACGGCTAAAATTAAAAGCAATATAATCAGAGTTTGTAGATTATATGAACGGAAGAGATCAGGTCATTACTTGTGCGAGAATTCTTTTTTTTTCTTTGATCATGACCATGCATTTTATGCTTCCATTTTTCGATATTTCAGGCTTCTAAGAATGTATTCTCTTTTGGGGAATCACCTCCATATGAAGCACAAATGACCAACACCGACAACTATGGATCACACAACCGTGATCTATTCATTTTCAAGCAGCAAGAAGATCAAGAACAAAACAACCTTAGAGGCACTGGAGGCAATATGACTGCTGATAGTAACGGATCGTCTCTTAGATGGATGTCATCCAGGATGAGGATGATGCGCAAGATGATAAACTCCAACGGCCCCAAAATCGATCCTAGAGGTGGATCAAGGATCATCACAAGCAGCACCAGCCCAGATCACAGTCCTCAAGTTGGAATCAACAGTGACAACAATAACAATAATCACAATATGATACGGGTATGTTCTGATTGTAACACGACCAGGACTCCTCTATGGCGCAGCGGCCCTCAAGGACCAAAGGTGAGACTAGATCGAGCTTAATTTAACATATGTCCTTAATGAAATAAAAGAATAGTGGCCTCATAAAAATAATTAAATTTGCAAGGATCTTCATGGCTTTATATGATAAACTGGATCACAAAGTAAGTTGATGGGTATTTATTAACTTTTTACCTAATATCAAGTGTGTTTTCTTGTTTATTCACAGTCACTATGCAACGCATGCGGGATCAGGCAAAGGAAGGCGAGAAAGGCCGCAATGGAAGCAGCAGCAGCAGCAGCCACCAACAGCAGCTGTGAGGCTTCATCATCCACATCGACCAAAACTACCATCAAGTTAATGATCAACAAAGACAAGAAAAAGTCAAGAGCCACTAGCAACACTTGTGTCTCCCAGCACAGCAACAAGAAACAAACACCATGCAAACAACAAGCCAGTCAACTAGCTGACAGTGATCACAACAACAGCAGTATCAGTAGCAGCAGAAAGCAGCAACTTAGTTTTGAGGAATTTGCCGTTAACTTACTGAGCAAAAACGCGGCATTCCACCACATGTTTCCACAGGATGAAGAGGAAGGAGCACTGTTGTTAATGGCGCTATCCTGTGGCCTCATTCAGAGCTGATCATCAACCGTTGATTTCTAGGACATTTTTATTATATTCAGTAATAATTGGTACCACCCTCTCTTATTTTGGTTGGTACTTTTAATGTATGGCATGTGTGAGATATTTGTTTCTTTCACCAAGTTGTTTTATGAACTAAAATATGTTGCAAAAAGAAGCTGCTAGGGTTTGCAATAGCTTCACATGTATGATCTATCATGCCCTAAAGTGTAATGCTTATTGTATTGAACAACTTTCTTTTATAGAATTAAAAGAGTTTCAATATAAAAAAACTAATGCCGTTTAGTTTCCTTCCATATGATTACATCACTACATTGCCTTTGAAGCGGTCCTGATAAGAATATAGTGCTCTTTTACCATGTTTGTTTACTGTGAAGATTTTAGGGTTTTGTCTACTTATCACCTTTTTTCCAGGAGATGCATACATCGCTTTGCTCCTCAATAATTGCTGAAAAAATTATCAGTGATTGAATGTGCAAACAGAAGAGTTTCATTTTGTGTGTGGTCCTATTTCCTGTAAATATTTGTGTTGTTCTAGAAAAAGGACCAATCTGGCAATGCCCAGAGCTCATTGTTTGCATACAATCATCTGATCTAAAGCTACCTAGATATGCTATATATGTATTATGACCAGAGGGGGAAAAAACGCAGTGATCATCATCTCTTTTTTTTTTGTCAGTTTGGAAAAAAAAACAATCAGTTCAACTAATGTCTCATATGCGTGCCAAGATTCACTTTTTAACTAAAACTTAAGATTTAGACTAAGTTTGGTTTAGAGAAAATGAGAAGGAAAGGAAAACTGATGAGAAAAAGAAATGAGTTTTTTTTTGTTTGGTTTAAGAAAAAATAGGGGAAAAAAATTAGATGAAAAATGAGAACAAAAAGTATAATTTATTCAAACAGTGTTTTTTTTTTCCTAACCATTTTCTATCTCTAACTAAATAAGTGGAAAATAGAACATTTTTCCTCTCATATTTTTCTTTCCTCCTCATATTTTCTAAACCAAACACAATTTTAGGGTTACTTGATTTAATTTCTTATGTTATAGACATCAAGGTCAGGTTGCTGAGAAACATTATATATCTTCAACAGTAAGTCCCTTTAAAAGAAAAACCAACTCAGTTCGAGCGAATACAAATTAAAGTAAAAGCTATAGGGAAGCAATTTGATAGAAACATATATGGAGGCAATCCACGCCAGGAGCAGTGGGGCGCATCAGTCTCTGAGAGCCGGTGTAACACTAATTAAAAAAAAATTAAAACGTTGATTTTTATCATGTTTTGAAAAAAAAAAGATAAAATAAAAAAAAATATTGTGTTTAAGTGTTGTAAATCTTTTATCACATTTCTTACTAACAAATGTGATAAAAGATTAAGGGAAAACGGTGATGTTTTATATTTTTATCATGTTTCAAACTAAAAATGATTAAGAATCAACTCTCTTTTATCACGATAAAATTTCGTTATCACGTTTCATGTGCTGAAACAAACATGATAATAAAATTTCGTGATATCTTTAATTATCACGTTTCGTGTGCTGAAACATGATAAAAGAATTAATTTTTAATCACGTCTGTCCAACAAATCATGATGATTAGCTAAACAAAAATTTTAACATTAAATTTCTATAATCAATTCTAACATTTAATCACGATTAATAAAATAAATTAGATTAGAAACGTTCCGGAGGGTTTTGGGAGTGGTGTGAGGCTTAAGGTTTAGGGTTGAAATTTCTGAAATAATATTTTAAATTATGATTATTTCACAATCACATTTCTTTAACTATTAATTTTCAACAATCATTACAATTAAAATTATTATTTTCATATAAGTTCAATTTCGTTCGAAATTTTTAAGTTTATCTTCACTCAAAGGGAATGATCACATGCAATTTCATTTATTTTTTATGAGATTCATTTTATCTAATTCGATTTCATTAGATTCATTAAACTTTATATTTCAATTGACGCACTACTTAATTAATGCCCTATATTATATTAACAAAAATTTTACAATTGTCAATCTCTTATATTGATGCAAAGCTAAATTTTGAATACTCAAAAATATACACATATGTAAATTTTAAGCTTAATATATAACGATAATCAATTAGGTAATTGGAAAATTCTTAAAATTTTAAACTAAATTTCGTACAGTAATTGTTAAAAAATAACTATTTATTTTATAAAATTTGTTCAAAAATATTCTCAAGGTAATAAAAACACTATAAAAATATATTTTAATAATCAAATAGACATTATTAACTCGAATCGACAAGATCTTTTGAGATTATTTAATGATTAGATAATAATCACACTTAAAGGAATAAAAATAATCACTTTTTATGAATTTATGGCCAATGGGAAAATCTGAGATACTTATTTTTGTAATTATCATAACCTTTTTGAATACATCATTTTAAATCACTGTCATAAGTAGAATTCATGCAAACCAGGATTTTTGAATAATTGGGAAATAATCATGTTTCGTTCATGAAAACATGCACTTTTAATCACGTTTTTGTCAAGCAAACATGATAAAAAATGGGTTTATCTTTATCATGTTTCACACTATGAAATGTGATAAAAGATTTCAAAATTACTCATATCTAGATCTATTTTTAAATTTATAATTAATAAATTATATCGTTTTGCGCACACTAAAAAAACGATGTCTTTTGATCAGTGTTCTAAAAATCTCCGTTCTAGACCATCGATTAATCGTTAGACTGTGTTGATTCCACCTAGCCGCCTAGTGATTAATTGTTCAAGACATATTTTTTTATGAAAATAATAGTGTTTAAACATATATATTTATAATTAATTATTAAATTTATAATTAATATATTTAACTCTGATTAACTGTCCGAATAATCGTTCCGATTAATCCCCGCCTAGCGGATTAATCGCTAGGCATTGTGCTCACCGCTTAGCACCGTCTGACACTTTTTTGAACACTGCTTTTGATAACAAACAACGTAATTTTTTTACACATATCTAAGTCTTATAATAATATTAGTTTAGGAATATAATGATAAATTTTATTTTAAAAAATCAGTCCAATTTTTTTTCATCACACTCTTTTTAGAAATCGTGGTAATTTGGATCGCAATTGGATAAGTGGTGATAGTTCAGTGCTTCTTTTGAAAAAAAAATTCTTAAATTAATAGAAAAATTACTAGTAAAAATACATAACTATAATGAAAAATCAGTCAGAAAATTATTATATATTATTAACATTAATTACATAAATCTCAACAATTAACGTGTATAAGTTACCACAGCAAAGGAGGTTAATTTGACCTACGCTGCAAGCTACACTCTTGTTGCGAAAATCTGCCAAGTGTCCGAGACGATGGGCCGGTAACGTGAGATCTCTATGCGTCACTTACGTTAGCAAGCCCATGTCTCAAGTGCGGGTGGAGGCGATCTTGCTGGGCTTATAGAAATTACCTGCGAAACACACAAAATTATTGGACAGGAATCCGGTGTTGTGCAGTATTTTGCTGTAAGTATAAAACGATGTCATTTTGTGTTATAAATGACATCGTCACGTGTATTTTCATTTAAAACGACATCTTTTATAACACAAAGCGGCGTCATTTTATAATCAAAATAAAGCGCTGCGCAACACCAGATTCGACCTAAAAATGTCCATATTGTCAGGAACAAGATGAGAGGCTGAGGTATTGAATCCACGTGCGGGTGAAGGCAAGGCAAGGCAAGGGTACACGCTCAGCCCAGATATGAGGAGATTTGACGATGATTGGAGATATTTGAATACTTTACTTAATACTTACTGACTTATTGCGTAATGCATATCAAGGGCGGTGATATTATTGGGCGGAGAGCGCGAAAAATGTGTATTCAAAAAAAATAATTGAAATATAATTAATTAGGTATAAAAATCTTAAATTTTAATAGTAGTATTGTTTTCTTGGATTTTATACCTCTAATTTGTTTTAGATAATGTAAAATCACTAATTTTTGTACTTCCGATTCCGACTGTCCACTCTAACATTGCCAATAACAAACTTATTTTGATTTACAATTTTTCCAACCACTCATATTAAAACCTATTGGTTCGCCACAAAAGCATACTATAATAACATCACAGTCCACTTCACGCGTGTAATTAATTCTCCTTACATATTTTACAAATGATGATTGCACAAACCATAATTAGTTGCAATAATTAAAGACATGCCCATTAAATATTTTATCTGCATTGAGACATATTTTGCAAATTTCTGTGCATGAGACTCACATATCATATAATGTTTCTTTTATTTTTTCATATTATATTAATTATAATTTTTTTAAAATTTATTAAATATATGATTATTTATAATTATTAATTCATATTATCTTTTCTTAAAATTAAATATTTGAGGATAATAGTAGAGAAGACGCTTTTAAGTTTTAAGCATCGTATAAATCCTAACTCATTTAATTTATAATTATTAATAAATAATAGACAGCGCTTCTAACTAAAAAACGTCATCTAAAATTTATCTATATAATAGACATCGTTTTTAACTAAATAGCGTCATTTAAAGTCTTTATAAAACTGCTTCATATGGTCGAACTACTTTGCTGTCAAAACAAGAAATACTCAATCCCACAAATAAAGTTGTTTGAATTCTGACACTTATCTCTTCACAAAGTTATTCGAGGATGTCATAATAACCTTACATTTGTGACGGTCCGAGTGTAATGATTTGTACCTCTTACTGTTTTCATGCATAATGCGGGATCCAAATCTTCATGGATTAGGGCCAATTTTCTCAACGCTCAGATCTCTTTACTTACCCACATCTTGAGAGGGGATATGAAATTATCTTTAACCACACACATTATCGAGTGACTCATGAGAGGATCTCTACAAATAGTTGCATGTTAATTGGTTAGAATATTAGCTTACTTATGAGATGCATCTCAGAATTTCATCTAGTCTAATCCTCAGCAAACATAAAGGATTCTCTTCCCAAGTTCCCTTCTAATTCTTATATCACATTAAGGGGAATCCTGTGTGATTCAAGGATCCTTTGTGGTCCTTTATGCTCATTACTCAAGGGGTTAAAGGATCATCAGATAGCCAACCTCGATTAAGAACTCGTTGCGCTGCGCGTCGTCGGAGTCTCACTCCATTTGAACGACTTCTATAAGGTTGACACCTTAAGGAGATTTTCGAGACTTGCTGGACTTTTGAAGGTCCGCCCTCACAGGCCCGTTCCTGAGATTTTGCGGGTCCTGGGCGAGAGTTAATTATGGGCCCTCTTTTATGCGTTAAATAAATTTTTGTATAATTATTAATATAAGCATGTTGATAGCTCAGTTGGTTTAGACCATCAATAGTAGAGAGGAGGGTCAGGGTTTGAATCCTACTTCTATCACGATTTTTAATCATATATTTTTAGGTGAAGTTGGGTTTGGAAGGGCCCGACCTAACTTACTGCTCAAAATGGGATCTCACCCATTACTGTTGCAGGACCATGGGCCCCGACCCATGCTTGGGCCCTGGGCGACCGCCCCTATGGGTCAAGTATAAGGGTCGGGCCTGCGCCCTCATATCTCACATAAGTTGGACTCACTTAAATTTCACATCCAAGATTTTACTTCGAGGTGGACGAACTCATTATCATTTCTCCCTAAAGAGCTAATGGAGCTTTTCTTTTAAAAAAAACATTACCACTCTCTCTTTACATATCAACTCTTTAAGAACAACTATTCATATATGTTAAACTCATATTAATATCTAATTTTATAATTCATCATCCGATTCATCACTCAACCTCTCAAATATCCAATACTCAACATTATTAAAATACCACTAAAAGCTAATAAGAAATCTCTTAACCCTTCTCACACGCCACGATCACGCTCTAAAATATTTCCCCCAAACGCGGCGTTTGCATTCAGGTTCAACTTGTACCTAAACAAAACGCCGCCGCCCACCCATCATACTTCATAAATCAACATGGGCTTGGACGCTTGGTTGCTGAACCTCACATGCCCCTCCCACTCACACCCCTTGTCTCAATCTCCGATCCTCACATCGCCCACTAAATAAAAATAACAGTTTTTTTATCCATTATTTTTTGAAAAAAAAAATCACGCATCAAATTATTAATAAAATTATAATAAAAAATTATAAAAAAACAGATTGTCATCTGATCACTCGAATACCACCACAGATAATCAATTTTATCCACTGCCGATTCGTCACTACAGCTGGAGATAGGCAGATCCATAATGAGAATAGGTTATCAAAAGATCATTCAATATCACTCTGCCTATTACTCCAGCATGTCCAGACGTGCAAATAAAATCCCGCATTCACACCTGCAACATTTAATAATGCAATTCATTATCAAAATACAGTACGATTTAATAATTGTCACTCCTTGATCATCCACAGTGATTTTAGTCGGACGATACGACACATGATACCAAAACCAGACAGTAAGGCTTATTTGTTTCAATTATTGAGGACGACGTTTACATTTAGTTGACTTGGTCATATATATCTAAGGGCATCCTCATTCAAGGTTTGTGGAAAAGTTTGTGTCATATCACCGCTTCGTTTCGATGGAGAGATTGGTTTATGGCTTTCTGACACGAAGCAGTTTCGTCTGCACGAAGCGGTTCGTGAAAAAGTTTTAATCACGTTTCATAGTATGAAACGTGATTACAAATCGATTTTTAATCACGTTTGGAAGCACGAAGCGTGACTAAAGATCACGTGATCTTTAATCACGTTTCCTACTTCCAAACGTGATTAAAAATTTATTTTATTAAGTGTTATTTTATTTATTTTAAGCTTGAAATGTACTAAATTGAATGTTACGTTTAATACGTTATTATTTTTATGGTTTGATGAAATATTTTATTATTTAAATTTTTTAACATATAAATGTCAAAAAAAGTAATATGAATTAATAATTATAAATAATTAAATTTTTGATGAATTTAGAAAAGATTTAATTAATATACTATGAAAAGATAGAAAAAAAGTATAATATGACATGTGGGTCCCATAGACAGAGGTTTGAAAGGTTTGTTTCAATGAGAGTTTTTTTGTGAAAATGAAATTTATGACAATACTGACTTGGCATGACACAAATCTGACGTGGCATGACAAAACCAATTTTTTGATTTGTTTCAATGGGGATGCCCTAATAATGATATCTCATCATAACAGATTTGTAGGAAACAAAATTTAAATTAGATTTTTAACTATTACGATTTTCCCAAATTATTAAAATTATCAAAAAATACAATTTCTTAACAATGTTATTTATATATACAAACTCATTAATTTAATGGTAAAAGGACCCTTATAGTATTAGCTAACAACGAGCGCAACTACAATATTGTTTTATATTTTTAGTTCATATTTTTTTATTACACCCTTTTTAATAGTTCTAATAGTTAGTAATGACAATTGAGAAAATGATGATAGATTACAGTTTTTTATAGGCTTTTTCTGTAGGTTGTATTATCATGGTGTGAAAATTGGAAGTATTATAAAATATTTTTGTAAGAAAAATCAAAATTGTAAAAAATCAAAATAGCACTTTATAACTACTATTTTCATTATAATTACTAATCAGAAATTTTTTCTAAATGTGCAAGTAACAATTGGGGGCATATAAGTCATTGTAAATAGGTGAAATCAATATTAAATAAATTTAATATATCTAATTTATCCCTCATCTTAATTATTTATATTTTAATTACTAATACACCCTTATCTTAAAGGGTACTTGAATTAACTATGACGGGTTATTTATGACTTTTGGGAAATTCTCTAGAGTATTTTACACATCTCTCGTGCAACAAACGGTGAAGGAGATGACCTTTTACCCTACTTTGTGTTGAATTCAAATCTGCTCAACTACTCACTGAAATCAGTCATCGCCTCCCACGCCCAAATTTCCACACCGATACGTTTCTATTGAGATTTCCAAATCCAATAAAACCAATCTACTATGCTCTCCGTCTTACTTAATCAAAAATTTTTTTTGTTCATTTTTATTTATTATTTAATAATTTTTTACGCGCATTTAATATCAACAACTATGTTAAAATATTAAATATTAATCACTTATTTATCATAATTAATAAAAAATCATTCACCAGTAACAATCTATTAATTTTACTTTTTACATTAATTTTTTGAAAAAAACACCAACAACCCACTCATTAAATTTATTCAACCGCTAGCATTTTCTTCACCTTAATCTATTCAAATTAACCTTAAACGACATGTATTAGAGGACGGAGGGAGTACTCCATGTCTTCTTTTACATGTGTTTAAGGCTTATTTTAATAAAATTAGATCAAATTAATACTAGCGGTTGAATAAATTTAATACGTAGATGATTAATATTTAAAAAAATCTATGCAAAAAGTAAAATTAAAAGATTAATTTGGTGATGAATGAATTTTTTAATAATTATGATAATGAAGTGATTAATGTTTGACGTTTTAAGATTATTGTTGTTATTGAATACATATTGAAAATTGTTACTCTCTGCATCCTCTAATACATGTGGTTTGAGATTAATTTAAATGGATTAAGATGAAGTTAAGCCTAACGATTAAACAAATTTAACCATGAGTGAATTATTAATTTTAAAAAAAGTTGGTGACATGCAGGAGTAATATGTAATTTTCTGAAACGAAATATGGGAAATAAGAAAACCGGAACAGAAGAAACTCGGTATATAATCCAGACAAACCGAACGCGGTCTTA
>NQLW01000515.1:1968862-2009025 GCA_002312845.1 Kalanchoe fedtschenkoi | reverse complement strand
GCAACCAGGGCGTTGTTTATTGGATTCCGCGGTGTGTGATTGTGAACTATGCTTAATTTCCACTGAACTTTTCAAGTGGGAAAATAGATTTTTGGTTGATTTAGGTTGCGTTTGTTTTAGAAAAAATAGTAGAAAAAAAAATTGATGGAAATTGAAATTCATCATGTAATTCATCTTTTTTTGTTTGGTTTAGAATGGAAAATTTGAAAGAAACTTTCAAAACTCCTTTTAATTTACATTAACTTCCCTTTTAACTTTCCACATAATTTTTTCCCCCTCATATTTTCCATCTAAACCATACATT
The DNA here is from genome assembly GCA_002312845.1 of Kalanchoe fedtschenkoi. NCBI lineage: Eukaryota > Viridiplantae > Streptophyta > Magnoliopsida > Saxifragales > Crassulaceae > Kalanchoe > Kalanchoe fedtschenkoi. The sequence continues at coordinate 2,008,721 of NQLW01000515.1, read as the reverse complement.
AATTTTACTAATTTTTCTTCACATTTTCCTTCCCACTAAATTTTTCCTAAACCAAACACAGCCTAAGGAATCTGGTTTGAGTTGCCTGTGACAACGAAGTCAACTTTATTTTCCAAGCTTCATTGCTTTTTATGAACCAAACCACATGATTGAACTAATATTTTTATTTGCCAATGATTGCGATGGGCTGCGCTATGTACGGCACTTAGTGGCTCGCGCCGTCCGTGTCCTTAATCTCAAACTTGAAGGATGCATTAGTAATTAGATTAGAAAATAAAATGGATCAAATCAAACCGTAATAGCTAGATTTGGTTTGGTTTTTATGAAACTAGCGGTCAAACCGATTATGAATGGTTTGATTTGAATTTTTATTATAAATAGAACCGAACCGTATCATTACACCCCTGACCGCATTATCAATTTTAGGTTGAACATTCGTCATCTTATGCATCGTTTAAGACTATTTAATAGTAGGGCTGCAAACGAGAGTAGTAAATTATTTATGTTCGTTTAATTAAAATTTCACGAGTTCAAGCTTGATCCGAATATTAACGAGCTTTTAAAATATATGTTCAAGCTCAGCTCGTTTAATTTTAACGAGTTCGAGCCGAGCTCGAGCTTTAATCTACCATTTGGATTGATATAATAAAAAAATTTAATATATATGATAAACGAGCATTTGAACAAATTTGAATGAATTTTAAATGATCTACTCGTTAAAAAATCTTACTCTATTGATTGGTAACTTTATAAATTTAAAAAATGGTTCGTAGTCGAGTCTAAACGAGCTGTAAATGAGTTTAAATAGAACTTTTAAACGAACCTATAAATAAGTCGAATACCTCATTGTTCATGTTTGGCTCAAATGATATATATAAGTTACATTTGTTTCATTTACATAGATGAAATTTATGTTAATGATTGTAGCCATCTTCACTAATTTTGAATTTTTAACTCTTGTTACGATAGATTGACATGTTTGAATTTGAGTTACATTCTAACTTAAGTTGGTAAGTCCTCGATCTATTTAATAGAGTTATCAAGCTTCTTATCGAGCTTCTTATCGAGTTTGTTTGCGAACATAAACGAGCCGAGCACCCCCTTGCTCATGTTCGGCTCGTTTATAAACGAGTTTATAATTGTTGTTCGTAATCGACTCGTTTATTAACAAATGAGCTTTGACCGAGTACTAACTTAGCTCGTTCTCGAGCAGCTCGCGAGTACATCGGCTCACTTGCAACCTATTTAATAGTTGCAACCTTCTTATACTTACTGTAAATTAGATTTTAGGGCAAAACCTCATAACTGACAGAAATAAATGGATACAAAATCTCAAAAATTAGTTACTCAGAGCGATAGTGAAATCGTCAAGAGACGGTAATATTGATTATATATGATTAGTACAGTAGGCTAACTGAATAAAAGAAATGTAGTTGAGGAGCACCTACCTTTATGCGTTCTCCTCTTGTTTAAAGTTATGAGAAATGCTTTTCATGTAAGATTATAAATTCCTCTCTTGGCCTGGTCATCTCTGTTGAAGGAACGTAGCTTGACATTTTTTTGACAATTCATACACAGTAAAGATTCTAAAATTACTCAAAAATCTGAACCCGCAATTAATTGAACAAATGTTAACATTGCCTAACATTGGTGTATTTTGCCTTGTGTTTTCACAGGTAACAGACTTCTGTGACAGTGTATTTTATACCTTGTTTATTAGTCTCAAAGTGGCATTCAGCGGGCAAGATATATTGGCTATGTACCAGACCCGACCTCTGATTATCTGGTCCATTCAAATCTTGCTGCCTCTGGCTTTGAGGGTCTTGACAAGCTCTACTGGCAGCAACTGTGTACAAGACTACCTCGGCTGCTTCAACTCCGACAACCATGGCTACTTGACAAGCTGCACGCATGACAGGCCACTAGGATTTGTGTTCTTCGCAAACGTGCAAAACCTTAAGCTTTTTGTTGTATGAACTATGTTGTTTTGTTAAGTTTTTCAGAGTTCCTAAATGTGATATTCTTAATAGAATATCTTAGTTTGGAACCGCGCAAAGCTTCTATTAAAAAATCTCTGATCCCCTTCTCTTTTTATTCTTCTCATCCTCTCCTCTTGGCAACTCCCTCTCTCCACCGGCGACCCTGCGGCACTCCTCGGCCATCCTCCGACTCTCGGCGAGCCTTCAACGACTATGACGTCCAGAAGCACTTCTCCTGGGAGATCATCCAGCGGCCAATAGTTGGTGAGTCAGTTAGAGATTTGGTGTTAGCTTTCCTGATTCTATAGTTTAGGATTATATAATGTAGTTGTTTTTAATATATTAGGGTTGATGAAGAATTGATGAGAGGCCTGTTGGAATATATATGTTGAATATAAATTATCTTATGTTTGGAATTGTTAGAAGGAGACCATCTTGTTTTATGATTATGTGAATGAACCTATGAAATCAACTTGATGATTTTGTTGAATAGAAATGTGGCTCACAATAACATTGTTTGATGACGTTGAAATGTGACTTTGGAGACAATAGACATATCAATTGTGATATAGACATGATTTCTGATGATAATATTCATTAGAACAAATATTTTATTGGTTGCAAGATAAAGTAGTTCATTCAAGAACGACTATATATTTATCGAAATGGTGCAAAACAAATATGAGTTTGATGTGTCCTACTTAAAAGCTTGGAGAGCCAGACATAAGACTTAAGAAATATTGTTTGGCGATGTGTCTTACCTAAAAAATTTGAATAACTTAAAAATTCCTTGAACCAATTAAACACATGCAAGAAAAATGGTGTACAGTCAAATTATGAATATATACACACAACTGACAAATATATACACTCAATTGATATTCATAGATACTCAACACTCAAAACTGATGAAGAAGTTTTAAAAAATACCCTCTTTAAAAATTAAATTCTGCTTCAGAATCACATCCTTTCATTAAATTATTGAACATGTTTACAAAGTAATATTTGTTTCACAAAGATAAATCTCCTCTCCTTTGAATTTTTCGTAATATATCAAATGCATAATCTGTGTTTACTTATTAAAAAATCTTTCTGATTTTGCTGCATCCATTGGAGCAAATTCATCCATCATTATAATCACAGATGTCGATATGTGATATCATTTATTAACAAATTTCGAAAGAGCTAATAATTTTTTTTCATTCTTTCATCCTATGAAAGAAACTACATAACCAACATGTCAAAATCAAAATAAAAATATAATTCATATTTTTGCCCATTTCTAAATATTTCAATCAAAAAATTTGAACTTATTAAATAATCTGAAATCAAATTTGACCAAAACATTATTATAGGTATCAACATTAATAAACCCAATGTCATGAATCCCACCACTTCAAAAATCTCAACAATGTGACCACATTGATAGTAGACTGAACAATTCTGTCCATGTAAATAATTGAAAACTGGGGGACCTTGACATCAATTTCTAAAACAAAAGTTATGCATGTTCCAACTCAGGCTAGTCTGATATGAGACTACGTCGTTTGACTACGAAACGCTCCTTCACACATAAAAGCGACGGGCATACATCAGCGGATCATCAGAACTTTCACTCTCCAAGCTGATCGAATCTTTCAGTAATTGGACGCTTGAGCGACTCGGCACCGCAAGAAATGGCATGGTTGAAAGATCAGCCGCCCAAATGGAAGCGACATCGAACATGGGTCGTCTCTCTCGGCTGCTGCCTTTGTATGCTCATCTTCTTGACACCCAAAGTTCCTCACTCCCCCAGATTCCATTTATACGCCGATAAACGCAACTTCCTAGGTATTTGACCCCCCACATTGTTTGTTTGGTTTCAATGGTTGTATCTATAAAATCTTGACGTGGGGTTTTCTGAAAGGTGTCCCTAATACGCTCAATGTGATCACAAACTTCCCATTTCTAATTGTGGGTGTTCTGGGCTTTGTTCTGTGTTTGCAAGGGAGCTTCTTTGTCATAAGGTTTGTTGTTCGTATCATCTTTGAAATTTTCTTGATGTTAAAATTCTGGTTGGTGTTTTTGTGATATGGGATTGTGGCGAATTGTGTGCAGTTTGAAGGGTGAGGCTGTTGGATGGACCCTTTTCTATCTAGGCATTGCAGGAGTGGCTTTTGGATCAGCCTATTATCATATAAAGCCAGATGACACTAGACTAATGTGGGATACCTTACCGGTCAGGACATGCTATATTAATTTTTTTGTTTTTCAGTGCCCGCACGACTTCAGATTTATAACTTTATTAAGAAAAAAGCTGAAATGTGCAGATGACGATTTCTTATAGCGCGCTTTTATCTTGTCTACTTGTTGAGAGAGTGGGAATAAGGACGGGGATCGCTTGTTTGATTCCGCTTCTAGGACTTGCGTTTCTTTGTACCTGTTATGAAAGGTATGCGCATAGGTTGTTGCTTATGTATTTAGTTCTTTTAATCATTGGCATGCTTGAAGTGTTTGAATTGTTATCAGTTGTATCATTGGTTGCAGGACTCTTGATGATCTTCGGCTATGCATGATCTTTCAACTGATTCCATGTGTAATTATTCCGATGGTGACTTTCTTTTATCCTTCCAAGTATACCCATTCAAGATATTGGCTGTGGTCTGCTGGTTAGCACTCTTGACTTCTTTCATTCTACGATGCCACATTTTATTCTCAGTAAAAGGATGACCAACGTGGGATTCGAGTTCCACTATAAAATGAAATGATTCAGGCTGAGCTGTATTATGCCCACCACTCATATTTACTTTCTCGAGATGATTAAACTAACTGCGTCAACTGGAAAGAAAACGACCATATTATGTTTGCTAACAGCTTTGGAATACACAAAGCTCTTGAACTATGTTTATGATTCACTACTGTTATGGTTTTCGATTGAGCACTTGACCATCTAAGTTTTGTTTCGTTGAGCTTCTGTATTTGTTGTGCTCAAACTATTATTGAGACCTAGTTTTGTGTGGATATCACATCTAGCAAACTGCCACACAAGGCAGAACTGGTTTATGAAACATGTTTTATTGTGATAAACCATATCCTATTCTGTTGTTTTTATCTAATGCTTGAATAGGAATGACGAACATTAGGATGCTGCATCGGCAAAAGCACACAAGCAATGAAAAGAAAGCATATAAATTTATGCTAACTGGGTTGTGAATTTGAAAACGAATGCAAAGCTTGACAGCAAATTGTGAACTTATTCAGGCTTTCAGTTCACTTTGATGGAGTGGCTAGGATGGTGCTTCTTGACTCCGGTAGTTACTATTTATTATCTGCAGTCTTATATGTGATAACCTTTTGGTGCAGGGGCCTACGTCTTGGCTAGGTTTGAGGCTGTTGCTGACCAAAAAATTTATCGAGCAAACCATTATGTCATTAGTGGGCACTCATTGGGGCACTTATGTCTAGTCATGGTCCCTATTCTGCTCAGTATCATGCTGACATTCAGAAGCCTAAAATTTCAGAGGTAATATTTAATTTGGAGTCATTTGTCCCTTTGGAAGAGGGACGTCCTTGGAAACAAGTCATTTTGTCAATGCTGTTATAAAGGGGAAGTAAATAGTACCAAGCTGCTGATTGTAGTGCCGGCTGCCTCGCTTGAAAGCTGGGATTGAGTCATTTTACATTTGTTGCCATAGAGGAATAAATTGTAGTGGTAATGCAACAATACTCATTTTCTCTTTTTTTTTGGTTTTGGCTGCTTACAGATTAGGTGATCTTAAAGAATGCTTATGAGAAGACCCAAGAATCTGAGAAGGCATGTTGTCGTAAGTACAGTGCTGTCGGTGCCTTGTTGCTAGGAAGTTTAAACAGTTAATAGGTAATCAGGCATCGTAGGTTCAACTTGTTAGAATTTGATCATTGATTGTTCTAACAAATATATTGCGGCATCTTTTTATTGGCATGCCAAAAGGTCAACATTTTGTCATATGTGCATATGTTGTTCTAGCACCACCAGTGTTCATGCACATCGTTTTCTACGAAGATTTCCATTTTGCATTCTTCATCAATTCCTACAGAATAAATCTCTCGGCAGTTCAGTACATGGCAAAAATATTTAAATGAAGAATAAAAAGAAATATCTCTGGGGATCATCTCAGCATCATGTAGCTGGATATGCAAAAGGCTCATTTGTCTCCAAAAGGGATTCAGCTCTGATATCTGTAGAGAACCCCGTGGCGTTGGAGCAAAGCAACACTATATAAATGCTCTCCCCTTTTGTAGCTCCTGAAGGTACTTGTTCTGAATTTCCCAATTCCTCATTTTAATAATTCTTGTATTTTATGCTTCTAATATTACTATCATGATACGTTAAATGTTCTCGTTCTTTTGTGGAATGTGTTTTTTGGTTTGAGTTAAGGTCAGGGCTTCGTGTTAGAGTAAAGTCAGCAGACAAGACAATACATGGAAAATGAACTCAATTTCCTTAAACCAGCCAAATGGCCGAAGCTCTTATTTTATATTCTGGATGCTTTTTCCAAACAATACAACACAAACTATGTAGGGCTTGTAGATTATCCATTTTGGAAATTATCCCTACAATCAAGTATTTTCCATATTGCTACCATGATCCGTTCCTTCATTCCAAAAGACCATACCCCTTAATCTTGCCTTGCTGATTTAGTCTTCCCTCTGCTAATGGAGACCGGTAAAGGCAACTTATCATTGATATTTATAGACTTCGCCTGATTTTCAGCAGCAAAATTATGTCGCCTTTGTATTGTGATGTAGTCATGTCATTGTATAGTTGAATGTTCCTCGTTAGATGCTAAGGAACTATGAGATTTAAAGCAGGGTCTCCTCTGGATTTATGAAGTTGAACTGTTGTTGTGGAATGTGCGAGATCCAAGGTGCTCTAATCCCTGGAGAATGAAGTTGACATGCTGTAGGGCAGTCTTGCGTTGACCGTGTTAAGGATGTGATATAGTTGGACGAGAATAAGCAAGAAATTTTGCAGTTTTGTGAGGTAAAGGTTCTGTTTCTAATTTTGTTTATTCTTCTTTTTATTTTGTTTTATTTTTTTTAAAATATTGATCATGATGAGTTTAAAGGGAATATTAATCTCTCACTAGAAATCTGAAACCAATAATTTTGTACTGTTGATTTGTTGCAAATGCAAATAAAGATTTAAGTCAATGCCGTTTGTCCTTTCTGTCACATGTTGTCGTGGAAACTTGGGATGATATTTTCCTGTTATTTTTGGTTACAAAATGGACTTGTAATATTATTAAAGGCACCTGTAGTAGCCAAAGGCAGTATGTGTCACCAATTCGTCATATTAGTACTGATGGTATTAATCCCTAAGTTAGCACTTCAATCTTATTTAGCATCAAAGATCTTTAATTCAATGCTAGTAAGTCACCGAACAAGAAGAGTCATTCTTAAGTTACCACTCCTCTGATTTTCTAAGCTCGCTGAGTTATTGACTCGATATGATTTGCAGTCTCCTTTTCTTTTTCACCGCTCTTAACAGAATTAATCAGCCCCATTTGTAGCTGGATGCATCCAGTAAACTTCTAATGTATGTAACGTATTGGCGAGCTTGTTTTTAATATTCTTGTTTTACATTTCTGCAGGATGACAATAAAGGCTATAAATCTTGAAGATCTGGAAACTGCATGATATTTGTAAAGGCGGATTTCTTATGAGGATGATACTCGGTTAAAGAACAGCATCATGCCAATGTTGGCATATACTGCCATATATGAATTGGATGTGCCTGCAAAAAGATGCACTACCTTCTGTACTTGTAGCCATGTTTATATCACTTTGTTCCCTTCCATAATGGTCAGCTAGCTCCGCCGATTCATCCGGCCGAAGATCAGCGGAATCATCAGTTGTTCATTTGGCTGATGATCAGCTGGCACCTTCAGCTGGCACCTTGGTCAGATGAGGCCTATTTAACTCTTAATTCTCTAATGTCAATAGCATATTGCTCTCTTCGTTCTTGAGATTTCCGTGTGTTGAGTACGTTAATCGGGCAGATGATGGTTGCTCTTGCAATCTTTTGATGTGATTGTTACAGAAGATTACATTGTTCTTTACTTGCATCATCAGTGTGAACTCGTCTCAAGTAGTCTTAACATAATCTGAGCATGGCCAAGTAGTCATAAATTTGCATGCTTTATAGTTGGTTGCTGTGACAAAAGTCAACTGATTCCTGGTATATTCCCATGTTGACAGTTTCTCCATCAAAATATATCCGTTCTAGAGATGTTGGTTTGGTGCAGCAGGTAACTAAATTCTCTCCAGCCTTCTCCTTTTGTGTAGATCTCGTTGCTGTTTTTATTTAATCGGGTTTAAATGATTCAACTTTTGAAATATCATGGATTTGGAATTCCACCATTCTGCGTGATGATTATTGTTGTTTTTTGACGCAGCCACTCAGATGTATGTCTTGCGAAAATATGTTAGTTGGGGAGATGATGAGCATTTTCAAAGTGTGCCGTGCCAGCCTTGGTGTCACCTGTTTCGGAAATTCAGTGCAAAGTAAATCTCTCTTGAAAAAATTTCTACTCACTATCCTCATTGATGGGGACCTGTCAACCTATTTTGCGATCTACTAGTGTGTTTTTATTTTATTAATAAAATAGCTAAGCAAAGTTAAATCAATCAATGATGTATGAAACATGGGTTTCTGCTGGCTGCTCAAGCCATCAATTGATTATTAATGAATTTATAGTAACGAGTTTTATGAAGCTGACAGCGATTGCATGAGGTATGTATGCATGCCTAGCTACCAGTCTTGACAGCAAAAGTTGAACTCGGATCAGTGCTTCGCCTGTCTTCCTCATGGTGGTCAAATTGGTTATTCTGAGTTCTGACTGCTATTACTCTGTCATTGTTGTATGTGTAATCCTTTTCTTGGTGCAGGGCCCTACGTCTCGAGACTACTTCAGAAATGTCGTGCGAATCGTTACATCATTAACGGGCACTCAGCGATGGTCCCTATTCTGCACACTACCATCCTCGTGCAGTCTCGAAGGTCAGAAAGTTGAATGTAAAAATGAAAGCTTAGTAATGCTTTTTTCTTAGTAATTCTCAAGTAAAGTGAGAAGGATAATTTGTTACATTAATTACTAGCAAATCTCAGGTGGGTTATCTTAGTGCCATGACTAATGCTAGACAAGAACCTCAAATTGTCATGTACAGAAACTTCTGCCATTTACTGGGTTCAAGTTTGATAATCTTTATTTTTCTGGATAAAACTACATGCTTTTGAAATAAATATAAAATCCTCGAGATAGGAACGAGCTTGCGGAAAATATTAATCTGCTAATTCATGGGGCTGATGTATGCCGGCTGAGTGTCTGTGAAGTGGGGTTTGGATCATTTACTGGTCCAACAACTAACTAGGTTGTGGCTATTAACTGAATGGCAAGGCAAATAGCATTTCATCTTCGATGCTTCATGTCATCTGTTATTCGTGCGCTTGTCTATCATAATGGCACTAATCACGCACCATCGCCCTTTCATTGATTGCATCCTTGAATTGCGTAGCTACTAATCGTACCTGTTTCCTGCGACTCAGGTAAACCGATACGAACTGGCACCTTTAGTGCTGTAATAAAGCCCTGGGACTAAGGCGGAGGATCAACCATCAAGTCATTTGTGCATGCTGGCTGCAACATGTGCTCCCCTATCATTGCCTGCAGCTCAGGAGCCACGCTTTCTGGTATCCTACTTTCTGCTTCACATTCTCCTTCAATGCATGAACAAACTATGGCAGCAGTAGTGGCGGCATTATACCAGTACTGGTAGTTACTGAGCGTTAACTTTTGCAGGCTAGATCTTGGCGCAGAAACAGTTATGGGATATCACATGCTACTGCTGCTCGACATGGTTATGATATTTGTCTACCCACCAGGCGACCCACCACCATAACACAGCATGGTCTCGCACCACTGTAGCCGCATTTAAAATAACAAGCGTACATAGAAACGGAAAGTTGACCCCTCTGCTGCTGGGCGGCAAAACAGCGTCGTTTCGACACTGTCCGTGTTCAGTGTCCTGTTTCAGACCTTTCTCAAAACTTCGTCGTTTTGAGTTTAACAACACCAAACGACGTCAGCTCATTTGCAGTCGCGCAAAACCTACCTACAACGCAGACGGACGAAACCCCGTAGAACGAAAACAGTCGCCATGTCAAGCCTCCGGCGGCGACAACCATCTTCCTTGCACTTTTTAATCAGGGAAATTTTTTTTAAAAGATTTTGAAATTATCGACATTTCTAGTTAAAATTATCTAAATGTAAAAAAAGCTTGATTCAGTAATAGAATCGATTTAGTATATAATAAAAGAGTTAAGAAATACAATTATAAAATATTAATTCAATATTTTTTTTTGCTTTTTTGATAGTTAGATAGTTTTAACTGCTGCGATAATTAGGATATTTTTTATAGTTTTTATCTTTTAATTAAAGGGTTGAAATCTGGTATTCCCATGTGCTCCACATCTCCCTAGATTTCATGGCTTCCCATTCTGCCCACTCAATTGAAATTGAAACCCATCCGATTCCGTCCTCTGAACCTGCCTGGTCCAAAAATCGCAAGTGTGATGAAGATCATATGCAGCAGCAGGTGGGGAGTCGTGGAACTGTCCCTGTTCTGAAATTCAGTTTCACCCCCTGCAAATCTAAGTGGTTGGATTGCAACATGCCGCGGCGCAGATGCTAACGTGCCACCCACAAGTAATTCTCAACCAGCTGTTGGTTGTTGATCTTCATGATTCGCTTCCTTCCCAGATTAATCCAATTCGAATCGAATATCATTTGACGAAACCTAACTGACGCATCCATGATAAACACTGGGAATACTTTATTACCAACAAGGATTAGATTATGGAATCGAAATTAAATGCTAATCACACTGCTTAGTGCTAATGGAATCCGGTTTTGATTTTGTTAAATACGACCAAAAACGCCTGTCGGTGCGGGCTTGCTGGTGAAACTACGATCTCATGTCCGCCAGCACATCGTAATAACGTGTTTCCGACGCTTGTGGCCCGCCGCCGGATGAATGTCAACCGTCCACGTGGCGCCCGGCTCGATCGGAGGGCTGTAGGAGAAGTCCATTATTGTCTTAATTTTTCAACTAAGCATGATTAGTTAGCGAGGCCTGTGAGACTAATGACGACCCCACTTGCGCTGCATTTATAGACGACAACATGAACACGTGTCTGTACTCTGTTTCAGATCAGAAGCTGAAGAAGAGAGTTGAAGCTCGAAAGCTCTCTCTCTTCATCTTCGATCCGATTCGATTGGTTTGGGTGAATTGTGGCTTCTTCTCTCTCTGCTGGTTTTTCGGGTTTGAAAGACTGAAGCTTTTTTTTGTTCTTTAATGGCGGACAGAGTGTATCCGTCAACGAAGCCCGCGGCGGTGCCGGCTGCTGCGGCAGTGGCTAATGGCGGCGGCGCGGGAGGTGGAGCGAACGGCGTTGCTCCGCCACCGGCTGTGTCGGTGCCTCCTGGAGCGGCCAAGCCTCAAATCTACAATCCCAATCGCCCGCCGTACCGTCCCCAGCCGTACACCCAGGGCCGACGCGCGCGGCGCAAGCGCTGCACGTGCTGCTGCTGCCTCTTCTGGTCGATACTCGTCATCCTCCTGCTGGCCCTGGTGGTCGCCATCGCCGGCGCCGCCTTCTGGGTCCTCTACCGACCCCACAGCCCCGCATTCACCGTCTCCAACTTCCGCCTCGCCAATCTCAACCTCACTTCCAACGCCGACACCTCCCACCTCGCATCGGCCATGAATCTGACCCTCTCCAACTCAAACCCCAACAAAAAGATCTCATTTTTCTACGACGACTTCACCCTCCGGGTTCTCTCCGGCTCAGGCGTGCTGATCGCGAACGGCTCGGCTCCCGGGTTCCCCAGCGCGCCGAAGGACGCCAACACTATGAAGCTGCAGCTGAAGAACTCGGCGGATCTGGACGCGGAGTCGGCTAGGGATCTAAAATCAGATCTGAAGAAGAAAACCCTGGCGATGAAGGTCAAAGCGGAGACCAAAGTGAGAGTGAAGATCGGGAAGATGAAGACCAAGAAGGTGATCATCCGAGTGACGTGCGTTGGCATACATGGCACGGCGCCCACAGGGAAGACGGCGACGGTGCTGTCGACGGGGGACGCCAAGTGCAGCGTCGATCTCCGATTCAAGATCTGGAGGTTCACTTTCTGATCAGGCACAAGATTTTTCCGGTTTTTTATTTTCTTTTATAAAAATATTCTGATGAAATTGGGATTGTAAAACTCTTTTTCCTTTTTTTTAGGGCTTAGTAGTGGGTTGGGTGCTAATTAAGACTGTTACTGGTATTAATTTCACTTTTCTGCTATTAAAAAAATACATAAATCCGGTTTTATATAAGTTGATGATCTGATCAATGTAAGTATTATGTAATTTATTGTTTCTGTTTTTTTATTTTTCCTTCTCAGAATTTTCCTTCCAATTGTTTCATTTTTTATGCCAATAAATAATAATATTGAAGTGTGATTTGTGACCATTTGGATTTAAAATCGAATTATTTGTGCTGAAATTTATTTCGAGGCATATAGTTCACAATTTTTTGTAATTAAATATGAATCCTCACAATTTATTCGGTCTTTATCAATAAATTTTTAAAAAATATTAGTTGTGAAGGTGGGGGTTTTTTTTTAATGTATTATTCGACGGGATGATTTGATTTGGGGTGGAGCTATAATTGAGTCGTGAGCTGTTTATGGTTGTCAATTTTTTGTAACCTAGTGTCTATGCATTTAAAGCTCTAAACCTGCATTCACCTTGACGAACATAAAACGACGATGTTTCACTCTCAATGTTTCAAGAAACGCAGCGTTCTGGTCTTCCCTGGATACAGCCCTAGAAACAGAATAGGTTAATGCGACTTTGTAGTTTGTAGTTGGTTTCATTTTTTGGTATATAATTAGATCGCGACATGTTATGTATGATAATGACACATTTGTTATCTTATGCTGTTTTCGATTTCTAGATGCTTGAGTTTATTTATCGGCTCAGCTTTTTTTAGAGAGATTATTGGATGAACACAGTATATCAAAATGTTAGAAACACAACGAACCTAATTGGAGGAGCTCAGCTTTATTCAACGACCAAAGGAAATTTACAGCAGAGAAGAGCAATGTATCTTGTTTGTTAACTCTTCTGGCAAAGCAGAGCAAATATATATATAAGAAAGAAGAAGAATAAAATGACGTCACTTTGTAACGAATTCAGCCTATTCCTAAACGCTGCGTTGAAGACCAACGCACTGCGTTACACTGAGTCTTCCTTCTTCGATATCACCTTCACTCGGCCGACGGCAATCTTCCCGCTTGGTGCTACTCTAATAAGAGTGTACATATCAATAAAAAAATTTAATTTTTTTTACCGCATTTCCATGTCAATTTCATTTTTCAAAGTGTTATGTGTGGTTCCTCATTAACCATTTCTATAATTGACATGATGATACTAAAATTAGTCACCCATATGGAGATGTTAAAGGATAGGGAGAATTACAAAAAAGGGGTATGTGCTATCACTTTTTTCAATTTAAAGGGCATTACTACCAGATTTTGTCGACAATGATGCTCCTATTTTATTCTTAGAGCATTTCTACTGAAATAAATTTAAAAATAGATCTATGTTATGCTACATGTGAATTGTGTCACTTACATCTCGTCATTTTTATAATTCTTCTATTCATAAAACATTTCATCACATTGAAACAAAACTTCTATACAGTTCTGTACAATATATGTCACATAATTGTATAAAACAAACCTTAAAAATAAAGGAAAAAACTCAAAAAGGGCCCTGAACTACCACTGCTTACCCAATTGCGGTCAAAACTACCACAATTTCCAAAAAGGGTGCGATGAAAAAAAAAACTTGACTAATTTTCTAAAATAAAATTTACCATTGCATTCCAAAACTAATATTATTATAAAACTTAGATTTGTGTGCAAAAATTACGCGGTTTGGTTATCCTAAAATGTCATTTTCTTTATGTGCGCAAAATGATTTAGTTTATTTTGATAACAAAAAGACGTAATTTTCGCACATATATCTAAGTCTTACAATAATATTAGCTTAGTAATTTAATGGTAAATTTTATTTTAGAAAATCAATAAATTTTTTTCCATCGCACCTTTTTTAGAAATCGTGATAGTTCTGACTAATTAAGTAAGTGGTTGTCGTTCAGAGTCCTTTTGATTTTATCTAAAAAAAAAAAAAAAAAAAAAGAAGAGAGGGACGAGCACTAGCTGGGTAGGCAAGCCCCGTTAAGTTGGTCCGAATGGATGAAGTGAATGGGCCGGGGGAGTTGGGTAGGAGATCCGTGAAGAAAATATCTCAGCCCATCTCAACAATCGAGATAAGATTCCTGCCCAAATTCGATTGGGCTGCAAGCCCGTAATGCACGGGGATTTTCTTAGGCCTGATTGGATTTGATGTTTGCATTTTGAAATTTTGTTCGAATTGGTCCCTCTTCATTTTATCTTATCTATATATCATCTACTATAATAACATTATAGGATGTCGCGCTTCCGGCGATTATGCTCCCCCTCCCGAATCGAACCGATTCGATTCAAAATCGGTTGGTTCGGTTTGAAATCAGTCAGTTCGGTTTGATTTGAAATTTTAAAAAACTGTTCGGTTTGAAACGGGTAGGTTCGGTCCGGTTTGAAATGTTAATAGTTTGAATGCGATTTCAAATTTTAAAAAACCGATGACTAATAATTTGATTCAGAATTTAATTTTTACGAATCGAACCGAACCGAACCCGTCGATTCGACGGGTACTCTGCCTAGTATATATATAACATAATAGGATTGGGAGCGTCGCTCCCGGTCGGTTTGGTTTGGTTTCAGTCGGTTCGATTCGGTTCCGGTTGGTTTGGTTTGATTTGGTTCGGTTCAGTTCGGTTTGGTTTGATTTAAAATTTTAAAAAATCGTTCGGTTTACAGTTTCATATTTTAAAAAGGAATTCTCAAACCGAACCGTCGGGACGACGGATGCCTTTGCTCGTCTACAATATTAATTTAGAAGATTTTGCGTTACATAATTTGATTATATAAAAAAATCATGGTTATAAATTGAGATTAGATTTTAGAAAATGATTTTTCTGAATTAAATTAAGAAGTTGAGTAAAATGAAGCTCAATCCTTCCGTTAGATAAATCTCTGAGTTCAGATTTACAATCTTTTCACAATGTATTTTTTTCAATTTTTCTTTTAAAACGTAAAATGAAGTGATTTGTTTTTCTTATGAATTTCAATTATAAAAAATGTTTGGCTTTTTAGTTTAGGTGTGGATATTAAATATATATTCAGATTGGTAAATCATAATTAAAAATGTATAAATATTATTTGGCTAAGCTATAAATAAAAAAAATACATGCATATTATATTTAAAAGGTGGCAGGTGTGTGTAAAATTAGATGCAGACTGAGATCTCAGTCATTGTGCTTATCTGATAAGTAAGTGCCACGGCTTCTTAAAAAAGGTATCGAATTTTTTTTTTAAAATAAAAACAAAGAAAGAGGAGGAGCATTTGTTCATGTTCATGCTGTCAAGTTCTTCATCCGTGCAAACTCACGCACGAACATTTCTCAACATGTTGTCTCCTAAATAGACAAGGCAATAAGTTTTTTTAAGGGTGTGTTTGGCTTAGGAAAAATTTGGTGGAAAGAAAAATTTGAAAAAAACTTTGTGAGAAAATAAGAAAAAAAGTTTGTATAAAAATTAGATAAAAATTAGAATGAAAATTTATTTAAAATAAAAATATTTTAGAATTTTCTCATTAGTTTTCACCTCTAATCAAATAAGAGAAAATATAATAAATTTTAGGGAAAACCCCAAAAGGGGATCTGAATTGCCACCGCTTATCCAATTACGGTCCGAACAACCACGATTTCTAAAAAAAGTACGATGAAAAAAATTTGGACTGATTTTGATGATGCTTAAGATCAATTTATTTGAACACTAAAATATAATTGATCTTATTAATGATTGAGAATGAAAAGACGTCGTTTTCTTTATGTGCACAAAACAATATTATTTATTTTGATAACCGACGACATAATTTTCGCACACAAATCTGAGTCTCACAATAATATTAGTTTAAGAATGTAATGGTAAATTTTATTTTAGAAAATCAGTTCAATTTTTTTTCATCGCATCCTTTGTGAAAATCATGATTGTTCGGACACCAATTAAGTAAATAGTGATAGTTCATAACTCCTTTTAAGTTTTATCCCTAAATTTTATGGAGAAATACAATTTCCCTCAAATATTTCTTTCTCCAAACCAAACACACCCTAATTAAAAGTCCACGCAGATCCAACATTGCATACACTCGTGAACTTCTCTCTCACTTTTCTCCGCATCTGCCCCTTCATTTGATTCTAAGGATCATTCAACTGAATAAAAAGAATCCTCAAAGTCAGCATACAATATAATAACATATTCAGCCCCCTCCAATAATGTTTGATTCTAAACCAAAGTCATACATAAGCTAGCATCATCCACACATAAGGGAAGGAACATAGCAAACCCACAAACCACCACCACCAGTTTCTCAATTTATTTCAATTTGACATGTCAACCATGCTACCCAGTCATCCCATCCATCTGTTTCTGAACGAGGGCTTGCTCATCCGATGGACGAGATCGTATCACCATTGCTCAACTTATCATCTCACAGAGAGGCCAGGCTAGAAGATGGAAGACCTTTTGATGCAGATAATTAACTGTCATATGTATGCACAATGGTTGTCTTTTGGAACATGTTTTAGGCTGTTAAGCGCGCCAAGTTGCACCTGCCGGTGTTTTTCGTGTCATCAAGACAGACCCATTTAGCAAATTTATATTTTCAATCGGCCAATACGCGCAATATCGCTGAGCTGATAAGAGAGCTTTGTACCGAAATAAGGAAGGTGACCGGCTCACGAAAAGTGGGAAGTTTTCATGGCTGACGCATCAGACCGTTCGTATCAAATAATGTTAATAAATTGTGTATATGATTAGATGTAATTATCCAAGCTGTGACCACCTCATCAATGGCCTTTGCTGTGAATCTTGGGGTAGCCTCAAATGATTCTTACACAATAAACAAGTGAATTATTGATACTCGCATCTCATTTTAATACTCAAATTGTCAATGCGCTATGCCTTAAATACGACTCTCCACAGGTTGCCTAGGGATCCGATCACATTTCAGGTTTTCTGTTTTCGAGCTTCTTAAGAAAGATCAACAAGAGTTGAAAATGGGAGCCTGCTTTTCATCATCAGCAGGTGATCATCAGATCCCAAAGGTCCACCAGATGCAGACTGTCCATGAAGTCGGCCTGTGCTTTGAGTCAGAAAATATCGGCAAGGTTGGCTCACTGTTTTCCAAAGTTGGAGCCAAAGGGACCAACCAGGACTCCGCCGTGCTTTGCCAGGTTACCTTTCCTACTTTTTGGTTCGTGTTTTATATTCAGCTACATCAATGTAGTGTTGGAAACATTGCCAGACCCATTTCAAAAGTCTGAGACTTTATCGTATGTGTGCAGAAATATGGGATGGAGGATGGAGTTTTGGGAGGTGTGTTCGACGGGCACGGTGTGAACGGGCATGAGGTGAGCCAGATCGTCAAAGCACGGCTGCCGGGCCTGCTGTTGAGCCAGATGAAGCTTCTGGCTGACGCTCATAACTCGAAGAAGACACTGGCCATGTACAACGTTGTTGAGAAATGGAAAGAGGCCACCGTCAGTGCCTTCAAAGCCATGGACA
Source organism: Kalanchoe fedtschenkoi (assembly GCA_002312845.1). NCBI lineage: Eukaryota > Viridiplantae > Streptophyta > Magnoliopsida > Saxifragales > Crassulaceae > Kalanchoe > Kalanchoe fedtschenkoi. Next base: position 1,990,942 of record NQLW01000515.1, on the reverse strand, counting down.
AGGAGATCAAGTTCACGCCCAACTCGGATTTCAAAGCTAGCGGAACCACGGCAGTCCTGGTCATCAAGCAAGGCGAAGACCTCGTCATCGCCAATCTCGGCGACTCGAGAGCTGTGTTGGGCACTGTGACAAATCATGGCATCGTCGCCTTGCCGCTGACGATTGATCACAAGCCCAGTGTCGCAGGTAAGATCAGAACAACCCGTCCTCAAATCATATATATACTTATAATCAAGAATCCATAAAATCATTGATTATTCTTTTTTATTTTTTTCCTGCAGACGAAGCTGAGAGAATCAAGCAGTGTAACGGCCGGGTCCTAGCACTAGCTAAGGAGCCACACATCCTCAGATTGTGGTTGCCATTCGAAGACGTGCCAGGCTTGGCCATGACTCGAGCCCTTGGCGACTTCCAGCTCAAGAGCCATGGTGTCATTCCCGTGCCCGAGATTTTGCATCACCGCATATCTCCAGCTGATCAGTTTGTCGTTCTGGCCACAGATGGGGTAAGATCAAGATAAGTTTAGAAATGTTGACAGACTGACAGTAGACTACGTCGAATTACACTAAGCGTTATAGCGTCATTATATCTTCAGGTGTGGGACGTGCTTAGCAATGAACGAGTGATGTCGATTGCGTCATCGGTGGAGAACAAAGAAGGTGTAGCAGAAGCCATAGTGCATGCTGCGACGGCCGAGTGGAAGACTAAGTATCCAAACGCAACCATAGATGACTGCACCGTCGTCTATCTATCACTTAAAGACGCCTGAATTACTCTCATGGAATTACATCTCCGATTTGCATGATGCACTCCAGCTCCAGCACTGGTTTGCTGACCTGAACTGAAGCGGCGGTGCACGCATGCAGGGTGGTCCAGCTGCGCCGGCAGCCTATGTGGTTCTTCGTGGAAGCATGTACAGGAATAAATATGATTGGCTGGCTGAAGACAAATAATGTTTGTCTGTAAAGCTTAGGAAGTGCGATGGATTACTACATGATCTCTAATCATGCATCGTTAAGTTGCATACTCCTGAATCTGATCAATAGCCAGTTAAGTAGATGTAATAGCAGTCGTATCGATTTACACAAATAATAATACACAGAAAAGATGAAATGAAAATGGATTGTGAGTTTCTCACAAACTTGTCAGCATCATATATCTTCAACAAGCTTCAAATCATCATCAAACAAGCTTGAAATTAACCGGGTAGTGTTGGCTTAATGGTTTGGGTGTTGAGTTCAAACTTTTTTGGTGATGCTTTATGAGTAAGGATATGTTGAAGATGAGCGCAAGCTGATCCACAATGACTCTGATTTTACTATCAAGGTGAGGGAGTGTGCGGCCCCTGACAACTATCATGTCTCAGATTAACGAGTCTGGCTACATTTATGCAATTTCTCAATCAAATTAGTTTTTTTAGCCGAGGTAGTTAGAAATAAATGTCTTACTTTGCGCATTGTGAATTTATGAAGGTGAAGGAAGAGCGTGGTCCCTGAAAATCATTATGTCTCAGATTAACGAGCGAGTCTGATGAAGTGTCTTGTCTTTGTAGAGGATACTATTGCATGTTTATAGAGATAGGGAACAACCATTAACATGGTTTACACATTATTTTTTAATAATAATTTTTTTTTCATTGAAAGGGCGCTAAAAGCGCTAGCCGTACAAGCGGTGGTTTACACATTTAAGTGAATATCCATCATAATAGACATGAATGCTTAGAAGTTAGAATTGAATGTACCTGTTACAATGGACTTGAATACCTAAACATAAAAATGTATCCTTTACATATAATTGTAATAAATGTCTTAACACTTCCCTTCAATCACAACTTAAATAAAGTGAGATGCGTCGTAATTCTTGTAGCTTTCTCAAAGTTTGTGCTTTCGTAAAACTATCTGCAATTTGATCTTCTGAAGATATAAACTTGATATCAAGTAACATATATGCTACTCGTCTCTGACAAAGTGAAAATCAACCTCAAATTTGTGGTTGATGCACTCCTAATTCACGAAGCAAAGTTTATATCCGAATTACTTCAGTTATTGCATTGGCAAGTGTCTTGTATTATGTCTCAATACTTGATTGAGAAATGGTAACCTATTTTCTTGCACTCCATGAAACAAGATTAGAACAAAAGAAAACAATAAACCTCTTCTAGATCTTCTATCATCTGAGCATCCAGCCCAATCAACATCAGGGAAGGCACTTACCAAATTTGAGTTTGACCTCATAATTTTTAAACCGTAATCAATAGTGCCACTAACATATCTAAGAATCTTTTTAACTATGGTATAATGTAAGTAGTTGGTGCATGAAGATATTGGCATACCTTATCAGCAACAAATGCTACATCAAGTCGTGTCACAGTTAAATATTATAATCACTTTTGAGTAGGTGGTTAATAATTTTTTCAAAAAAATTCGTATAAAAAGGAAAATTGATAGATGATTACCTGTGAGAAGTATATTTTCTATTGATTAAGATAATGAAGTGATTAATGTTTAACATTTTAAAATAGTTGTTGATATTAACTAAGTATTAAAATTGTTAAGTGATAAGTGAAAATGAACAAAAAAAATTAATTAAGTAACATGTAAAATAGGACAGAAAGTAAACTTTAAATTGGAAATAATAGATTTGACATTAAAACCAAAAGAAATACATTCATCAATGGCACAAGTCCACGTGAAAGTAGGAATGATGCCTCGTTTGAACCCAGTTCGCCATTTGAAGGTCGATTCGCAATCATGGATGATGAATCCCGGAGATGCAAAGTGGAGGAATCTGTTCCCAGTCGATGAAGCTCATCCAACCTCGATTCGCCACGTTATGACTCTCCTTCTTCGTGGTGAAGTCAATCACCGATGAAAACAACAATCATTGGAGCATCTCTCCGAGTTTTGAGAGTGAGTTTTGAAATTTATCTGGCAGCTTCCTGCAGTTGTGAAAAAGAGTTCATCATTTTCTGACAAAATGCGGTATCACGCATATGATGCGCATCATGGATAATATATGACGTTTGTAGATTTGAAACGACGTATAAAGTCTAGACTTTATATGGCGTTTTATGATTAAAAACGTCGTATAAGAATATCACATGCACTTTATGCGGCGTTTATAACTCATAAACGCCGTATATCGATTATTATTTTTTTAAAATTAAATTGGACTGGGTTTTCACGGCGTTTTAAAATTAAAATCGTCATATATACATATCATTAAATATTAAAATATTCATTATATAAACCGTATAAAATTGATAATAAATATAATATGAAAAAATATAAAAATATTATAAAACAAGTGAGTTATATGTATAAAGTTGTTTCAAGGTTTATCTTCTGTAAAACAAATTTATGAAAAAAAGATTGAGAACTGAGACATAAAAATAAAGGGGAAAAACACAAAAGGGGTTTTGAACTATCACCGATTACCCAATTGCGGTTAGAACTACCATAATTTTCAAAAAATGTGCAATGAAAAAAAAAATTGGACATATTTTTTAAATTAAAATTTACCATTACATTCCAAACCTAATATTATTATAAGACTTAGATTTGTGTGCGAAAATTACATCATTTGGTTATCAAAAGATGTCGTTTTCTTTATGTGCGCAAAATGATATAATTTATTTTGATAACTAAATGACGTAATTTTCGGACATAAATATAAATCTTATAATCATATTAGATTTTGGAATGTAATGGTAAATTTTAATTTAGAAAATTAATCCAATTTTTTTCATCGCACCTTCTTAAAAAATGAGAATAATTCTGACCGGACAGTGATGATAGTTCTCTATTTGAATTTTATCCCAAAAACAAAATCTACAAGACAAACTGTCCTTTCGGGTTAGGGATGCCTAAGGGTAGCTGCAGTTATACGCATTTGTGAATTTTTGTCGTAGAAAAGTCGAGGTAGATTTTTATTTTTCAGTATTTAAGGGGTCGAGGGATGAAGTGCGAAGGTGTGAGTGAATCCATGGAGACGCATGTCGGCTGGCCTGCTGCTAGACTCTGCTTTGTCTTACTTGTGTTACATGGAGCTCAAGCTGAGCAGCCTTACAGGACTGCCTACCATTTCCAGCCTCTCAAAAACTGGATGAATGGTGAGTGAACTCTTCCGCATGTCTGCCTCTTTTGCTCCTTATCAGTTCCCATTGTGTCAAGTTTTGATAATTTTCATGGCTTCTCTTTTGCTCATTCTGGCGTGGCGGCCGAATTGAATTAACGAGTGGGAAGTTCAATTCTTCAGATCCAAATGGTGAGTTCATTCGCTAGAAATCTATCAACGCCCCCTTGAGTCTGGGACTAATAATAATGTTTGATCGGAGAAGGTCCTATGTATTACAAAGGAGTATACCATCTGTTCTACCAGCACAATCCGGAAGGCGCAGTCTGGAGGCAAAACATCACATGGGGCCACTCGATATCATATGATCTTGTCAACTGGGTCCATGTTGATCATGCACTCAACCCATCCCAAGCTTTTGATATCAATGGTTGCTGGTCCGGATCAGCTACATTCCTCCCCGGAGGGAACCCGCTCATTCTCTATACCGGAATAGACTCACGGGGCCACCAAGTTCAAAACCTGGCAATGCCCAAGAATCTGTCTGATCCGAAGTTGATAGAGTGGGTGAAGTCCCCAAGGAATCCTCTCATGCTGCCCCCTGAAGGGATTAAGCCCGATTCTTATCGAGATCCCACAACAGCATGGCTGGGGCCGGATGAGGTTTGGAGGGTCATTGTGGGAGCGGAGGAGAATGGACATGGACTGGCATTTATGTATAGAAGTGATGATTTTTTGAGTTGGAATCGAACTTTGACGCCTCTGCATTCGTCTGAAAAGACGGTAATGTGGGAATGTCCTGATTTTTACCCTGTGAAGGAAAATGGAAATTATGGGTCGGACACCTCCGCGCAAGACGAAGATCTTAAGCATGTGTTGAAGGTGAGCTACAACAGTCAAGATTCTTATATACTGGGGCATTATGATGCCAAAGGGGACAACTTTGTGGTTGAATCCGACTTCGTTGGAGGCGGGCTGGACAAGAGATATGATTATGGGAAATTTTATGCCTCCAAAACTTTCTATGATCCTGTGAAGAAGAGACGAATTCTCTGGGGTTGGGTTAACGAGTCTGACAGTGAAGCTGATTGGATTCAAAGAGGCTGGTCCGGGCTTCAGGTAATATTCCCTTTTACCAACAAATTTAACTTCACATAGACATTCATATGATCTGCAACAAGTCAGCAGCTACTAAGGGACAAGCACAACTGCTAGCTGATTATTAATAATTTCTTTTTCCAGTCGTTTCCTAGAAGTGTTTTGTTGAGTAAAAATGGGAAGCAACTGATTCAGTGGCCCATTGAAGAAATTGAAAAACTACGGAAGAAACAAGTGAATATTCAGGGAAAGAAACTTGAGGGTGGATCATTACTAGAAGTCTCTGGCGTCACGGCTTCTCAGGTATCTCCGTGTTCACTCCCTTCTTTCTTCCTCTGCTGTTTCATTTCATTAACTAATCAAACTGACTCAGTTTGTGATTACATGAAGGCTGATGTGGAGGTCTCATTCAGTTTGCCAAATTTAACAGATGCCGAGATATTGAATCCGGCTTGGGTTAATCCTCAACTGATATGCAGTACTCAAGGTGCATCCGATCCAGGAAAACTGGGACCGTTTGGGCTGTTGGTTCTTGCTTCCGAAAATTTGTCAGAACAAACTGCAGTTTTCTTCAAAATTTTCAGAAGAAATGGCTACTTAACTGCACTCATGTGTAGTGATCAGAGCAGGTCAACAATCCAATCAACTCACTAGTCCTACTAGTTTAACAATTATGGACAACGCTGGTTCACCAGGCTTATTAAGACTTGGCTCGGATATACTCATTGGCAGGTCTTCCTTAAGAGGAGGAATCGATAAAACAACCTACGGCACATTCATAGATTTGAACCCCCTTCAGAAGACGATTTCTTTAAGAAGCTTGGTATGGCACATGTTTTATTCAATTCTGGCTATAGTCTGATTTTTGTACAGTATAACACTCCTCCTGTGGTGTGTGAATTATTGCAGATAGATCATTCAATAGTCGAGAGCTTCGGAGAAAATGGATTGGCTTGTATAACAGCCAGAGTGTACCCATCAATAGCCGTAGCTGAATCAGCTCATTTGTATGCATTTAACAATGGAACTGAACCTATGGACATCGCGAGTCTCACTGCTTGGAGTATGAAAAGTGCCCGCCTAGTTCCTGTCATGTTCGCTTAGCAGTAATGTCACAGTTTACATATCCAAATTGGTTTTCAATTGATCCACTCCCTATATATATATATATATATATGCAGCTTGTTAGATGCTACTGTTCTACGAGCAATGAAAATAATTCCCCGTTGAGTTGCAAGCTTTTTTCCCCACCCCCTTCATCTCAGAAATCATCATCTCTTCAATCTTGTAAGATACAGGCTAATCGCATTGATAGGGTTACATCAAACATGAAGGACAAAACAAATCACTTGGCTTCAGGCTCGTCTGATGAACATTTTTAGTTAGGACACTAAGGCTGTGTTTGGTTTAGGGAAATTTTGGAGAAAGAAAAATTTGATGGAAAATTAGTAAAAGTCATTGTTTGGTTTAGATGAAAAATAGGAGGGAAAGAAAATTAGGTGGAAAATTTGATAGAAAATTTAAGGGGTGCAAACGAGCTGATACACTCGCGAGCGGCTCGTGAACATACTCGGTCAAAACTCGGTCAAAGCTCGTTCGATTATAAATAAGCCAAATACGAGCAAAATTTTTAGGCTCGTTTAATAAACAAGCCGAGTTTGAGCAAGATAGTACTCGACTTGTTTATGTTCGTGAACATGCTCGTTAAAAGCTCATTTAATACTCGTTTATTACTCGAATTATACTCGTTTAGTACTCATTTAATATCTATTTTTACTTATTTAGTAAGTGACATACTTATTTAATACTTATTTTATAACGATAATTTGTATTTTTTTTATTTTTAATCTTTCAAAATCAGATCACAAAATCAACCAAAATCAATATAATTCCAAACTATATAAAATACAAAATCAGGAGACTGGTTTTGTTTGGCTGCAGGTGCTTGATCTTGTTTAACTGCAGATGTGAAGGAGACTGATATAGGAACTAATCTCCTTTAAACCCGCATCCAAACAAGATCGTATACCCGCAGCTAAACAAGACCAAACGAAAAAACCCTACTCACTTAATCATCAAGCATTCAAGCGTGCTCTCAAATCTAACCAGGCGCAGACGGCGCTCAGTCTTCACATTCCAACAGGCGGACTTTGAGACGGGAAGCTTGCCTGGATCTGGAGAGGGGAAGAGGCCGACGATCTTCTCAACTTGAATAAGCTCTGAGGATTGGGACACCTGCAAACAGATGAGACAGAACCCCGAGCGAAGCAACTCGATGAGTTGATTCGTGAGGAGCAGAAAGAGTGAGATAGTGGGGAGCGATTCAAAAGTGGCGACGGTAGATGGCTCTAACGGCGGCGGCGAAGCAATGGTGCAAGGTGTGACTCCAGATCTGGCGGTGAGGCGGTGATGGTCTAGATCTGGTTGCAGATCGAGCGGATCTGGCCCGTTGAGCGGCAGCGGTGACTCCGGTAGCTGCAGCTCGGCGCAGAGGATGCAGCGGTCTGGCGGACTAACAAACGACGACGATCTGGTCCGTTGCTTGTAAATGAGCTACTCGTTTAAGTTCGAGCCGAGCTCGAGTTTTAAAAAAAACATTCGAGCCGAGTTCGAGCATAGATTTTTTAGGCTCGTCGAGTACGAGCCGAATTCGAGCTGAGTATATTTCTAATCGAGCCGAGCTCGAACAAGCCAATACTCGGCTCGGCTCGTTTGCAGCCCTTTATATCTAACAAATCAATCCAATCAAATTCAATGTATCTTAAACAAATAATCATTTTTTAAACAAATTCAATATATTTCATCAAATTCAATGTATGAAGTGATGAAATATTGATATTTTGACATATTTTTCCATAAAATTTTTCATGATCATGGGAAATGAAATGGATTCCAAACAATTTTTCTTGACATTTTCCTAATGAAGCCAAATAAGAAAAAATTAGATGGAATCCTCCAAGAATTTTATTTCCTTTCAATTTTCTCTCAAATTTTTATTTCCACCAAATTTTCCTTAAACCAAACACAACCTAAATGTCTGATTCGCTGTTGGTTCTTTTATCTTTGCATATTCATTTATAGTGTTAGCAACGTGGCTTGACTTTAAAAGAAGTAGACTGATGAAAATGTTATTGCAGTTTCTCGGATGCTCTATTACATATACGCAAGGTGTAGACTTCAGAAGCTTGAGATCCTGAGTCAACAAGAAGTCTCAGCTTGTCCCTGCTTTGTAATTTGATGAAGGCCACTGGTCGGCATTTGAGCCATATAATTGTCTCGCATCTGAAATCTCAGAGTTTTATGAAGTAATGGAGGAGGGGTAAGTTAAATTCAAATAAGTAAATAATTCATTTATGAAAAAGCATCTAGCGAAGAGACATGAGTTGAGTACGGAAAAAGCTACCATCTTTACCAAATACCAATATCATAATGTTGAGCTTGGTATCAGATTGCATCTAAACAAAAGTTTTGATTTTGTCCAGCAAACTTCAGTAAGACTTGAGTGCCTGAGAAGGTTTGCGAGGACGTCGAACAGTTGAAGATTGTTGCTTCGCTTTATCTGTGGGTAGTAAGAATGGTATTTGATTCTGATATCTTACTGTAAGTCTGTAAACTTTTTCATATGGCAAGTTCGGTTTGTCAGTACTTAGTACAACCTGCTTAAAGTGAGTCTTGCTAATATTATTTTAGCCTGCAGATAAACCCTTATTAAAGGGCTCGACGTTTCATATGACGTCGATCTTTTCAAAAAATATATATGAGGTTAGTCTTTTTGTCTCAACACTTTCGACAAAGACTTTTGTACTATATTAAACAAGCTTGGAGGTTAATATGATCAAGTAGACAATTTAAATGCTGCCGGTGTTTTCCAGTTTGTAAAGACTAAAGAGTGAGAGGTGAAGAACAATCAAGAAACTGTAGAACTGAATCCTCGCTGTCTCCATGGATAGATTTCCACTGGCTGCTATTCTGTGTTTTGTCGTGTTTACTTCTCAGGAATCGAAGTCCGTCGTGGCAGATGGTTCAGCAAGTCAACCGTACAGGACTGCTTACCATTTCCAGCCTCTGAAGAACTGGATGAATGGTTAGCAAAACTAGAAACACATTTTTCATGTTTTATAAGTACATCATCTGTGCCAACGTTGTATTCTTTTTTTCCGGTCTGATTTCTTGTTGTTCTTTCGGGTTGATTCTGAAATGGGTGCTGGGCGTGATCCAGATCCTAACGGTATGTCTGAGCTCTGAACAATGGCTCTTCTGTTGGTTTGTTGGCTTTGTTTTGGAACCTTTTGATTTGATGTATATGAACAGGGCCTGTATATTACAAGGGGGTATACCATCTATTTTACCAGCACAATCCTGACGCTGCGACATGGAGGACCCAAATTGCTTGGGGTCATTCCATATCACATGATCTGATTAACTGGGTTCATCTAGATCATGCACTTCACCCATCCGAATCCTATGACATCAATGGCTGCTGGTCTGGTTCAATTACTTTGCTTCCTGGAGATGTACCAGCCATGTTCTACACTGGAGTGGATTCACAGGGCCGCCAAGTTCAAAATTTGGCCACACCAAAAAACTCATCTGACCCGTACCTAGTAGAATGGGTGAAGTCTCCCCACAATCCTGTTATGATACCTCCCAGTGGCGTTGGCGAGAGCCTGTATCGAGATCCTACCTCTGCTTGGCGAGGACCAGATGGTGTTTGGAGGGTCCTTGTGGGAGCAGAAAAAAATGGTAATGGAGTAGCGTTTATGTACAAGAGTAGCGATTTTGTGAACTGGAGCCTGACTGAATCACCGCTCCATTCGTCTGAGAACACTGCGATGTGGGAGTGTCCAGATTTTTATCCTGTCGAGGAAAATGGCGAATATGGAGTGGAAACTTCTGTTCAAGGAAATGGCTTGAAGCATGTGCTGAAGGTGAGCTTTGACAGTCAAGAAGCATACATATTGGGGAAGTATGTGGGAGAGACTGATGAATTTGTGTCTGAGTCAAATATGGTCGGAGGTGGATTAGACCTGAGACACGACAACGGTAAATTTTACGCTTCCAAGTCCTTCTATGACCCTGCAAGGAAGAGGCGTGTTTTGTGGGGCTGGGTGAACGAGTCTGACAGCGACGAGGATAGCTGCCGTAGAGGATGGGCTGGACTTCAGGTGATTTAGTCTATTTTCTCGATAGCATCCATCAAGCTTTTTACACAAGATACCGTGTAAAGTCCAAATTTCAATTTTCTTGTAAACTGCAGTCCTTTCCTCGTAGTATCTTGCTCAGTAAAACCGGGAAGCAGCTAGTGCAGTGGCCGATAGACGAAATAGAAAAACTCAGGTCCGAAGCTGTGAGTTTCCATGGAGAGGAGCTTCATGGTGGATCATTGCTTGAAGTTTCTGGCATCACGGCCTCACAGGCATGCTTATTTCCGACATTAGTACTCAAACTTTATTATTGCAGACCTGCAATCAAGATTGATCCATCAATCAAGTTTGTCATCTCATCTGTAGGCAGATGTTGAAGTCTCATTCAAAATACCAAATCTCGAGGATGTTGAAGCTCTTGACCCCTCATGGATCAACCCTCAGGTGATCTGCAGTAGCCGAGATGCGTCTGTTCAGGGCAGATACGGGCCGTTTGGGTTACTTGTTTTTGCCTCCGAGAGCCTGACAGAGCAAACTGCAGTCTTCTTTAGGATCTTCAGGAAAAATCTCGACAGCCTTGTAGTGGTCATGTGCAGTGATCAAAGCAGGTTCGCTCAGACTATGACCCAGAAATAGACATATATTTCTCTGTTTGATCTCGCATTCATATCCATTGGCCAGGTCGTCTTTGCGAGGAGGCATCGACAAGACCACCTTCGGAGCCTTCCTGGACATAGACCTTCGCCACGAGTCCATCTCACTGAGAACACTTGTATGTCTCTTTCCAGTACACATACATAATGAGGAGTCTGAAATGGTATGATTCTGATACGAAATCTTTGCAGATAGATCACTCGATTGTGGAGAGCTTTGGAGGCAATGGGCTGGCCTGCATTACGGCCAGAGTCTACCCAACCTTAGCCATCGACGAAGCGGCTCATCTCTATGCATTCAACAACGGCACACGAGCTGTTGAAATCTCTAGGCTTGAAGCTTGGAGCATGAAGAAGGCTCGGCTTGCTCCGGTAACGCACTCTGACGAAGGCCTCTCATCCACAGCTTCTACTGCAGCAGCATGGTTGATGACTTGATGATTGATGTGATGTAGTAACTCTCGCATAACACCTTGAGATAGTTATAATTCTCGAATTTGGATCCCAAAAACAAAAAATGAAAATTACTATTAATCCTCTTTAATCTCGCATACCCGCATTATCACAGCTGCATCACCTAAAAAAGTTTAAACAATAAATTAATTAGGTATACAAATTTTAAATATTAATAAAAAAATATAATTTTCTTAACTTCAGTGCCCCATTTCAATTTAAATAATGTAAAATTATTAAATTTTGCATTCCCGAATCCCGATTCTGATAGTCCAATTCAAATCAAATCAGTCAACTGAAAACTCCATTTAAAAAATTAAAATATTTCAATATATAAAACAAGAAAATCATTTATTGTTGGTAACAAAATTTATTTTAATTTACAATTTTTTCTGATACCATAAACTAAACTTTTGCTGTACCCCAAACAAGAAACATTCGAATTTTTATCTACTAATTATAATCTTAGCAACGTATCTTTATTATTAATAAAATTTCTCGTCAAAAAGAAAAAGAAAAAGAAGTTCTGGTCAACTCCCTAAAACAAAAACATCCTCAAAAGTGACAACCAGAAATTTACATCTGAAACGAAAACCCTGGTGAAGACGCCAGTGTTATTCAGTTACGTCAATCAGACATATCAAAAGACACGTGGCGAAATCTGAACAGCTGATTCAACTATACGCTTATCCAATATTTCTTCTTTGATTGCAAAAGTCGATTGCGCACGAAATCGAAGCCGCAGGGAAATAAAGGGGTTGTTTTTCCGAATTCGGAAATTGAAATTCGATCCTTAATAAACCTAGCGAAAGAAATGAATCGCTTCGCCAAAGCAAATTCCATTCTTCAACGTCTCCGACGACGCTTTCATATATTATAAACCTCTGAAAGCTGTTGACATTCGACGAAATCAAACATCAATTTCTTCACCGGAAAAATCGAAATCCCGGTTTCAAGGAGGAAGATTTCGCGCACGATTGGATGAGATGAAGAACGGCGGCTCCGGTTCCGGCGCACCCATGTCGGAATCATTGGCGCAGACGGCTGGTCGGGGTAAGTGGTGGGCGAGTTTTCAGAGGGATCTGTTGGCCGGGGCGGTGATGGGTGGTGTGGTGCATACGATTGTGGCGCCGATTGAGCGGGCGAAGTTGTTGTTGCAGACGCAGGAGAGCAATCAGGTGATTGTTGGAGGAGGGCATCGGAGGTTTAAGGGGATGTGTGATTGCATCGTTCGGACGGTGAGGGAGGAGGGCGTTTTATCGCTGTGGCGCGGCAATGGGAGTAGCGTCATTCGGTACTATCCGTCTGTGGCGCTCAATTTTTCTCTCAAGGTATGGTTGGGTGTGTGTTTGAAATTTGGTACGCCAGGTGTTTGATGATTTGCTTGCCTGAAATGAGTTTGTGAAAAAAGCTTTGATCTTGTGTTCATTTGTTTACAAATCAGATACTTTTGTATCTCTTCTGTGGGAAGCCATACATTTGTCCCATGTTTATGGATGTTTGCTTGATTTGGAGGTTGCTGACGGTTCTAGGATTTTTGGACATTATGTTGCCTGTTAGTAATCGATAGTGGTTGTTTGATATCAATGTAACATGATGAGATCCGAAGAAGTTGAAGGTTGAACAATTAAGTTTGTGAGATTAGATTTGTGAAATCATCCTGTGATAACAAGAAACCAATCTGAGATGTGTGATATTGGTAACTGTCAGTTAGCCCTGTGTGTTCCGGATAGCTCCATGATTCTTGGTCTTTGTGGTCGGTATGTATCACTATTAATTGTAGATAGTAAATGAGGCAAATTGGTCGGTTTTGCTCCAGATTTGACTGTTGACAGTTGCAAACCCCATTTTCTTTTCAACAAAATGCATCCACCTTCTGAATGTGAATAGATAGTTCTTTGATTGGTTCTAGTCTGGGAAGTGACACAATTCATATTTTAGCTTTGGGAATCGCCGAAAATCACCAGAGTAACTAACCAGAATAATGAAAAATATGTATGAATGTTCATGGATATGCCTGTTAGCACCAACCATTTCCCTGCTTGTTTCCCCAACAGGACACCTGACAGGGCTAGCTTTTTTTCACAGTCCACCCGATACGGTGCAGTAGAGAGGTAGTGGCCATTGTATTATGAAAAATGAGCTATAGAAGGCACTCAAAGCTTTGTCTTTTTATTTTTTTTGGTATTCATTCGTACGTTATATAATTTTCAGTGGAAAGATTTTAAATAGAAGTATAACAGTATTTGGAATCAGATGTATTTTTGGACCGTTATGTGTCATCTGTGTTTGCCATGAATATCAATGGCCATCTATCTGAAACTTTCAAGCCTTTCACCTTCTTTCTCTCAGTTAGAAAAGATCTTAATTCTTATAAATCTGAGTTCCTCTCTACAGGATCTTTACAGAAACATTTTGAGAAGTGGAAATGATTCCGAAAACCATTTGGTTCCTGGTGCAGCAGCCAATTTCATTGCTGGGGCAGCCGCTGGGTGTACAACATTGATTATAATTTATCCACTTGATATTTCCCACACTCGACTTGCTGCTGATATAGGTCGTAATGAGGTTCGCCAATTCCGAGGCATACGCCATTTTTTGAGCACAATACACAAGAAAGATGGGATTCGAGGAATATATAAAGGTCTTCCCGCCTCACTTCAGGGAATGGTTGTTCATCGTGGTCTTTACTTCGGAGGGTTTGATACTATGAAGGAGATTATGTCTGAAGAAAATAAGCCGGAGTTAGCTTTGTGGAAGCGTTGGTTAGTTGCTCAGGGTGTTACAACATCTGCTGGGTTGATATCTTATCCATTTGATACTGTCAGAAGGCGAATGATGATGCAATCTGGTATTGAAAAACCAATGTATCATAACACTTTGGATTGCTGGAAGCAGATATATAGGAAAGAAGGTGTGGCTTCATTTTATCGTGGCGCGCTTTCTAATATGTTCAGAAGCACTGGGGCTGCAGCTATTTTGGTTTTGTACGACGAAATAAAGAAATTCATGGAATGGGGTCATCAGTCTTAGCAGCAACATCTGTACCTTCTTCTCATTTTATCCTCATTGAAACAGAAATAGTGGATTAGATTGAGAATTGTTGTAGACAAGCGAAAGATGCACATAGAGAAATCCCCGAAGTTTTATCATGTATCTTTGGGATGATGAAATTTGTTTCCCAGGTTCCCTTTCCCGGCTCAGGCAATTCACAATTGGAGTTTTTCTCCAACATGACGGCAAAGATCAGTTGGATTTTGGTACGTTGACAGAACTTGCATCTTAATTTTCCATTTTGGCATGTATTCGTTTACTGTCATCGTGGTTAATTTCCGTGTATGCACAGACCACCATAAGCCAAAATCTCAATGTTCCCATTTAGCTGATGGGATAATAATTGCCTCATGATGTATAATGTGTACCTGAAAAACTGAGGTATACCCTCGCCTAGTTTAAGATTCAGCTCGATACTGCATGCTTTCAACCCTTGGGATAAAAGAACTGGGTTTGTAGTTTACTGGTCACAATCTGGCCTTTTCCGAAACTCTGAGTCAGAGGGTAGAAAATGCAGGTTTGGGGTAGCAGCACCTGCAACTACTGCCTGACTATGTTTTCATTTGTAAAGTATTATTGTGAAAAGAAATAATGAGGGTTATGTGCATCATTTTTTAAAGCTGTATTGTTCAATAATGTGTATACATAATATAATAAAAATTATTTATAAAATGAATACTTGATAACACTTTTTTTTTTTAAAATGATCCTCTCAAAATTTTATTAATTAAAAGCCCGAAAAATCTGATTCGTGATAATTACATTGAACTATTTACACTTCATTTGTCCAAAAGAAAGATGCCATCTTTGACATCGTCATCTTCTTTGCTTCACTTTAAAAAAAATTGTATCACTATATGTGATATTGAAACTCAAAAAATACTAAAAAATTATCTAAAATTACTTATTCGAGTATATTTTGAAGCAAAATCAGTAAATAGAGTGTCATAATCAATATTGTGTCTAATATATCAGTTTTAATTGATAAAATAGTTAATTCATTTATCGTTTTCTTGTGACATTGACGATCTTAAATATATTTTCAGTAATTTTAGTTTTGAATTTTTTTTTTTCAAATGATGCTACAATAAGGGGTATAGTTAGTTAAATTCTGTACGCAATAATAACATTTGGATAACAATCAACAGTTTTGACAAACTCAAATATTTTAAGAGTTGATAGGTACTCATCAGATAAAATTATTTATAACACTTTGAGTTCTGAAAATAAATCCTATAAATCCACATCAATCACATTATCATGAGAAAAGGTGGTGTCAAATTTCAGGCAACTTTCTTTTAATTTATCGTCATCTAATGACTTTAAACTTCACGAATCAAACAAAAATCTAAAGATACTTTTAAAGGTTTTCAAATCAATGTTTTAACGAATTAAATGCTATATCTACTACCATTAAAAAAAAATTTATTTGAAAAGACTCCTCATTGAATTGAACATATTCTTCATTATTGCTATCATCGAAATAATTTTGTCTGATTTGGAACGCCTTTGATGGAAATTTAAATTACACATCCATGGAAGATGCAATCTTTCTCGCACTATTGAAACTAAGTTCAAATTTTTTAACTCCAAAATTTTCAAAAAATGACATCACATTCTAAAATTTTTAATAGCATTTTCAGTACACAGAGAACAATATTGTAATTTTTTACTCATCTAGTTAATAGCTAATAAAATATCATAACATATGATCACACATAGCAAAAATTCTTAATTGAAGAGTTTGAAATCGTATGGGTTTAACACTTTTGATACAACTCTCTCAATGAGTTATCCATTAAATATTGGATACATATCGTAACGTTATCTTTTTTATTATAATAATTCATTTCATCTACATTCTCATCATGATAAATTTTATCAATCACCTCAGAAATTTCATTATTTTCTTGAGACTCATTAGAAGGACCTTCTTTCTTAATAAATTCATCTAAAGCACCTCTTTAGGTCTCCATAAATTGGTAAATCTAATTTACATTTTTATTTCACAGCCAAATAATACATCTTTGCTTTTATTTTAAAAGTAAAATTGGATATAACAAATTTTAGTTGAGAAATTTTGTAGATATGTATAGCCAAAAGTTTTTTGAAATTTAAAAAACAAATTAGTAAAAGGAGAAATTTTAGGATATGGAAACTTATCTAAATAAAAGTTGAACGGCGTTTTCTTAATGAGGGAGTATTGAATTTATTAATCTTTATCCTAGAGTAAAACTAAGGAGGTAGTAAGTTTCGGTTCTTGTCCGAAGTAATATATTTTTAAAATTAAAATTTATGTATGTTTTATTTGTATAATTTACACAAGAAATAAAGTTGGTTGAGATGACATGGGCCTTTTATCTAAAAGCTTAGGATAAAGGATGAAATTTTTGCTCGTTATTTTATCAAGTTTGTTGCTATTTTACTATTATTATAATAGGGGAGGGATCCGTTGAGAACCTTCCTAAATTGAGAACCTTTGTAGACAATTATTAATTATATGGTTTTCTTTTTCGAGTTTATTTATTACGCCTTATTGATTATATGAGATTCATTTTTATTTGAGGTTCATTTTTTTCTAATTTACTAAATTTTTCATTGTTTTCTTTTTATTTATCAAATTTATGAATATATTAGTGAAGATTTTATTGAATTTATATTTTCTGAGTTATAATTTTGTATAATATTTTTAGAATAATAAGTAGATAATGAATTTTTCAATTTTTGTAGTTAATATTTTTTTTCTGAGTTTGTAGGAATACTTTTTTCATTGTGGCAGTGAACATTAATAGTCAAAACCCATAGAAAATATCAAAAATTCAGTAATCTAAAATTGAACATGTTCAACATTACAACAATGGTGAACATAAAAGATTAACTGAAACTTAAACAATTATAATGGTGAACATTTGTTCACCAAATTCATGTATTATAAAAAACCCACGTAGATCCACTTATGAACAACCCAGTTCGGTGAATACAATTCAAGCTTGCAGTTAATGTCGCTGGCATCGCTACCTGGACTAGTCACTTGGTAGCCTTCGATTTGCGTGCTGCTTGCTGGTGGGGTGACAGCGGATTCACTGCTCACCTAGTTAGGCATGGATTTTGACTCGTCGGTGAACATATGGCGCATGGTGGAGGGGTTGCAGAACAGATCTTCCAATCGAGCAACAGTTTCATCCTCCAATGGACGACAGTCAAAGTCGTTAACGGAAAGTCTTGGTTGCTCTGTAAGAAAAGCCAAACGCTCGGCTAAAAGGATTCATCTCCAAATCCTCGATCGCTCTGCAGTCGAAGCTTCCGCTGTATCACTGTCTCGATCCCATATTTGATTTTCTAGTCGGCATATTCGTGGATGAGAAAGAAACATGCAATGTAAGGTAGGGAAAGAACGAACACAATCAATATTGATTTACGATAAGGACGAATGAAGATATTAAGAAAAATATGGACACAATAAATATTGACGCAATCAATATAGATTCAAGTAAATATATGTTATTAAAATTAAATAATAGACATAATAAATGAAGTTGTAAAATTTGGATATATCAATCAAAACACAGTCGTTTTGCGTAGAAAATTATTGGTCCAGAATTGTCCACAAAGTTCTCAACGTAAGACGATTCTCAACTGATCCACCCTCTATTCTAATATACTCATTAACAATTACTTTTCTTTCCATCCTAAAATTATCTTTTTGTTCTTCCAACTTAAAAAAGACTACAAGTCCTCCTGGTTGAAGGTGTACTTAAAAGTCTTAAACTAAGAAAGCGTGGCTGTATATAATACATTGTAAGCCCTTTCAATGGCTGCCTCAGCCAGTCACTCTTATTCATTTCCAGTCCGCAAATGCTGTTATGCCCTGCCACAGTTTGCTGCTTCATCATCTTCTAGCACATAAGTGATCACGTCATCGGTTTCCATTTCACTAGCTTCATAATTTTCAACTGTTAGAAATAATGATAATGTGCAGTCCGATTGATGTATCAGCCATTTGGGGTTTGTAGTCTAGAGAAAGAGGAGCTAGAATATGTTTCTTGTTGAGAGGTGTGTTTGAAATGCTCTAACAGGAGGTTGTATTTATAGCATGGGCAGCTGAGAGGGAGATGGGAGTAGTGCCGCACAAGTTTCTGCCTTCATTATCCATTCCAATAAGTGACTCTGTGGAAGCCGCAGCTCCACTTCCGGCAACCGCATCTGGGCTGAAATGCATAGACTTTATGTAGTTTGCATCGGTGTCTTTCCGTAAAAAGAAAGGTCCTATTTGGCGCCGGTATTGTGGATGGCACCCACGCCTTGACCAGTAGGGCTGCAAACGAGTCGAATAGTAAAGTGTTCATGCTCATTCGTGCAAAATTCCACGAGTTCGAACTCGACCCGAGTATTAATGAGCTTTTAAAATATATGTTCAGGCTCGACTCGTTTAATTTTAACAAGTTCGAACCAAGCTCGAGCTTTACTCGAGCATTCGGATTGATATAATATAAATTCAATATATATGATAAACGAGCGTTTAAACAAGTTTGAACGAGTTTTGAATGAGCTACTCGTTAAAAAATCTTACTTTATTGACTAGTAATTTTATAAATTTATAAAAAAAGTTCGTAGTCGAGTCTAAACGAACTGTAAACGAGTTTAAATGCAACTTTTAAACGAGCCAATAAATGAGTCGAATACCTCATTGTTCATGTCTGGCTCAAATGATGGACATAAGTTACATCCATTTCATTTACATTAGACGAAATTTATGTTAATAATTGTAGCATCTTTACTAATTTCGAATTCTTAACTCTTACTACGATAGATTGACATGTTTGAATTTGAGCTACATTATACCTTAAATCAGTTAGTCCTCGATCTTTTTAATAAAGTTATCAAGCTTCTTATCAAGTTTGTTCGCGAACATAAACGAGCCGCGAATACATCGACTCGCTTACAGCCCTACTCACCGGCTGATGCGCGCATGATTTTCATGTTCTCCATATTTTTTTTGCCTTAATTAACAAAAAAAATATAAATTACATCAAATATTATTTCCTAACCGATATATATGTGCTAATGCATATTTATCTCGACTCCTTTATTGTTAAACACGATTATAGTGAATATTCAATATCCATAATTACATTTATCGTAACTCACTAAACTGAGTTAATTATAGTATCGACCTCACCTGAACGAGCAGAGTCGACGCTGCGCTTTTCTCTCTCCTAATCCTCAGCTGGTGATGAGTGATAACGCGCCTCCAGTAAGCCGTGAGACTGCATGCGGTATAATATGATTTGATTCTTCATGGCGATCCAACAAACCATCAAACACAAAAACCAGTCAAGCCAATGTTAGTGGAGGTGATGTCCAGTCTTCTTAAATTCTTCATTACTATGAAAATAAAAGTAAATGGTATAAAATAGAAATGTTTGAGTTTAATTCAATGTAAATAAATATTTCATTACTATGAAAATAAAAGTAAATGGTGTAAAATAATGTGACATCGTTTTGATTTTGACAACAGTAATTGAATTCATTATCGACATTTTAGATGGAGTAATGGTGTGAAGTTGTATTTATATTTTTAGTTCAAAATTTGAGATTTTATATCTTATTTAAAAATTGTGATAGTTCAAATCATAATTAAGTTATATGTGATAATGAGAACCTCTTTATAATTTTTTCACCTTATTAAAAATGAGTCAGATTCTTTCTGTACTTCTTCAGCTGTGTGTTTACGAAGTTTGGGCTCTTTTGCGGACTGGGCCTTACAAATGGCTTGGCCCCACACGATTCGCTGTAATCGGAGCCCGCCAATGGAAGTGTTGAGAGTGTTCAAGAAAATGACAAGTGGAAAAGATGGATAAATATCTACAACCGCCATGAAAGAACTATCTGAGACAATATACCAGCTTCTAGAACCTTCTCTCACCATACTACAAATTCACTCGCCACCGAATCTCTGCATTTCTCTCTCAATTCAGTATCTCTCTGAACACAACCTACGACTACTGCAGCAGCAATCGCGATCGCCAAGCTTATCAGGTAAACCTGCAATTTCAATGGAGGATGCGAAGACGATGATCCAGGAGGAGGAGGTGGTGGTGATCAAGAGCACCACCGGTATGGCGTCTGCGGCGTCATCCACCACGACTTCGAGCGTGTCGCCGCGGCCAGTGGAGGGATTGCACGATTTGGGGCCGCCTCCGTTTCTCACGAAGACGTATGAGATGGTGGAGGATCCGGCTACGGACGAGGTGGTGTCTTGGAGTAGAGCGAGGAACAGTTTTGTAGTGTGGGATTCGAATAAGTTCTCCACCACTCTGCTTCCGAGGTATTTCAAGCATAGCAATTTCTCCAGCTTCATCCGCCAGCTCAATACTTATGTAAGTGTGATTTCTTCTTCTTCGATCGTTGATGTTGTTTATGTTTCTTAGAGCATCGGTCGGTGCTTGATTTCTGTCGGGTTTGGAGTTTTTGGTTAAGGTTTAGTGTTGGATTATGCATGTTTGGAAATATTGATGTACTTTCTTATGGATGGGGGTATACCGATTTTGTGTTTGATCTGGGTGGTGAGTGCAGGGTTTTAGAAAGGTTGATCCAGATCAGTGGGAGTTTGCGAATGAGGGATTTCTTGGAGGGCAAAAACATCTGTTGAAAACCATCAGGAGGAGGAGGCATACGGCGCAGAACGTGCAGCAACAAGGAGGAAGCTCGGTATGTGTTGAAGTGGGTCAATATGGTCTGGAAGGTGAGCTTGAGAGGCTCAAGAGGGACCGGAGTGTGCTGATGACTGAGGTTCTGAGGCTCAAACAGCAGCAGCACGAGTCCAGGGAATACATTGTTGCTATGCAGAACAGGTTGAGAGGCACGGAGAGGAAGCAGCAGCAGATGATGGGTTTCCTGGCCAAGGCTTTCAACAACCCCACTTTTATCCAGCAGTTTAAGCTAGAAACTGCTGAAAGAAAAGCACTGGATGGGGCTAATATCAAGCGAAAGAGAAGGCTAACTGCGAGTACTAGTCAAGAGATCTTAAATAAGCAGATTGACATCTTGGATGTTCTGGAAAATTCTGCTGGTGGTGGCCAAGGCCAGGAAGATCAAATTGACCTGATTAACATGGAATCTGAGATTGAGACCTTATTCGCAGCGGGCTTGGAGAGTGAGTCCAGCAATGATGTGAAGCTGCCTCGAAAGACTGAGTCGATGGCTAAGGCTGGAGGAAGTAATCTGGATTCTGTAAATGAGATGCTGTGGGATGAGCTGCTGAGTGATGATGTGGCGGTTGGTGGTGAAGATGATGAGCAACTTTTTCTTGAAGACATTCCTGACATTGATGTTCCAGTGGAGGAGTTGGGAGATGCAAGCCCCTCTGATTGGAGTGAGGACTTGAAAGACCTAGTGGAACAAATGAACTACCTCAAATCTAAACCATGAAGAAAGTTTCTTTGTAGCGAGATTATGGTGGGGGTGTTATGATCTATTTTGCACCATTTTGTCTGTGCTGGTCACTGCAACTCCATTCCTTTGATTAGTTTTAAGGTATGGGTTGCAGAAAACCAGTTCTCCTCCTGTGTGTTATTGTCATGTGTTTTTTTTTTTTTTTTTTT
>NQLW01000515.1:1953287-1964540 GCA_002312845.1 Kalanchoe fedtschenkoi | reverse complement strand
GACCCATTTTCCAGAACCACCCATTTGAAAACAGTCTCTATCTTGCACGGACCCAGTTCGACTCTGCAGCTATGGAGCTGAAAGATGCAAACTTTATGGGAGGAAATGAAATGGGGGTGGTCTAAATGGCGGAAACTGGGCGCGAGGGATAGAAGTGGTATGGAAATGGAATCCAATGAACCGTTTGGTGTTCGAAATTCAAATAATAAGCAGTCTCCTGAGAAGACAAATAGACTCATCCCGCTCCATTATGTGGTACCCTTTTTGCCACTGAAACATCGTTGTTGGACAGGTTTGCCCCTCCCTCACTCGCTCAGATGTCTCAGCTCCCAACAAGTCAAGTACCATGTACCAGTACCCCCACACACACACACTGTTGGTTGCTTGGATTCAAAAACATGAAAATAAATAATTCCAAGTGAAAAGGGTCATTAAAAGGCACGACCACTTTAGCCAGTAGCAGCGCGAGACTGAGCTGTGTGCTGTGTTTCAGCCTTCATTTAATCAAATGTAAGAAAAAGCTTAACCGACAAGATATCCAACCCCATGGCATCGCAATTAAGATCTTGAATGTGTGTAGCATTTTTTAAGTGCCACCTTTTCTTGTTTTCTAGTCCACCATGGATTTTGAATCTCCCACCCATGTTTGAAATCTGTGACAGAGTATTCAAACCACAGGTCTTTCTGATATCAGAATTACATTGTTTGTTCAAATGTGTTACAGAAATACTAAATTGGTACTCACAAGACCGAGCTCTGTACTAAGCATGTTCTTGCTCTCAGTGGTATTAATAATGCTGGAGTGGAGACTTGGAAGATTATGTTTCCTTGACAGTGGTAGTCAATGGAGGAAGCTGTGAGCAAATTTACTACTCAATATACGAATGTGCATATCAAGGTAATTTTATCTTTAAATAGCTCTGACACACACTGTCAGATTTATGTTGTTATTTGAAGCAATTTTCAAATTTCCAAGCTTGACGTGCCTGCTTTGCCATTTACTAGTGTTTCCTGTCATGCTGCAACTTCATCTGTATTCTCAATCCCAACTAGCTTTCACAGATTCAAATTTGAGGAATGGACAAGGAAGGATTGGCAGAAGCAGGTCCACAAGATGAGGGCTGGAATTTTTGCTACAGAAAGTGACATTTATGGCTTGCCAGGGCTCCAGTGTATTCATGGGATCAGAATGGACAGAAAAACCAAGCTATCACCTGCTATGAGTATTAAGTATCTGATTTTCTACAAGTGTTTAATAATTTCGATAATGGAAAAAGCCATACCCAACAACAGCATGTATTATCTCCATCAGACTAAAGAAACAGACAAAGCAGAAGTTGGAGGATAAGCCATTGCTAACCAGAGCTAGACTTGTAGGAGCGGCATAACAATGGTGAATTTGTGTACACATTACAAATTGCTATATCGCGTTTGAATTTACCCAGCAGACACTGATTTAGAGGTTTGCCGCGGTGGTATGTGTAGCCATGACTTCATTGTGTCGTATGCAGCGAAACCGATTGCTACTGAGGGCACAATCTGCAAGTGAAGTAGTGTAATTTTGTTATTCGCAGAAGCTTACATAGGATTGAGCCTCTTATCCTTCAATGATTACAGCAACTGGCCGGTTTTCAGTTCAGTTTGGGAATTACCTTGATGTAGTTGATGCTGAGTCCAGCAAACAGCTGCCTCCATCCCTGGGCGCGGATGATGGTGGTGAGGCCTTCCATTGTGTTTTTATACCTGACACCCCCATTCGCAGTTTGCAGGTTCTCAACCTGATAAAAGGAGCATAGCACAAGATCAATGCAACAACTTCAACCCATAGATTGTCTCGACTATGTATTTACTATAAACCCTCGAAACTGAAATTTTGCATATTAATATTTTTATTTGCTACCATAAGCCATCTGAAACCAGCCGCAGATTATTTATCAATCATAAAAGAGAAAAAAAAACAGTAGTCAAGCATACCAGTTTGTTCCCAATAACTATTCAAACCATAACAATCCAAAATAGAAAACCAAAAAGAAGACCATAGAAAAATATTGCCGGGATGATCAAAGATCAATTGCATGCTTTGCAGCACAGATAAAAGAGGAAACACACCTGCATTTGTCTCCTTACAACATCCAATGGGTAAGTGAAAGTCTGCCCCAACAACCCGGCGAGAGCCCCACAAGAGAGACGCATAGCGATAGACTTCTGATACTCTTCTGGAACATGTGTTTTGAGTTCCTCATATATATAAAATTTTAAACCGGCATAAGGGAGGATGCCAATGAGCGTCGGACCTACCCATCGAAAAATAAAATGAGCAAAATGAGGGAGACTGAATTCTGAAAAGCAGATACACAATTATAATCATAGGGAAAAGACTTCGAGAAATAAGACAGAGACATGCCTACGCCACGATATAGCCCACGAACACCTCCATCACAGTATACACTTCTTAAGACGTCCTTTATTCCACTGTATGCAGGTTGAGCATTAATAGTCCTCATACCTGTGGTCAAGCTTCTCCGTGTGTCTCCAACCTACCACGATAGGAGGATAAACCTCAACAGGTAGCTCTCGTCATAATGTCAGTTGAGCATATGTGGAGCTATTTCATTAAATGGCATACTGATGATAACATCACACAAATTTTAAGAAAAGTATCCGCAAAGCATGTGAGCATTATTTACTTTTATCATCTTAAGAATCATCAGTAGTATGGTTAACATGAAGGGGCGGAACATGTAAAAAAGTTGCACCCAATGGCTGGTCAGTAAGCATATGGTATTCAATGCGAGCTGCAAAAGACTTCGAGCCACCCTTGGCACAACTCTACACCAAAACCAAGTAACAATCCACAGATTCAATTAAAAAAAAAGCACCAACCTGATATGCAAGTTTTGTACGTGCAAGATCTAATGGATATGTACACATCACAGCAGTCCCACCAGACGCGGAACCAGCCAGAAGATCTACCACGGGACCAGTTCCTAAGGAAGGGCAGTTATCCAACATCCAGCACCGGTATTGCTCATATGTCATGAAGTGTAACGCAGCATAAGGAACAATCCTAAGAACACTTGCCCCGTTTCCTCTATCATAGGCAAAACAAATCATGCATCAGCAAGAAATCTACTGAGTGAACAAGAGAATCATGAAAACAAGTGAGTTACTTGTAGAAGCCGAGAATGCCTTCATGATCTAGTAACTTCTTTAGTGATTGGAAAACCCCAAGAGAGTGAAAACCAGCTGTTCTCGTCTGCAATTAAGAATGATAGTCATGGCATTAGAAGAAACTGGAGACTAGCATGATTAGGGGTGAATATATGCAAGCATAGATAATGCAAGAAAAAAAAATACTACTCCAATATGATGCGGAAGGTTTGGTTTCATTGCCTCTTAAACGTATCAAAGTATCACAGAGAGTTTCTTCTTCTAATGATCTATAATTAGTCCAACAATTCTAACAAACACGAGACGTGTACTAAACTGAGAGACACACGCCAGTCATCTATAAGGTAGCAAAACTATTACACATGAGAGGTTGATCAGACAGCCAGAAGAATTATCTGAATAAGGATCGGATACCTGCAATAAAATTTTGATTCTTTCCAGTGGAGCAACTGCAGTCTTTGCGAACGCTCCAGCAGCACCTCCAGCAATCAGCTCCTTGGCATAAACAGGCAAACAATCGACATACGAGACTTCCCCATGTGCTGATGATCCACCAACAAATTCCGCTGCGTTCGGGGACATGGCAGGACAAGTGAATCTGAAACTATGTCAGCTCTACCACAAACAATCACCCACTAATATCAGCTTAAAGAAGAGATTCTGATTCTACTATCCACTCTGCAGCCTGAACAACTCCTTATCCCATCTATCTGTGAGACGGCACGTTCCAGTTGGCTTGCGCTCAAAAGAGTGGCACAAAAGCTTGAGCTCGGCAGGACAAAAGTCAGCTTCCTTAAAAAGCCGATCTTCCTCTTCAGAAACAGGTTGACTCATCCACAGATTTTTAAAAACGATACTCCGAATCAAAGCCACAATTCAGCTAAAACGAGCCTCCCATGGATCTATTTCAAAGACCAATCACCAATGATGATAAATAAGCAGTAAGTAATTAAACTAATCCTCCTATTCATCATCAAACCCCCCCCAAAACAAGAATCAGTGCCAAATTGAAAAGGTGAATGAAGGACAGGGACGGTGACAGGACTTACCCAATCAATGGATTCCCTCATACAATCAATCAAGAAAAGCAGCCAGCCCCTTCAAGCAGATGTTAACAAAACGAAATCAGCAGTGAATGAACAGATCCAAGATGCGAACTTTGTCAGGAAATAGCCGAGAATCTGAGGGATGGATTAGAAGAGGAGAACAGGCATGCACTCAACCAACCGCAACCGCAATCCCAATTCCAATACACGCCCGTTCTCCTTCACAATCCAAAAGATAGAGAGAGAGAGAAAAGAAAAGGGTGCTTGAAAGAGGGGGTGAGGAAGGTAAGGTTGGATTAAGGGGGTATCCGGATTTTAACTTCCGGGAAAACAGTGAATAGCTCCAAAACGGGATTATTGAAGCAAATATCAACGTCGCTCTCTATTCTCTGCGGGTCGGAGGATATGGAGGAAGCTAAATCCGGGAGGGTTTGATAGATTGAATTTGATGAGTGAGTGAGCGAGCGATTGACCTGACTTGACTTGTCGTTTGAAGGAGACGGTGATGACGATGATGTTATATTGGGGAACCGAACGTCTCGGAGACAACCTCGTCGTCTTGTTTGGTCGCCTCCTTCTCGTTCAATCCCACAACTCTCCTCTCTGCCTCTCTGCCTTTCTTCTTCTTTTTATTTGTTCCACGTCACTCTTTTTTATTTAGGAATATTCCGATACGTAGCTATAAACTGTACGTGCCATTGCATCTTAATTTTTTAGTTATCAATTCAAGTTTTTGTTGTTTTATTCGAAAATGTTGGTGAGAAATCAAAATAGGGTTTATATTATCACTTCTTACAAATCACAATGTGTTATTTGGTGAGAAATATGAATTGAAATTTCATATAAGTTAGGGAAAGTATAAGGTAAAAAAACAAGATTTTACTTCTTCTTTTTTTCACTTTAGGATTATAATATTCTAGCGTTTTATGATGTTAGAATTATTGGGTTTTAGGGATTTAAAATTTTAAGGTTTCATGGTTTTAAGAGTTTTTAAGAATTCTAAACTAACACTAAAATAAATAAATAAAATCTTATTTTATCTGATTTCTTACCTAGTTTATATTAAGTGACATCTTATATCCAGTAATTTTTTTACCTAAATGAATGTATGTGCATAAACTATTAGGAAAAATATCAAAATATAATGTGTTATTTTTTACGAGTAAAGGCACCCGTCGTCCCGACGGTTTGGTTTGAAAAAAAATTAAAAATCGAACCAAATTATTAGTCATCATTTTTAAAAATATGAAACTGTACACCGAAAGATTAAAGGCACCCGTCGTCCCGACGGTTCGGTGCAAGAAAAATTAAAAATCAAAACAAATTATTAGTCATCCCTTTTTAAAATATGAAACTGTAAACCGAATGATTTTTTAAAATTTGAAATCAAACCGAACCAAATCAAACCGAACCGAATCAGACTGAACCGGACCGGACCGACCGGTTCGGGAGCGTCGTCGATTGAAATCCTATTCTGTTATATATATAGATTTTGGCCTATGTGTGATTATATGATTTATAATTTCATTTGAAACTAAATTTTATAATTTACAAAAGTTACCCATTCCTAATAATATTTTATCATCACAATTTTTTAATATTAAGAAAATTTATTATTGCACACACAAAAAATTTATTTAATTTTATGAATGCCACATAATGTGCGACTGATAAAAATAAGTATAACCAAATGAAAAAAATCAAAGTTACGCATAATGATGCGGGTATAAAATATAAATTTTTATTTAAATTTTTGAGGTTAGGAATAGGTCTATAATTGTATAATTTAGATTGAATAAAATTATAAATTATATAATTACACAAAAATCATAATAAAAAAATATTTTTTTGTGTGATTAAATGTCACACATCACTCCACTTTGATAATAATGAAATCATTCTCGTTGTCCGTAAGTTCCCGCGCACCTCCATATTATTCATATGTATATGTTGCTATCAAAATTTAAAAATGTTGATATAATAAGAAACACTTAAAATTGCAAATTGAGATAATAACACCCTACAATGGGTGGTAATACAAATTTTATTTTGAAATTTGCTCTCTATATTTTTAGATAAATGATGCGTATTATCCCTCTATACATATATATCCAAATATATTTTTATTAGGGAAAAGTTTTCAAATGATATTTTGAACTATTATCACTTCTTCAATTACGATCAGAATTATTTTTTTTATAAAAACTTTTTTAATATATATATTTTTTTTGTGATGGGGCCAGCTAACGGGCACCTCACACGTTCAACATATCTATGCACATGCAGTATCATCAATGCTTGCCAACACTTTGTTAGTGTCATAAATATTTAAATGTCAAAAGGGTGTAAGAAAAAATGGACTAATTTTTAAAATAATATTTACAGTTGTATTCCTTAACTAATATTATTATATGATTTATAACTATGCACTAAAACTATGTTGTTTTGTTATCAAATTAAATGATATTATTTTGTTTACACACAAAAAAAATCATATATTTCATACTCAATTGAACTTGTTAA
The DNA here is from genome assembly GCA_002312845.1 of Kalanchoe fedtschenkoi. Lineage (NCBI taxonomy): Eukaryota > Viridiplantae > Streptophyta > Magnoliopsida > Saxifragales > Crassulaceae > Kalanchoe > Kalanchoe fedtschenkoi. The sequence goes on along the minus strand of NQLW01000515.1, from coordinate 1,957,800 downwards.
TGTACAAATCTAATATGATCAATTGTATTTAATGAATCACACCAAATGTGACATTTTAAATCAGTCAATAAAAATATTTGCTCCATATTTGTCAATTTCAATAGTTCATAACAATAAGTGGGAGAAATTATAATAAATCGTAACCTCATTTAAGATTTTTCTCTTTTTATTAAGTGCAATCGACGACAATCAAATTGTGTATAAATGTAAAGGAATTTTGGCCGATTAAAAATTTACATTGGAACTTGACAGACTTATTATATATTTCATATATGTCTTCTTTAGGGTTTCAAATTTAAAATTTTAATTTAGAAGCAATTACATAAATTTCAACGATAGTGTAATGTTATTGTATCGATTTCATATTTTTCAAAATTGATAAAAATCATGACGTTTAATAAGTTTATTTATTGACATGTTCGATTCCTTGCATGTCGTTATCATATTAATTTCAACCACAAAAAATATTTTCTTATTTTTTTATAATGATTTGCGTCTGTAATAATCACCACAAAAAAGTGCGCAAGGTAAAATATGTGCGATTTTTATGCCCAAGGTAAATTCTATTTTTTAAAAGTCTGGTGTGGATTTAAGCTTATAATACGATTAGTTTATTTATTTTGTTAAAATCCAATAATAGTAAGTTTTAACGTTGTTCTGCTTCTCACTAAACCTAAATATCTCTAAATAACAAACATATTCAAAGAAAAACAAATGACTTGTACTTTTCAAACACACAATAGGTGACACGTTCCCGTCATTTGGGAGGCCTGATTGCTTTCCAATGGGCCTCACTTTCATGCTAAAACATGAGGTGGAAAATGGAATGGCACCTCAGGCTCTTCTCATATTATCACAATACATAGGTGATGGAGGAGTTTCTTGAGGTGCTGAAGGTGATGCTTGGGTACCAGGATTTCAGATTTTGAAGGATATGATTAACGTGTCGTTCTGTAAAATTAAAAGTTGAATGTTATATGAAAATTTGAATGGTCAGATTATTGGTCAAACCACATCTGATTGTTGAATGATTTATTTTCATTTTGTATTTTATTTTTTAAAAATATCTTAATATATAATGATTCAGACATAAAATTGATAAAAAATCATTTAGACTTTCTAAATATTCATTAAGAGAACAGAAAAAAACAAGTATTCGATTCACTTAATGTTTAATATAATTAGAGACCACATCTTAATAGTATAACAAAACAACGCCTTTTCTGTAACATGTTTATGTTGTGTTGGACAAAGTCGACACTACGCTGAAGGTGATTGAGTTGTTGGCAAATGCCATCAGGTTGGGTCGGAGTTCTGTATGGGTGTGGAAAAATAATTCTTGAATTTGATTTTGAACACAGTGAGTTGAGTGTTTGAGGTCGAAATAAGAAATAAAGTCTGAAATTTAAATCTAGGTCATTTCAGTTTAGGATGTTAGATCACATTGGCAAATGACAATTTTTGCAGTAAATTGAGAAGCTTTTCCAATCTGGACTGCGGACTAATAAGAAGGATATTCACAAGAAAGAGATGGCTTACACGAGTCTGCAATGTAAATGACTGACCAGCGCATGTGTGGTGGTGCCCTTTTGCGCCGGCCACCTCATGAAACCTTTGCAAGCATTTTTAAAAGTTCGAGGCTGAAATTTTACAGACCCAATTACCAAGTGAATGTCGCTTTGCTCACCATGTCCTGTGTTTAATCTGTTCTTTGGACATTTGGGGATCTGGGGTGGACTTGGATCGGTGACATACGACAATGTTGTGGGTGCGTGGTTGGCCATGTTGATCAAGAGGTCTATGAATACTTTAATGATGGTCCGGTGGTGGAGAGGGGTGTTCAGCTGCAGGAAGCAATTCAGAAGCTCTTGCAGATCAGATTTCGAATCAATCCTTCTTTTAAATATCATTTGGACAATGGATTGCTGGAAGTCATAGTAGGGATTGACAGACTGCTTCTCCACAGCTATACTATCACCTAAATCAGCCTGAGGAGGGCCTCCAGTGTTTGGGTGGTGATTGTCTGATTTCTCATGTGAGGATGCAGCACTGGTGAGGAACAATGTGATCGAGGTTTAAGACTCTTCTGCTTCATCATCTTGGTCGTGCGAGGTGGAGCTAATTATCTCCCTGGAACCTGGGGAAGAGGAGAGCGGGTTAAGAAGCATCATCTGATTTTGTCTAAATAGCGAGCTAATAATTAGATAAAAGTATATCAGGACTTGATTGAAATATGCTTATTTAAGATATGGCTTTAAAATTGAAGAAGCCTGAGAATTGCAAAAATTGATAATTGCAACCGCAAATTTTTGAAAGTGTGGTAGTTGACACCTCTTTTATAAAGTTTCATATGTTATTTGCATATTTAATAATTTTTTATCTTTACATGACAAATTCAATGCAGATATCATTTAGAATTTAATAAATACATTTCTTTGTATGGTTTTCTTCTTACTTCAATGTCATAATAGATGAAAATGTCACTTTAAAAAAAATGGATGAAAGTGTAAAACTAAGATTTGCTCAAAATCAGTGCAACTCTAAAATCTTACTTGATTTGCATTTACAATGACTCATCATTTATAATTAAATGATATATAAAACACCATAACTTTACTAAAAAAAAACGATATCTCAAAATTGTATGAGACACATTAAATGACAGGCGAGCCAACTGCAAAAGACGCTAATAAATGTGTAACTAAAGGATTTATGAAAGACGTCTAAACTAAGTCATTTAGTCATGCGATTAATCAATAGCTAATGTTAAATCTTAACTTCTCCTTCTTGATCACATTAAGAGTTAATAAATGAAAGTGACTCTCCTGTCATGTAGCCAGAATGTAGTCGCATAATAAAGAGTAACTGAATTCATGCCAATATTTGATTTTGCATCCCGCAATCGGGCTACTTAACATAGTATTGAGCATTTCATGGCAGACAGAGAACAAGCTCATAACTTATTGTCGCCATACTGTGTGCCCACAATTATTTACTTTACCATATAATAGAAGCCAATTATTCATAGGATTGTAATTAAAATAGACATCAGCACTGAAGAATAAGGGATGAGGGGTAGCTCAGTTGGTGAGCGCCTCACTTGAGAGGGGTTATAGTCTCGAATTCGAATCCCCAAGAGGGGAAGTAGGAAACCACTATTGATCCTCTTTTATAAAAGAAAAAAAAAAAGAAGAATATGGCACTGCGGGTTTGAAGTATTCCTCACCGATATGATGCATATGAAGTCGAGTGTTAGTTCTGCATCGTTCTAGTGTGAAAATGTCTTAATTATCTGGTGTACTAGGCACCTGGGAAGTGCGGATTTAGATCCGAGTACTCTTGCCACATCCACACTAGGCCAGTCAATAGCCCGGGTAAGATCCAGACCCGAACTGGCTCATACCTGTTAATAACTATTCAAGGTATACCCATTAGGATCTTAACCGTTTGGATCTGTTTATTTTGTGGACCTAAATGGTCTGGTCTGGGTCTTCAATTGCTCCCAAAACCCTTCGTCGCCATCCAATCCCAATCGCATCCAATTCACATTCCACGTGGTATCTCTCTACGCACCCCTTCACTCCCCTACCCCAAATCTCCAACCATCAGCATCAGAACCTCACAGCAGGGGTTGATCGCGGAGTGTGAGTTCAACAGCAATTGCTTGATTGAGAGGTAGCCTAGGGGTTTCGATTTGTCCTCTTTTTTTGTCTGGTGTGTTTTTATAACGCATTTGCAGTGTTTCTGAGTTAGGGTTTTGATGGGTTTTGGTTAATGTGGAGTTTGATTGACTGGTTGGCGATTGCACTTTTTTGTGATATTCTAAGTGTGCTTTCAGTTACAAATTCTTAATAAAGTATACTCTATATCAGGTTGATTATGCAAACAAAGGGAAAGGTCATTTTATATGGTAGAATTTACAAAGGTTGTAGTGTACAGAACTCTAAACTCTCAAGATACCTGGGATATTTCTTACCCTGCTTCTAGTAGTTCAACAGCACATCTTATGTTATGTCAACCTTGATTCTTGTTTGCTCTTGGTGGCTTCAGCTCTAATCAGTTTTTTGTGTCTATTGAAGTTTTTTAATTCCTAATCCATGAGCTGGGAGTGCAAATACACACAGTTATCTTCCTAAATTGGGCACAGTTTCTAAATGAGAACCGAGAGTGATGAATTATGTGTATTTATTTATATTATTAATATTTTCTATGAATTTTCATTTTTTATCCAATTTGATTAGCTGTTAGTGTTAGGTTTAGACAGAATATGTTAGTGTAATACCTTGGATGGGACCTCATCGGAGCCTTAGTTGGGATCTCGGGAATTGGTGCCTCTGACCTCGGGGTCTTGACTGCCTAAACAAAAAAACAAATGTAACTTTATTGTACTGGATATAAAGGATGTTTTAAGCAAAGACAATGTACTTTCAAGCAGCGCATGCAGCCAACGACCTCATGATAACTACTATTAGTTCAAACATATTAAGATTCTGTTACGCAAAGTTGAATTTTA
>NQLW01000515.1:1905864-1943182 GCA_002312845.1 Kalanchoe fedtschenkoi | reverse complement strand
TTGTTGTGTACCCGCTGGATTGTTGTGACTTCGGGCCATTGTTTTACAGTTCTGCAAATTTAATATGCAGTTTTTCAGAATTATTGATAGAAAAATCAGAATGAATTAGATGAGGAATTCCTTCTCATTTGTCATCACTTTGCCTTTCTCTCTCATTATGGTATGGATACTCTTTTAATCGATAATTTATTTATTGTGTATTCATCATCAAAAAGCATGATTGCGTATGATTTGTTCCTATCAATAACAAATGGTAAAATGATCAATGAATTAATTAAATGTACTAATCTTGATTGAGTACAATCTTATATTATTCAAATATCTTATTCACATGAAAATCGATAAAAATTATGCTTCCAATTAAAATAGATGTACTTGCCATATCCATAAGGTAAACGACAAATTTGTGTAATATGATACTAATATAATATTCTATTAGCTAACTCAAGCTCTCTCTAGGCACCATATTTATATAATTTTCTCAAAGGACACCCTGAGAAGTAAGAAGCATTCAGAAATGTCAATTTTCACAGTTGTGATAGTTGCTTTGGCAATCCTTTTGGACAATTATGGACAGTGCCGTGCCAGAATTTCCAAGGAGCTACAAGATGACATGAAGTTGGAGAAGCGGCTTAAAGCCCTCAACAAGCCCTTCATCAAAACTATCCTGGTACATTTCGCTACTTTATATATGGTGTGTAATGGTTTAGTGTATTCAAGATATGATGTGAGGTCACGACGGGTGTGGTGTGACTTTGATTTTTCTAGACCAAGGAAGGAGATGTCATCGACTGCGTCCGACACTATGACCAACCTGCCTTTGATCACCCAGCGCTCAAGAATCACAAGATTCAGGTACATATGCCTGTTTTGTTTCATTTCAGCTAGACATGCACGATCTTGATAGCAGATCAAATATGCCTCTATATAAGCCCGCCTGTTTAGGGTTTAACATGTGAGCAAGTATACATCTAAGGCCGCTTTAGGGTTTAGGATTTAGGGTTTAGGGTTATATTAAGTGGTATGTGAGACTAACTCATTCTACTTGTTGAACATGTTCCAGCTGCGTCCAACGTCATTTCCATTTGATCATCATCAGTCGTCATCCACAGAAAGGTCTTCGGCGAAAGAAGTCCACTCCATCCCCTTGCGGGGCACAAGAGAATCTTGCCCTGATGCAAGTGTTCCCATCAAGCGAACGACTAAGCAAGACCTGCTGGCGGCAGACTCATTACTTGCTCCATCAAACAATGAAGCCACTAGTTACAAAGTTGGTTACAAATGATTTCACTCGTTACATGTTTTTTTTGAGGATTTTTATACTGTTCAGTGTCTGCATCTTGTCAGCATGAAAATACTAGCTTGTGAACTAAAATTAATTACTTTATTTGCTCATTTTTTCTTGTGTTAAATTTTTTGCAGCAAGTAAATCTAAGGAAGGTGTCCAACACAGAAACAGTGACAGGGACTTCTGCAAACATAGCTCTGTACAATTTAAGTATAGCTGAAGATCAAACAAGCTCGGCCAACATATGGGTAGACAGTGCGGAAGGTCCGTCGGGTCAGAAAGATTATATCAGTGTCGGTTGGATGGTATGGAGCAACATCGTCAGAAATTTTTTAGTTCATCTATCGATCCGATCCTAGTACATTCCAATTCCAGAAATGATCGTGCATTATTCTTTTTCTTAACTAGGTATCTCACTCCTTAAATGGTGACGGGCTCACTCGACTCTTTGGGTACTGGCATGTGAGTATTTGGATTTATAACAAAAGTACTTAATTAGATTATATGAACTGGCTGGTCAATATTTGATGATGAATCATATGCTGAAATAAAACATACATGCTTACAAATCTGACATTACTTGTTGACATTTGTGCGTAGAATAATCGTGACAACTCGGGATGCTACAACACCCAATGTCCAGGTTTTGTACAAGTTGATAAACAAATTCCGATCAACTATGCATTTCAGAAAACTTCTGTGGCTGGAAATAATGACCTACAGTTCTCCACTGCGTATTTTGTTCACCAGGTACGACTTCCCTAAATCCAGGTAATCTGAGTTTCGAGATTAAAGAATCTTACAGCTTTTCAATTCTTGAAACCACTCACATTTTGGACCAGGATGAACAAACTGGGAATTGGTGGTTGACAGTAAGCAAAGATAATGTAAATGTCGGATACTGGCCAAAGGAGTTATTTCAGGACTTGGCCAACGGAGCACATGTCGCTTCATGGGGAGGCCAGACATTCCCCGGATCCAATGGGCAGTTCCCTCCGATGGGAAACGGCAACAAGCCGAGTGGCCTCTACAGAGACACTTGCTATTTCGACGCTATTAAATATTATGGTGGTGGCCAAAGTTACGACATCACACCAAGTGAAGTTGATCGGTACGTGAGTGGTTCTGATTGTTATGATCTGCAACTCACTGAACACCATGAACCTCTTGACATAACTCCTTTCGCATTTACCTTCGGAGGCCCTGGTGGCACTTGTACTGCTTAGTGAACTGTGTTGCCATAAGCAGAAGGAAAAATCAGAATTTGAAGAGGCAAAGTTGATACTCTTTTGCACAATTTTATTCTATCTTTCCATATGTTTACAATAATTGAAGTATACTATTTGTAGGTAATATAAAATAAGATTTAACTACCATCTATATATATAACAGAATAGGATTAGGAGCGTTATCGGTTCGGTTCGGTCCCAGTCGGTTCGATTCGGTCCCGGTTGGTTCGGTTCGATTTGAATCGGTCGGTTCGGTTTGGTTCCAGTTGATTAGATTCAGTTCGGTTTGAAACCGGTTGATTCGGTTCGGTTTTAAATGTTAGTGGATCGGTTCGGTTTTAAATATTAGTGGATCGGTTCGGTTTTAAATGTTCGGTTTCAAATATTATAAAACCGATGACTAATAATTTGGTTCAATTTTTAATTTTTCTCGAACCGGACCGATCCAAACCCGTCGGTTCGACGGGTACTCTGCTTGTAAGATATAAGAAGGCTTTAACATTTTCATATTACAAATAAAGTGCATTAACATCCAACCATTCGACATTCTAATTATTTTTTTTTATTATGCTTCACTTGTGAAGTGAAAGTTTGATCATATATTATTGACGAATAAGTTCTTATTTTCCGCCATTTAGTTTTGGCAATCATTGTCAACATATATACACACATTTTCGGACGCACATTTGACATTCATATACGAGAAGAACATATAAGCTTTTTCTTCACTTTTTTTTTTTTGCACAATTCACCTCTTTCGTGTTCTAATGGCAACAATTTTAAGAAGGTAAGGCTTACACGACTGAGTAAGCATTTTCTTAACGATCTTACACGAGAGACTTACACGCTTCACTTGAAAAAATATCAAGTCATCAAAGGCAAGCAAGTGGGGAGCACCAAAGCTAGAGCCTCTTTCTCTGCATTTTCTTTTATATTGACTAGCTTTTGTAGAAGAATAATTCCATGGCTTCAATAAAAGTCATGAGCGAAAATTCCCCTTCAGTTATAATGAATCTACGGATCTTAGAGTACTGAATTCTTACTTTTATCATGTTTTATTTATAAAATTATTTTTTTATTATTAGTGCCATTTAGTCACTTTTTTCGCATGTTATTAGCATTTCTTATCTTAAGATTAGCATGTAAATATAATCGAGCATATGATGTGTATAATAGAAGAACCTAGGCTATCACCCTTCGCACTCATGTTCTTAACCAACAAAGGAAAGAATAGAAGTGGAAATAAAAGAGTATAACTCGGATGTAGTCAATGGAATTGACAATCAAATGCGATAATTAAAGGTTTGTCAAGGAAGTTAGTGGTAAAGTCAAGTTGGGATAATCTCATGTTCTCCATACTATGGGTATCGAGTCAACAAAGGAGAGAATCAGAGTTGTCTTGATGTGTAGCATGTTTGTACGTAGCCGTTCAAGACTGGAAATCGAAGATCAGAATCGGAGATGACCAGGAAGGGATGAATGAGATCCTAACTAACACTTATAATATCTAAATAGTTAAGTATCTCACTTTTTCTAACAAGGTTGCAGGATTCATTCACACCATGAAAGACTATAGTCTTTAGCCACATATAAGAAAGACTTAAGAGTTAGATATTGATGTGAGAGTTCGAGTGAGATTTTTATGCTAGTAAAACCATGGTGTATAAAGTAAGATACTTTGCAAAATTGTATGTGCAAGAATACATATACTGGGTGAAGTAGCATCTTATCCTGCTATCATTAGAGAGAACTTAATACGAAGGTGGTAATGCCCAAATCGCATAGACAAGTCGTACCTTTTTGCGTTCGAACCTAGACTTACTGAGTTATAAGTTATTTTTGACAAGTATTGGAACCCTATTCGGAAGGTGAAAATACCACAATGTCAAAATATGTGCCATTACCAGGGAGCAGTGGTTGAATTGCTTAAATAGTTGAGATCTTTATACTAGTATCTTAGTTCTCACCTATCATTCGTTTATTCTTTATTTTATATTTTTTCTTATATTTTTTTTCTTTTTTATGCTTGGTCTATAAATCCTCTTTTACGCTTGTTCTATTAAATTTGTTTGATTTTTTTTATTACAATTGCGTTGTAATGTTATATTAAAAATAATGCATTTTTTTGTAGGTTCCACAATAACCCAACAAAAATGCTTGTTGATATTATGTTATGTATGACGTAATATTCCAACAGATATTCCAACAGATGCAATCTCGCTCTAAGATACTATATGAAGCATCTTGAAGAATATGTACGTTCAATTTAATTTATAAAATATTATTAAATAATGTGTTACATAATTTAATCATGTTGGCAAATTTTTTGTTACGTGCTTCCAGTAATTTCTGATCTGTAGGATGTTATTTGAACTTCTTTTGTTGATTGAAATTGTTCCAAAACACTTAATTTTTAATTTTGTTTACATTTTAATTATATTTAAGATTAGTCTTTCATTTTTTTATTTTTAGTTATTATATTAAAATTTAGTGTCCATTTTAATTAAATAGTTAGAAATCTGAATTTATGTAAATTCATCTTATAATTAAATTAGAATCCCCAATTTATAATATTTGTCGGTTAAACTTTGATTAATAATTGAATTATAATGAATTATTTTGAAATAAAATATGAGATTTCAAATAAATCGTTTATTCTGTACAAACGCTGTATATAGTTGTACTCCTATACGCTGATTAAAGAATAAATTGTCATATCGTTGTCTATTGTGCATCTCTTTTATGATGTTTAAACGTTAAAGCACATTGTCCATGTTTTATCTCTTATATGACGTTTTTGATCAAAAAGAGTTGTGTATATGGTGACTTTATATGACGCTTCTCGGCCAAAAGCGTCGCTCAAAAGTTATTTTTAGATGGTGCTTATTACCTTTGTTATCATACGACGCTTTTTTAACGTCATACAAAGTCCAAGAAAGTGTCGCCTATAAGTCTTTATCACGTAGTGACCTTGGAATTAACACCACCATCAAAATCATCCGTAAAAATATTGAACTAAGACCTTGATACACAAGATGATGAAGCAAATGGATGTCATGACCATTCAACTTGCGAGATATCTATGTCTATTACATACTACTGATGTGTGCCCTTAATGACCGGATCAAAGTAGTGAAACAAAAGAAGTGATGGCTATTAGAGGGTATCGTCCAACTCATCCATGAGATGATACACTGTCCAACACTTACCCTTTAGGGCTTTCAATAATCAAGATAAAAACATATATGCAAGAACATTATAAGAAGAGTTATCTGGCGGTTGCAAATATTGAGTAGCAACTTACACAATTGGCCACAAAGGTGAACGATAATACAAGAACACAAGGCCGACTTTCATCTCAAACTGTATAAAGGATCCACGCTCCAATGTCAGTGTTATAATCTCAAGAAGTAGGACATAGCTGTCGAAAGTCGAAAAACCAAAAAAATGATGAATATGCTGTCTTAAGTTAGGGGTTGAGCAAGCCCGCGCGCGGAGAGGAAAATATGGGAGTGCCTCGCCAGTCATATTTTGGAATTTGATTCCAAACTACGCACGAGAAGAGAACTCAAACGTATATGCAGCCACCACTCTTACGCGCGGCTAGCTAGTCACCTCTACTAGTTCCAGTAGTTGAGACAAGTTCGATATGATCTAATATCTTTTGAAAATCTTTCTAAACATGTTGTTCCCTTTCAATCTCATATTAAAGACCCAAAGAATCTAATGAAAGTTTGAGAGGTGGGGGTATACATTTTGTATTGTGGAAATAAACATTTCATATTTTGTCTCAATTAAACCAATTTCGAAATATGCAAAGTTTTTGAAGAAGCGCTATACATTAAATGTCGTAGGCAACGGGGAGATGATCGTTTTAAACATGAATGTCACATTATCGGCTATGCTCAAAGACATACTACAATCTAAGTGCAAAAATCCAAATATATTTACCATGGAACGCATTATAATTTAGACGTTTTTTAATATATGCATGTTATAACAAGGGAAGCTTCTAATTTATTAGTCTCTCAACTTGGTTTGACATTGATCATTAAACTCTGTTAGTTTTAAATGATTGTAGCTTGTTTGATCCATTGGGATCTAAATCGATTCATATTTTCGTAAAATTTTGAACACCAAACTTGAGCAATGAATCATATTCCAACTAAACTCATACTTTACCAATCAATGAAGAAAATGAAAAAAAATAAAAAAAAATCAGTTTTCATTTGTGAAATCTTTTTCGAGGACGTTGCTGGCTCTAGACGGGATCGCATCCGGGTCGATGTAGGAGCTGGTTCTGGACACGGGCAACGAGGTCGGGGCCTTCGGGTGATACGCCGTCACCTTCACCCCCCGTTCGGCGAAAATCACCGCATCATCTTCATCATCCGCCACCTTGCACTTCTCTCCCAGAATGATCGTCTTCATCCACACAGACTCCTCCTTCTCCAGCTTCGCCCTCATCTTCTGCCCCGCCGCGTCCTTCCTCGACCACCGCATCGACATGGACAGGCTTCTCCCCCCCACCTTCATGCTCATGCACGATAGCTTACTCCCCGCCTCGCCCCCGCTCGACTTGTGCCGCATGCTCTGCGACACGCTGCCGCTCAGCTGCCTCCTCGCGGGCGGAGGTGGGAGAGGGAGCGGCAGCGGGTCCTGCACGTCGACGCTCATGCGATCCGCCGAGTTGAATTCCAAATTTTTCGGGGGTTGGGCCTGGGCGGCGTCTGGCGGGGGCGATGAGCCTTGGGGCGGGGACGCGGTCTGAGCAGTATCGGGCTGTGGGTCTGGTGATTTGTTTTTTCTGCGTAGGCGGGTGCCGCAGAGGGCGGAGATTATGGCTAGAGTGGCGGTGATCGCTAAGCACATGAATGCTAGACAGAAAAACTCATGGGAATGCTGGATTTCATCTCTGGTGCGGAATATGGAGGATCGGCGCATGAACGGAGAAGATGGGTGTGTTTCGATCCCGTCAACGGGACGACGCTGGGATCGAAATTGGCTTCTGAAATGGTTGATTGGAATGAAATTGCATGAGGTCAGTGTAAATATGGTGTTTTGGAAAACAGAGGTGCGGAACAGGACATGGGACAAAATGTTTGACTGACGACGTATGCACTTTCCTATTTTTGGCCGTTAAGTTTGTTGGATATGAGAATCTTATTAGCCTTGGTGATTGAAGGGAAGTATTTTGGAGATTGGCTGGCTAAAAGCTTGGAATAGATTATTACGTGCCATTGAAGGGAATTAGTGTATTTTGGAATAGCTCAAGACAACTAATCTGAAACGTGAAGCTGTCTATGTATTTCAAAAATTTTGAGCGTGTGACACGGTTCTTGGATTCATGAAAAAAATGCGGGTACTGTGTATTTGGACGAGTCAATGTACACGAGACTATCCTGTTGACCGCAAATTTTTGAGTGTTTCGGGAGTATGTACTATCGTTTATGATGTTATTTTGTTTTTGAAGAAAACGACGTCGTTTTCGTTTTACACATTAAACATACCGCACTCGGCCAAAATAACTAGTGAATATAGTAGCACAACTGATGAATATAGAAGCACAACTGGTGAATATTCATCAGTTCTGTTTCTATTTTCATCAGTTATGCACCAGAACTGATGAATATTCATCAATTGTGCTTCTATATTCATTAATTGTATATATAAGCACAACTAATGAATATAGAAGCAGAATTGATGAATATTCACCAGTTGTGCTTCTATATTCACCAGTTGTGCTGCTATATTCACTAGTTGTGCTTCTATATTCACCAGTTGTATATATAAGCAGAACTAATGAATATATTCACCAGTTGTGCTTTTATATTCACCAGAACTGATGAATATTCATCAATTGTGCTTCTATATTCATTAATTGTATATATAAGCACAACTGATGAATATAGAAGCAGAATTGATGAATATTCACCAGTTGTGCTTCTATATTCACCAGTTGTACTGCTATATTCACTAGTTGTGCTTCTATATTCATCAGATGTATATATAAGCAGAACTAATGAATATATTCACCAGTTGTGCTTTTATATTCACCAGAACTGATGAATATTCACCAGTTGTGCTTCTATATTCACAAGAGCTTATGAATATTCATCATTTGTGCTTCTATATTCACCAGAACTGATGAATATTCACCAGTTGTGCATCTGTATTCATCAGTTCTGCTTATACATACAGCTGGTGAATACAGAAACACAACTGGTGAATATTCATCAGTTCTGCTTCTATATTCATCAGTTGTGCTTATATATATAATCGGTGAATATAAAATTATATATACAACCGGTGAATATAAAAGCACAACTAGTGAATATAGAAACATAACTAATGAATATTCATCAGTTTTACTTCTATACTCATCAGTTGTGCTTATATATACAACTGGTGAATATAGAAGTATGAGAAAAATGACGTCGTATTTCGTCAAAATCAAAATGATGTCGCAAACGAGAGTAGGTACTCTCGGAGCATCCAGGAGTGATTGCCCGTTGAAGGTCAACGGAAATCAAAGCCACCTATAAACTTATCGCACTATCACATTGTGTCGGTGATAAGGTTTGGAATGATATTTTTGTAATTATTTAGTATTGGATTTTTAAGGTCTAGTGGCAACTTGGATGATGAATTATGAAATCAGACTTTAAAACAAATTTACCGTGAATCTCATAAATCGGATAAGTGTTTGTCTTTAAAAAGTTACTTCCTCTATACTTTTTACTTGTCACTTCATTGAATTTTTTTGTCCATTTTTATTCGTCGCTTAATGTTTTCCAATGCGTATTTAATATCTACAACTACCTTCAAAAGTCAAACATTAATATTCATTTTCATAATCAATAAAAAATAATTATATACCAGTAATAATCACTCAATTTTACCTTTTACACAAAATTTTAAGAATATATATTAAATTCTTACATATCAAATTCACCCAACCGCTAGCATTAAATATCATCTTAATCTACTCAAATTAACCTTAAGTGACATGTATATGAGGACGGAGGGAGTAGCATGTAAGGAGAGACAATGGTGATTTCATTAGTTCATTAAAGGAGGGTGATAGTGAGTTCGCAACCCCCGTGTAAGCGATCAGATGTGAATCTTAAATGAGCCCAACTCATGTGAGACATGAGGACGAGCTTTTGAGAGTCTAGCGAGCCTTGAAAGTCTTCATAAGGCATCGGCCTTATGTACGTCGTTCAAATGAAGCGAACCTCCGACAACTAACGCATATGAATCGCCAGTCGATGTTAGGCATACAATGATCCCTTAACCATCTCTAGATAATGAGCATAAAGGACCAGAAAGATCCTTGATTTAGAAAATTTTACAAAGAATAAAATTTGAAAGAAAATGAGGAAGAAAATTTAGTTGAATTATATAGTGTTTTCATACTTTCTTGTCATTTCCTCAACTATTTAAACAAGAGTAAAATTATATGAAATCCACATGGATTTTTATCTTCCTCACCATTTTCATTTTTGTCAATTTTTTTCTAAACCAAATAAAGTCTGTTAGTATTTGATTAAGGGTAAATTTGTAGGAAAGAAAATTTTGAGGAAAAATGAGAAATTTTTTTGATCGAGAAAAATACTGGGGAAGTAAAATTTGATGGAGAATGAAGAGAGAAATTTTATCATAACAATGAGTGTTTTCATAGTTTTTCAAAATTTTCCACCTCTAACCAAACAAAAAAAAAATCCATAGAAAACTTATTTTTCCTCTCATTTTCCTCTCCTTCTTATTTTCCTTAAACCAAACACAGTACAAATGAAATCTTACTCCAAATTATTAGTATCACAAAACATGACCCTGTTTTGAAGATCCAAATTATTTTAAAAAAAAAAAAATCTTCACATAATGATATATTATTAATAAAGGATGAGTTGAAGATACCGACAAATAAGAGCCTCATTTCTTATAGTAGAATATAATCTTGAAATACTGGATTTCAACCCACATAGATATAACTCTAACAATTAGGAACAAAGCCTCAATTGCAGTCGAGCACGCCCCCCTTTCATACCACACAGAATTTACATCCAATCATGTCTTTTATAAACATATTTTTCCAACTATTTGCAACCATAAACAACATCATACATGCGATATCATTAGATAAGAGGACCTGAAAATGCTCCTCCCATCAACTTGAACATGCCAAGTAAACTTCATCCTTTACCATTCCCCCCCATAAACCTCTTACGAAAATACCCTAAACATAAGCAGGGAGGAGGCATACCAAATTAACAGGTTATGATCAGAGGTAATATAACAGGCCACGAAGGGCTCTGCCTTACCATTCAGCTGATCTTATATTTTAGCCAGGTGCACCACAAGCCTCAACCCCCATGAACATTATAACTCTCTAGACTTTCCATTGGATTGACTGGTGGGGAAAAATTAGAAAATAAAATTTCTTTTTCAACTCTAAAAATATGCACCCATAATTCTCAAAATACGGAACTCACCCCCTTCCAATGAAAATAGTTGACTGGCAGCCAGGTATCAGAAAAACCAGGATATCATAAGAACATGCTATGTCATGTAAGATATGCAAATTTCTACAAGCCTAGTGTGTACTAGCTCAAAATATGGAGATTACACATGCAAGGATGCTAAAACCAAATGATGCAGCTCTCACTTCTCAGGCCAAGGGCCCTTTGGTACCAAACTTAAAACAAAGCAGGTTCGAGTTAGAGGCTTCTGCTTGATTCAGACAACCATTGATCTTTTCTGAAAACCATCACTGAATGTCTGAATCCAAGATGCCAGACAGAATGAAGAAATGGAAGAACCGCATGAACAGTCTCCCAGCCCCAGCTCTAGGGATCAATGCCCCCAACTTGCGCTTTCATATTCACCTCGCCAGCAAGTGCCCGGGTCATGAGAACTTGCCAAAAAGACAATACGAAAGACAACCTCTGCTACATTCTGGCTTAATACACATATGTTTCAATTACCCGAGCAAGATAACAAAAAGAGGACCCAATTTGGAATGCAAATTAGCAAGCTAATTAAGACATCAGACTAATGTGAAGAACACAGAGAGGTCATGAGCATATAGAGCACCATCCAAATCGGAGCTTGAACCAATGAGTAAAAACTTTATAGACAGTTGCTGAATAGTCAAGTACCAGAAGAACACAAACACAAGTAAAAAACATCAACTAGAAAAGAAACCAACTTTAATACAACACAACAAGGCAACATCATCATCAAAACAAATCTCAAATTCCCAACAACAATTGCAGCAGCAGCAAGTATCATAAAAATGAAAATTCAAATCCATCATCAACATGGATCCAATAGATAATAAAGATGAATGAAATGAAAAAGAGCAAATTCACCACCATCCATAAACAACCTTGGTGTACTTGTCCTTGAGCCATCTGAAGCTGTGCCTGAAGGAGCCTTTGACTCTGCCTTCAACCGCGTAGACCTTGTAGCTGGCGACCCTCTTCTTCCTCTGGAACTCGGGATCGCCGAAGCCCCAGTTCTTGGCGGATGAGGAGGCGGGTTTCCCCTTGGTCATCTCGAGGCTGAAGTCTCTTGGGGGCTGGGCGTAGGAGGAGGAGGAGGAGGTGCTGTAGGACCTGGCGGGTGGGTGCTGGTGGTGCGGCCCCGTGTAGGGCTGTATCTGCATATCGCGGCGGTCAAAGGCGGTTGACTTGGATCGGTAGTCGTAGTCGTAGTCGCAGTCGCCCATGGAGGATGAATCTGGAGGCGATTCGGAAAGCTTGCAGCTTTCTGATCTCTGAGTGGACGGAGCGAATTGGTGTGATGGTGCTGTGGAATTTTGTTGCAGAACTTCTGAGAAGCCTTTTTCTCTTTCTTCTCCTTAGCCGAGCTTGGCTTGGCTTGTTGACGGTGTTAATAATTGTGCGAAGAGTAGCGAATGAATGAATGGGTGAATTTGACGGAGGATGGGATTCCTCGTCTTTCTTCCGATGCGTGCTTAACTTCTAATCATTTTGCTTTATCTTTCTTTTTATTTCATTTTTTATTTTGAAAAATATACAGATAGTATCAACGAAATCAAAACTTTAAATATGAATACTGAATCATCTTGCTACTTCGTCACCACTCCGAATAATTTTTTTATTTTAGGAATAAAATTTAAAAGAGGTTTGAATTATCACCACTTACTTAATTCCGGTCAGAACTAGTATGATTTTTAAAAAGAGTGCGATGAAAAATAATTGAACTGATTTTCTAAAATAAAATTTATCATTACATTTCAAATTTAATATTATTGTAAGACTTAGATTTGTGTAAAAAATTACGTTATTTGGTTATCAAAATAAATTATATCATTTTACGCACATAAAGAAAACGATGTCTTTTGATAACCAAATGATGTGATTTTTGCACCCAAATCTAAGTCTTATAATACTATTAGATTTGAAATGTAATGGTAAATTTTAATTTAAAAAATTAGTCTAATTTTTTTTCATTGCACCCTTTTTGAAAATTATGGTGGTTCTGACCGCAATCGAATAAGCGGTGATAATTCAGGACCCCTTTTGAATTTTTCCCTTTTATTTTACTTACTCACTCTCTTATTTTTAACTATTTATTTCATTTGCTTTATTTAATTGTCCATCACTTGTAATACACGTTTAACATCATCATATTTAAGTGAGAAATTAATTATATTACTATTATAATTCATACAAATATTCTTTTGCACCAAAGATAACACAAGACATTTTACACAAATTTTTAAATAAAATACATTAAGTATACTTATATTACATTGTTAAACAACTAATATTAATATTTATGTAATTCATTCATTTTAACCTTAAACAACTATTATCATAGAATGGAGGGGAGTATGTGGCTATAAAATTTTTTTTCTCAATTCTCAATTTTATTTTTCAATTTGGTCTCACTCAAATTTATTTTTCAGAATAATTTCGTTTTTGGTCCAACTATTATTTCAAACAGTGTTTATTTGAAATCTAAAACAACGATCAAAGTTGACTAGTTTGGTTTCCTTTTTCTTTCAAAATTTGCAGTTGAATTAAGAAAAACATTGTTTGAAATAGTAATTTTATATTATTGGAAAAAAATTTATACACCTTTGACGAATGTTTTGAAGCAGTGGTTGCAAGTTCCCATGTCGTCGTTTAGAGCGGTTCATTAGGGAATACAAACCCTTTCAAATCTTGTTTTAATAACGTTCAATCAATGGCCGAATCAAAAATTTTGGGTTGGATATACCAAAAAAATTACTTTATAAAACTTTTTAAAATAAATTCATATAAGCTCAAAATGTATTACGATATTTCAAAATAGTTATACGTGGTATCATTTCTTCTGTATTTTTTTATGTTGGTTAAAGTATATTGACTATATTATGATGAAAATATGAAAAATTCACTAGAACTGGATGTGCAAATATTTAAAACATATAAAATTTAACTAATTAGAAATAAAATTGTATTGTATTTCTGTTGAATTTCGGTGTATAATTGTCCACTCAGTGTTACTGTTCAACCGGTGTTCACCTTTCAATAACAAATAACGACTGAATTTAATCACAACATTATTTCAAACAACAGTTTGCAAGAATAAATTATTTTGAAAAATAATATAAAGCAAGGTCAAATAGGAAACAAAGTTCGTAAAATGTTTTGCTAAATGTGCAAGTAAGGCCAAATAGGAAATTAAAGCATGACACTCGCAAAATTTGCAGATGGGGTTGTGACAAAATTTATTATGGGGCATTAAATATCTGGCAACGGAGTGTGTTTTCATTCTAATGTGGAATTGTTGATTTTCATTTGTATATTTAGTCACTAAATTATTATTTTTTACATTATATAGAATAAGCATACAAAAATATGCACGCATCAACTATAAGAGACTTTGAACTCGAGATTTATTGATGACGGATAGATCATCTTATCACTTGGACATCACATCTGATGGCGCAACCAAGTTCATTTGCAAATATTTTGCAATATTTTTCATTTCCAATACATACAATAAATTTAGTTTTACATCATTACTATTTACGAGTGATTTGTGAATGCACAAAATTATTTATATTTATATCACTAATTAATTAATTGAATTTCTTAAAAAAAATATTGACTACTGCCAATAGTTTACACATCAATTTTAATCTTGATTATAAAAACAATAATTTCTTGGTGTGAATATTGGGATATCCAGTACAAAAAAATATATATTTGAAATGTAGATAAGATGCAAAGAAAGATACAGATGCAATTGTTTTGTGAATATTCATAGAAACACAGGGTTCAATTGAAATTATATGTCAAAACGACGTCGTTTTAGGTTGAGTAGTCAACAAATAAAAACGACGTTATTTTGAGCCGCGCAGCAACTTGCAGCGCAGCACAAGATCCTCTTCCGGCTATTCGTAAGTTAAAACTTTGTAATCCAATATAACTTAATTTGTCTCTTTCACTAATTCATTCCCACAAATGACTCTCTCACGAAAAATGGACACTCCGACCATCCGAATATTATAATTGTTTAATATAAAATAGAATGTTATCAGATTTAATAAATATTAAATGTATGTTTTTTTTTAAATTCCGTATAAATATAATGTGAACTTGATGTACATCCATACATGGATTTTTCTAATAAAAGGAGGCTTCATTTTTATTCTAGAGCACCCAGCTGTCGAGTCACCCACAACAAGTTGCTTATACAAAAACGGCTTCATGTCTGAGAAAAATGATTAAGATAACTACTCAACAATAATGTTCTATGTAATACGACTAATCCACTAATAAGCATGAATATATATAATGTATGATTTAGTATTTGTTGATGGTGTCCATGTTGTGCTGTTTGACGATGTATTTAGGACAACAATAGGATAGGAGTCCCTAGCTATTATGTTAACATGTTTTATTTAATTATGTATATAGAGCCACACCTACTACTTGTTGACTGTAGATATACATAGAGCAATATAGGAGGACTTATTAAGTAGGATTAGAACACAATGGTTTAGTATTTATTGTATAGTTGTCTCTAATTAATCAATTTAGTGTCGAAGCAATTGTCATTGGTATGATTTGAACTCTTGATTAATGTAGCATATGGTCCGGAGCTAAAGAGGTTGAGAAATGTTTCTTAACAATTACTCCCTTTGTTTTTTCTAATTGTCACTTAATAATTTCAATACGTATTTAATATCAAAAATTCTCTTAAAAGGTCAAATAATCACTCAATTATCATAATCAATAAAGAAACTGTTCTTCGCCAGTAAAAATTTATCAATTTTACTTTTTTTCATAAAATTTTAAAAAAATATTAACTACTCCGTATATTATTAGAGTGGAGAGACCCCTCCTCTCACCGTCACACGCAGCGGAACATCGACACTAGATACTCATACGAATAACACGCACCAGCACACAATAATATGAATAAAGGACGAAATAAACACACGATATTTTTTAACGTTGTTTAGTCCTACAACAGAGCGTACGTCCACGATCTCCAGTATTTATAGATATGTATTACAAGAATGGATTCACCTCTAAACACTCTTGAATACAGACCTCTTGAATCCCTCATAGGTTTTCTCTAACCAAAAACTTATAAAAACTCTACACCACTCAAGTAGAATCCTTCATGAATTCTCCTACAGGAATCCCACCGAGTCACTCAAATTATTCCTACCACTAGGACATCCTATTTATAGGGTACTAATACTAAATCAAATAAGATTTCTAATCCTACCAAAACAGTAATTTAGTAACCTACCAACAATAAAATTTCTAATATTAATCATCTTCTAAATAAATTGATTATATCTTCCATCTTCATATTTAGAAATCTAGTCAATTTCTAACATACATACATAGAAAATTTGTTCTACCGCTAGCATTAATATCTTCTTAATCTACTCAATTTAATTTTAAACAATTTTTAATTCAGGACGAAAGGAGTATTATGTTCATGTTTCAAATTTTCTGATGATAGAATTTGCGTATAGAAAAATAAAGTATTCAAATTTCATGGAAACATTAAAATCTTTTATATAAAAAATGGAGAATTTAAAATATCTTTGAACTATTATATTTTTTTTCAATTACAGTTTGAAAACTCCGAATTTTTTTTAAAAAAAGCAAGAAACAAAGTTTGAACTATTTTTTTATAATTAAAATTTTAAGTGCACTTTAAACTAATATGATTATGAGAATTAGACATGCGCACGAAAAGTACATTAAAATCTTTTATATAAAAAATGGAAAATTTAAAATATTTTTGAACTATTATATTTTTTTTCAATTACAGTTTGAAAACTCCGATTTTTTTTAAAAAAATGCAAGAAACAAATTTTGAACTATTTTTCTATAATTAAAATTTTAAGTGCACTTTAAACTAATATGGTTATAAGAATTAGACATGCGCACGAAAAATACATCATTTTTTATTTAAATTAAATATTATAGTTTTGTTGACATAAGTAAGTATTTTTCATACTCAACTAATCAGAATGCTCAATAAAATTAATATGACCAATTGTATTTAAGTAATCAAGCGAATTGATCTTAAACAATATTTATAATTATTTCAAATTTTTTTTTATCGCACCCTTGTTGACAAGCGGATAATTTGAACCATAATTAAAAAAAAACTGTGATAGTTCAAAAAATCTGCAAATATTTTATCCTAAAAAAACTTATTACTATGTTAATGGATTAACTTTATGAAAAAAAAGGATAGATCAATAATTAAAGAAGAAAATAATTTGATTGAAATTTGGAATACACATATGCGTCAAGAAAAAATGGTGGCCGTGCTCGTGGGGTTGTGGTTAAAGTTGAAAGACAGCTTCATGCCCATCTCTGTCCTTTGCCAGACATCAAATTTCTTCATAGATGTACAATCAATAATTTAATAAATTCGGCGCTTGTTGGGCTGGGCTAAGATATTGTACATGACTTTGTAGTTCCATACGCATTTATTGGGCCTTGATGTTTTGGGCCTATCTTGATAAATCCATTTGGTGTTGCGTGCTCACCCTAAGTCAATTTGGGCCTTAGATTAATAAAAATTACTCCATCTCTTCACTTAACCGATTTTTTATCTATTTTTATTTATCACTTAATAATTTATAATGCATATTTAATATCAACAATTATCTTAAAATATCAAACATTAACCACTTCTTTATCATAATCAATAAAAAATCATTCATCATCAGTAATAATCTATCAATTTTACTTTTTGCATGAACTTTTTTTTAAAAATATCAATCACTCAATCATTAAATTTGTTCAACCGCTAGCATTTATTTCACTTTAATCTTCTCAAATTAACCTTAAACGACATGTATTAGAGTAGAAAGAATAATTAAGATTTAATGACATCAATTGAAACCTTTAGATGCTATAGTAAGCTTTTGGGAGATTTCCAACGTGTCTGATTTGGGCAACCAAAAGTCCATCACTAACAAGGCAATGGAAACAGATAAAGCCAACACCTTCTTCTGACTATAAGTAGCATGTCTTCCTACAACCTTAACACTCCCACAAAGTGAGATTTTCTGGTTATCTGATTTGCTTAGTCATGTCTGGAACTGATAGCCCAGAAACCAAGCTGGCCTTGAAGCTTGTAGTTGATACAAAAGCTTACAAAGTCCTGTTTGCCGAAGGCGGCCGGCAAGATATTCATTGATTTCGTCATAGGCATACTGGCATTGCCCGTCGGAGCACTAATAAAGCTCACCAAGGAGAAGGAGAAGGATGTGTTGGGCTCTCTAGGGGATTTGTATGATAGCATAGACGAGCTCAGCGACACCTATGCAGTGGCAAAACGCTTGCTGATTATGATAAATTCATGGGGAAAAACCCAAAAGGGTCCTGAACTACCACCGCTTACCCAATTGCGGTCAGAACTACCATGATTTCCAAAAAGGGTGCAATGAAAAAAAAATTGAACTGATTTTTTGAATTAAAATTTACCATTACAATACAAACCTAATATTATTATAAGACTTAAATTTGTGTGCGAAAATTACGTCATTTGGTTATCAAAAGACGTCGTTTTCTTTATGTGCGCAAAATGGTATAATTTATTTTCATAACCAAACGATGTAATTTTTGCACACAAATCTAAGTCTTGTAATAATATTAGGTTAGGAATGTAATGATAAATTTTATTTTAGAAAATCAGTTTAATTTTTTTTTCATCGCACCCTTTTTGGAAATCGTGGTAGTTCTGACCGCAATTGGGTAAACGGTGGTAGTTCAGGGCCCCTTTTGGGTTTTATCCCTAAATTCATTCAATAAATTTACTGAGTGAGTGGTTGATGATTTTTTCAAAAAATTCGTGCAAAAAGTAAAATTGATAGATTGTTACTGATAATAAATGATTTTTTTATTGATTATGATAAAGAAGTGACTAATGTTTGACATTTTAAGATAGTTGTTGATATTAAATACGCATCGAAAATTATTAAATGACAATTTAAAGTTGGCAAAAAATTCGGTTACGTGACATGTAAAAGAAGACAAATGGAGTACTTTATTAGTAGTCGTAGTTATTAAAATCGGATTGACTAGTTATGCTGATTGGACCGTAAACTGGTGATTGGTTTGATCCGATTCCACTAATACTATCGGTCTGCATTGAAAATCGGATTCAACCGGACTGAATCAACTAAATTGTTTTGAATTGGCAGTTTTATAATTAATTAATACATAAACTATCGAATTAGCAATGGTTGTGCTAAATCAACTATAAAATGTGCCCAATTTTCGCTCGGCTATGTTGATTTTATTAACATTTGATGATGTTACTTGTATTTATATTGAAAATAATGAATAAACAGATATTGGTTAACCATGAACGGAACTCTCACCGTTTCGATTCCTCATCTGGTTTTGATAACTATGATGAGAAGTGTTGATTATAAACTTTTTTTATTTTATTTTTGGGTTTACAGGCGTCCAAGCTTCTCAAAGCTGCACTCAGCTCAAAAAATGTGCTTACTGATGTTTTCTTGAAAGGCGCATGCGATCCGGGAAACGCCAACAAGCCGGATGTTAAACTGGAGGTTTAGGAGAGTTTTTTTTTGGCTGGAATTTACATCAATGTTTTTGTTTCTTGTTTGTTGCGTCGTGATCAATGGTTTTTGGGTGTGCCGTTTGAGGACTTCTTTGGAAAAATGTCAGTAATATTTTAATTCAGGAAGTTGAAGTGATTTTTCGATTTTTAGTTTTGTTTTTTCACTTTTATTTTATGTTGAATTTTTGGCTGATTTATGTTGGATTATTTATCTATTATAACTGAAAATTATAAGTATAAAATCATGTTTTTATCATAGTTTTGTTTCGCAAATTGAATTCGGTTCAACACATATAGCCTGACCTTGGAAACAACATCAAACTTGACATGTATCATTTCTACAATCTACAATGGCACGTTAAGAGTGACATAGTTGTAGATTTATGTCATTTTAAAAAATATATATATTTGAAAAGTAAAATTCAAAAAAAAAAAATTCATGTCGGAGATGATTCTTACACAATTTGATTTCACTCGTTTTATAAGAATAAAGTAACAGATCAAAGAACTTTATGTAGCAAATTACTCCTTCCATCCTCTATTACATAGTATCGTTTAAGGTTAATAATAGTAAATGTCAATTTTTTGCATTGTGAGACCATATTAAGCGATAATCAAATTCAAAATATATTCAACTTAGCAGTATATATCTAGATCGAGTTGGAAGTAGAGTATGAATGCCTAATTAAAAATTATGTTCCTTGATCAGTTATTTGACGCATATATTTTAAATATTAAAAAATGTAGTGCGTATAGAAGTTTAAAAAAAAATGAAATAGTATAAATTTTACTCCGCTGAAAATATTTTTAATTAATGTAATGGTAATCTGACATATTTTTAAATGAATGACATTTTAAATAAATGCGATAATATATTATAATAATATTTATATTTAAATTTCTAAATACATAACAATATAACGTACGGTACTAATATCTATATTCAAATTTTGGAAAATAATAAGCCATGTATACGCATACATACATAATAAACAATAACAAAACTAGATAAAAGTATAAAATTATCATTTACTCTCTCTGTTCTCTTTTATATTTCACTTAATCGAATTTTTTTTGTACACTTTTACTTGTGACTTAATATTTTTAATGTGTATTCAATATCAATAATTATCTTAAAACTTCAAATGTTAATCACTTCATTATCATAATAAAAAAAAAATCAAATTTTCATCAATAATTGTTTACCAATTTTACTTTTTGCACGAATTTTTCAAAAAAAATATTAACTACATACTTATAAAATTGTTCAACTTCTAGCATTAACTGTACCTTAATCTACTCAAATTAATCTGAAAGGACATGTATTAAAGTATAGAGGGAGTATTTTTCATAAAAAATAAAATGAAAACCATGCACGAAATCTGTGAATTGAGAATATGAACCCTCCATTATTGTGCTTAACATCATATGATAATTCGAAAAAGAATTTTCATAGTTAACAACTTTAATAAAGCTTGATTAGGAGTTAATGACATATAAATTGAAACCTTTAGATGCCCTACGCTTTTGAGAAGTGTACAATGTCTGATTTGGGGAGCAAAAGATCAATTAAAGCATCACTAACAAGGCATTGGAAACCTATTGACGTCCTTCAACTTTCTAGAGATGTACAACGTTTATTTGGGAAACCAAAAGACAGCATCACTATTCACTAATAAGGCAAGCCAAAGCCAACACTCTACTGACTATAAGAGGAGGCATCCTTCACATTTCAACTCAGCACCAATTTCATACAAGCAAGTGGTGATTTGATTTGTTGAGTCATGTCCGGGTCAGCCAGTTCTGTTAGCTCTAAGTTGACCTTGAAGCTTGTGGTTGACACAAAAGCTTCGAAAGTCTTGTTCGCTGAAGCTGAGAAGGTCTTTGTTGATTTCGTACTAGGCATACTCGCCCTGCCGGTTGGTGCACTTGTAAGGCTCATTAAGGAGAAGGAGGATGTGGTTGGCTCGCTGGGGGCTTTGTACAACAGCGTCGACAAGCTCAACGACGCCTACATGAAGACTCATCTGGCAAAAAGCTTGTTGCTACAGAAGGGTGTGGTTGTCACATGTCACGGCACACCAGTTCCGGCGCTGAAGTGGGATGGTGCAAGAGCGTATATCAAAGAGCTATTTAGATGTAGCTGCCCGAAAAGCTGTGAATATGTGACTGATGAGACGACTACACCATGTCCCAAACATGCGGGCGCACACTTGAATTCGGAGATTAGTTTTGTCGGTCAGCATCTCTCGACAGGTTCCATGGGACTTTCTGGTGATGTGGACTTTGTGAAAGGTCCAGTAACTTTCATGGTGATGGATGACTTATGTGTGCAACCAATGTCCAGTGCTAAAATCTGGGGTGTTACGATCTCTGTTGAAGATGCTAACAGGATTAAGGAAATAACTGTGCATGTAGGGTTTGACGAGGTGCATTATTTGTGGAGTGGTGTGTGTTAGTTATCATTGAAGTAGCTTAACAATGATGAACAATTAGTTGTATTAATCCTGAGTTAATTTTTATTTACAGGTGTCGAGGCTACTGAAGGCGGCACTCAACTCCAAGAACGTGCTTACGGATGTCTTCTTGAAGGGCTCACTGGAGTCACAAAATGTTTTTAAGTGTTGGAGTTAATCTTGTAGTGGAGCCTCCATTACATGTTTAGGGGCATGTCTTCATGTCCATGTCTTCCTCCATGTTTTCCTCCATGTTTTCCTTCATGTTTCATGTAGTGGGATGTGTTTGTGTGGTGGGTTTGTAGGTAGAGTTTTGTGTATAAATAGCTCCCAAATGATAGAAGGAAACCAAGCCAAATAGAAGCCATAGCAAGCAAACTTCAGCTCATCTCTCCTCTTGTGTTTCTTTGTAGTTCGTTCGTGTTCTCCAACGTTAGTTCCTAAACTCAGCCCCGGCGGCGATCCTTGAGTCGTGGGGTTGTGTTCCAACACTAAGCAGGATGTCCAAGTGGAAGTTTAGGAGAACTTTTTGCTGGATTTTATGTTAATGTGTTTTCTTATTCGTATGTTTTGTCTGTGGTTTATGATTAAGATTCTAAAGAACCTATTACCGACAGGTACTCGGGAAGAATGGCAGTAAAATTTTAGTTTCTTTAAAGATAAAAGTGTTTCTTAGTTTTTTTTATAACGCTTTCTCTCATATTATATTTCTATTACTCAATGCTCAAACACTAGAATGATTGTTTGATTAAGAAAAGAAGGAAAGAAAAATGGGAGGGGGTAGTGAATTTTCTATGAATTTCATTATTATTTTTTATCAGGGTTTAAAGAATTATGTGGAAGTGTTAAATTACTATTTGTTTTGATAAAAGTTTCGTTTGAACTGTACCTCAGATTTTTTTTGTCACTTTTTTTCAACTAATAAAGCAAACAATTTTGTTCACATTTTTTTCCTTTGATTAATACTAAGCAAACACAACTAAAAGGAATTTAGAATCTTATATTTAGTTTCATTTATACTATTTTTGGTTGGAATTTTTACCTGAATAAGGGTTGACTAAAATCATGAAACCCTTATGAATGTAGTGTTTGCTTTGGAGGAAATTAGAGAAAAAGAAAAATAGAAGGAAAAGTGAATTATCTATAAATTTAGATTTATTTATTTTTAATAGGTTTGACGTGAAAAATTATTGGAGAAGTGATAAAACATTTTTTATCTTAAAAAAATTTTATTCTCGTTTTGACGTTTTCTTTCACGTTTTCTTTCTTCTAAAGTTTTCATAAATTATACATAATTTTGGTCTTTATTTGATTTTGGGAAAGTTTTATGGAAATGAAAATTATATAAAAAGTTAGAGAAATTTTAAGTTCGTTTTAGATAGAAAATTTCGCCAAAGAAGTTTATGCATAATTTTATGAGAAAATCTGATTCATAAGATAGAAATTTTATATTTTTTTATTTTTTATAGAGGGTCAATTTTATAATTTTATTGTATATTTTCTTCCAAATTCCTCTCAAACTAAGTAAATCTCTTTTTTTTTTACTCTCAAATTCTCTTTCTTTTGTTTGGTTTTCTTTCAAAATTCTTTACATTTTTTTCTAAATTCAGAAATAAGAAAGCCTTAAAGACATAACCTTTAGATGCCCTAAGCTTTTGAGAGGTCTCCAACGTAGTGATTTGGGAAACAAAAGATCACCGCATCAGTAACAAGGCATTGGAAACCTGTTAGGCGTAGTAAACTTTTTAGTGATCTCTAACGTTTGATTCTTGAAACTGAAAGATAGTATCATCAAAAACTGCCAAATTCAAAACTCTTCTGACTATTAGTGTGGCCATTTTTTTATCCAAGTCATTACCACTTCCACACAAGTGAGATTTACTGGTGATTTGATCAACTGAGTCGCATCTAGGTCAGTTAGTT
Source organism: Kalanchoe fedtschenkoi (assembly GCA_002312845.1). Lineage (NCBI taxonomy): Eukaryota > Viridiplantae > Streptophyta > Magnoliopsida > Saxifragales > Crassulaceae > Kalanchoe > Kalanchoe fedtschenkoi. The sequence goes on along the minus strand of NQLW01000515.1, from coordinate 1,919,189 downwards.
TTGACGCTAAGCTGGCCTTAAAGCTGCCGAAGCCGACAAGGTCTTTGCTGATTGCATATTCATTGGACAGAGGATAGAACTGCTGGTGATGATGATAAAACGGGCTTTGCTCAATAATTTGATGATGGATTTGCTAGTGTTTCCCCACCTCAATGTTGATACAACTGCCAGATCCACAAGGTACGTTAGAAGAACTTTCTTGAGACGGAACACAAGCACCCATTCTTTGAGGATCCATAGATGGGTACAATGTCCTGTCATGCTGTGGGGGAGGTGAGATATTAAAGTAAAGATGTGCCAGTAGGTTGATACTGCTGGGACACAACCTCCCTTGGCAACTGTCCATTGACTTACTTCGCTGGAGATCTCTGCTTCTGTTTACAGTTCAACGTACGAGTTGCGAATAATACGAAACAAGTCGAAAGGATATAATAAGAGGTAGAATAGTATCCATAGTAATGATCCATTATATTTTGCTGAGATAACTCGCCTGTTTCAGGCATTTCTTGCCTATAAGGACTTTCAGTGCCTCTGGTACACTCACCCCGAACATAGAAGCTGCAGACGTGCTCAATTTCTTTTGTAGTAGGGGGTTGTTCTTCAAGTTTTAGGATAGTGTCATTTGGTCGTACTTTACCATATGAAGATTCATAATCTAAGCCAGACATTGCCTAAGAAAACATACTTAAACTGACTCAAAAATAAAATCCAACTGAGAAAAGTACAGGGTAGAGTTAAGTATTTACAAATTGGGAGTTGAGAGAAATGAGTGAAGAAAGTTTACCTTTTGCTCGTGTTGGTCCGCAAAGTATTCCTTGTTGATGTCACTCTTAGGAATGAAATCATTGGAGTTGATAGAGGGAGCCGTATCTCGAACCTAAACTGGCAAGCCGTATTCAAGATCGAGAAGACAACCTTGGTAAACGTTTTAGAGTTTACTCCAGGTTTGACAAATTCTCCACCTAAAAACGGTGAATGGGCAAGAACATATCTTGCACAACTTGTCATAATCTGCTTGTAGCTGCAAACAGAATTTTGGACATTACAAATGTGTGACACTTTTCTTTCTTAGAAATAGGATATAAGGCATGCTAAAAATTCCAAAATTAGGTCTTCTAAAGTTTTTTTTTAGTTCAACACGCTCTATCATCAGAAGAATTCAGACTGCGAAATTATGTATTTGAATGGGGTTTCATACTGAATTGAGAACAATGTATGTAAAACCACTATAAAGTTATAGGGAAACAAACAATGTATGTAAAGAAAGAAAAAGCAACTGGTCGCAATGAATTATAATAGTTTAGTTTACTGAATAGGAAAGAGAAAAATGCTATTTTGATGATTACCATCCGGACGTAGGGATTGTGGCTGAGGCAAGACTCACAGATGATTGGAAAATCAGAGTGTTCCAAGCCATCAGAATGGGGATCTCGGAGTGACCTGTGAGCCATTATTTTTCTCCACTCCTAAACAAACGCAATCCAACGAACAACGCAGCATGGGAGGAAAGAACGGCCTGGAGGACGGGTACGTATAAGGGTATGGGTATAGATGCGGGAAACATGAATTTTAAAATTATTTAGATACAGGTACGGCACAAAAACCGTTACTAAATTTCTTGAAAATTTGTTATTTTCACTTTTTATATGAAAAATTTATAAATAATTTGTTGTTATGAACAAAAATGAGATAGAAATATTATAATTAATATATATAAACATCCAATTAAGTTAAGTAAATAATTTTTTAAATTTTTTTAAACATGCAGTAGTTATTTTAAGCCTCTAAAGTTATAAAAGAAGTTTTTTCAAATTTCTGAAGTTTATGTGCTAGAAACGGGTACGGGGTACGGCACCCTCTCGTAGTTTCTCTGCAACATAGCTCAAACACATACTTTTTTCCACTTTTCCTCCAAAATCTCTGCAAATACCTGAATCCTTTCTTACTCAGAAACAATTATTTTCACATTCGGCGTTAGAAACAACATACATCTCACACTTATTAGAATAAGATGATAATTCTTCTTATAAAATAAATGTATTTCCCATTTTATATACCATTTTCTTTTTGACATAAGTGGACAAATCAATAGTTTCACCACTAATTCATATCAGACTATTTCCTGAGATTCTTTCAGGAAAGTAGGCTATGCCGACGAGATCATTGTCTTGCTCGCCTATGCTTTCTCGTCCGCTATATGTCTCTATTTCAATTCTTAGAATCTTGTCATTCTTTTATTTTAGGGTATTTGTTATACCTTTCGGCCAGCTAAGGCCTTTCCTGGCAGATAGTAGATTTGTTTCTGTTGAATTTCCAATTATTTTAAGTAGTATATAAATTTACTGATTGAGTTTCTAAGTCGTGATCATACAATATAAATAGGTAGATTGAAAATGAAACCAAAATTGGATGCAAATTTTACAAGAAAACGAAGAAAAGGAATAGATTTGAAAGAAAAAAAATCACACAAGTCACATCACAACGACAAGATATACACAAGCAGGTCTGTACATATCTCCATTTAAAACTAAAATAGGCAAAACCTACCTGGGCAAATTCACGCCGGGATCCGATGGCGAAGAAGTAGTTTTGGCATGACGAAGGGTGATTGAATCGCAGAAATAGAACGCCTTTGGCGCAACAAATGGTAAAATTGACAATTAAAGTAGAGACTAAGGAGGAGACACAAACAGAGGAAGCACTTTACAGTGCTAGAAGACCAAGTCACAGATATGATAAAGATAAATATAAAAGAGAGTATAAAGATGGTAAGAGCACTCATCATCAACATGAATCTGATAGTGAAGAAGAAGGCTTTCATAAAGTAGATTATCATCAAGTATTAAATAAGTGACGTGAAAGAGGAGAATGTTTCACTTGTGGCCGCAAAGGACACTTTGCTAGAGATTGCCGATTTGAAAATGAGGTACAAGGAAACTTTACAAAGATGGAGCAGAGATGTGGTGATAGTGGAGATGAGTGGGATTTTGAGGCAACATTTGCTGAAGTTAAGGATTACGAAGATGTATCTGAAGAAGAGGAAAGGGATCTTTCGGATCATAGCTGTGATGATCAGTGGATAGAAGACTTGGAGAGTGACGATGATTGTAAGATAGCTGCAAACTCTATCGCAAGAGAGTTGGGTGAGAAAAAGTTTGAGGATGATAAGTTAGTTGAGTTTGAGATGGAGCAAGATGGCTCTAGAAAGGAGATGCTGATTAACTTCGTGGAGGGACACGAACGAAAGGAGTTGATAGTTACAAAACCGGATGTGTGAGTCTGATTGGAGGGTTCAGGTCTCGTTAAGGGTCGAGACCAGGATGAAATGGAGATAATGTATGATGGTGTTCGGGGGAGCAACACTGGTACAGAAGAGAAGTTTGTTGGAGAGAAAATTCAGAAGCTGGGGGAGCTGAGTGAGGTTACCCAAACCAATGAACTATCAGATGTTCACTGTGCATCACAAGAGAAGATGAACAGGATTTCGATGAAGTTAGGCGCGATGCGAAATACTAGAGAAAGGTTAAGAAGGTTCAAAAGCTCAGAAAATATGTCAAAGATAAGACAAAGTGATTCTGAGCTGTCAAATGTTCAAGGAAGGCTGGTTGAAGAGGGAAGACAAGAGCAGGTCAAACAAGACAAGTTTGATATTGGAGCAAACATTAAGAGGCCACCGCAAAGAGAAGAGAATTAGGCATTGAGGGGAAGTGTTGAAGATCAATGCCTAATTAGGCTAAATTAGACCAGCCCAAAATATTATGAAGATAGCCCAAAAAAAAGAAATGTTGGAGCCCAACACTAGAGTCTTGTGGAAAAGTCTAGAATTATGTGGAGTATTGTAGACATAAGATATTTTAATGGAGTATTCTAATAACATAATTGTAGTCGTTAGATTAAACTAATCTCCACCGTCCGTTAGGAAGGTGAAGTAGTATAAATAGGTGGATGTTATATGGACTGTATGCACTTGAGTTGAGAGTGACACACTAGAGTGAGAGTGAGTGAAAAAATTTCTTCCATTATAACTTTAATCCAATAAATAAAATCCGTCTTTTGTGAGTTGGAAACTCAATAGAAAGCTTGCACATGAATGGTCCAAATGTCTGGGTCCTGAAGGAGAAAAAAAATTCAACTACATGTATAAAAGTATCTAGCCTAAACTTTAGGTATATCAACACAACACAGTTGAAAGGTAATACTATTTCACTCCCCTAAAAAAGCATCTCTTAGAAATTCTCATTCTCTCATAAGAGTCGCATAAATATAGCTCCCTTGACCAAATACATTCACTTCAAATTAGTCCTGTATGATCAACAATACTCACTTTCACTCCATTTCTTATCTCATGTCAAATCATAGAAGTCCATGCGCAATTGATAATTTGATAAACGACAGCATAAAAAATAGTGAACTATACATCAAATCTTAGTCATAACTCCTCATAACTCAAATGCGTACATCACTCGACTGATGGCTTTCAAAAACCCTAAATATGAAAGAATCGAAACCAAACACATGGACACTCAGACATTTCCACCATCCTCACTTAACTTCGAGCCTGCAAAAGCTTCACATGTGCATCAAAAACCAATCGGATCACAAACTCAAAGGAAATCAAGAACTCGAATTCCAAATTGGATGAAAAAATCAAACACAAATTGAAAAAGTTTTGAAAATCTTACCGGGATGCCGAATGCGCGTCCGTACAACATAATCTGAGGAGTCCATGGCTGACAAACACGAAAATCGAACAAGTGAAATTCTCTACAGCTCGGTGCTCCTTCTTTCTTCTCTTATGGCGCCCGCGTGACGTGTACGAACCAATAAGGCCACGTCTAATGACGAGCTCGAACTATCTTCACCTGTGATTAATGAGGCCCAGGCCCAATAATTTATGACGGAAATTGAATTAACCAATTCTGTGTTAACAGTAGCAAATTAAAATTTACCAAATAATTAAATTAGCATATGAATTTTTGAAATGACATTGTCAAACAATTATTTAAGAGGCTACACATAATTTCCACACAAAAAAATTAAAGACTTCTACAAATTTGTAGCAAAAGGTCAAGAATTCTGTTATTTTAACAAACATGATTTCGATAAAATGTAAATTCATTGAGTAAAAATGTCTTGTTTGCACAATTAAATACAATAACTAAAGGTACTAAAAAAAATGTGATATGACTATTATTACACTGCATTACATGCTATGCTAGATTATCGTAAATTTTTATGTGTTCTCCCTTGAAAATGATATCACTTTGCGTCGTTTTCATTAAAACACTCATTTTTCTCTCAAATGAACAGTAAAAATAAATAAATAAATAAATAAATCAACAAAATCTGAAAAATTAGAAAAATTTATTGTCTTGAGTTATAAAAATTTATATAAAAAATTAAATAAACAAATTTTATATTTATATTCATTAATTAGTAACTATGTTCATAAAATTTTAGCAATGTTTATTGGATTATATGTTTATCTTGTGAGCCAATAAGTTCATCAAATGAACTATTATGTTAATCAGATTTAATAATGAGTTCACCAGATGAGCTGCATTGTTTATCAAATGATCTGTTAATTACATGAGTTGTTATGTTCATCAGATTTTATAATATGTTTATTACATTTGAGAATATGTTCATCAGATTTTATAATATGTTCATTACATTTGAGAATATGTTCATCAGATGAGCTGATATGTTCACCATATTTGATATGTTCATCGGATGAGCAGTTGTGTTCATCAAATTATATGTTCATTAGAGTTGATAATATGTTCATCACATGAGTTATTATATATTTATATTCATCAGATTTGATAATATGTTTATCATATCAGCTAATATGTTGATTGGATGATATATTAATCAAATGAGACAATATGTTCATCAAATGAGCTATTATGTTCATCATATGAGCAGTTATGTTCATCAGATTATATGTTCATCAGATGAGCTTCTATATTCATTAGAGTTGATAATATGTTCATCAAAAGGGTAGTTATATTCATCGGATGAGCTGTTATGTTCAACAGATATGCTGGTATGTTTATCAAATGATATGTTCATCGGGTGAATTATTAATGATGATATTACGTGTTTGGTTACAAATATGATAAATATTAATAATTCTTAAAGAGAGATTTTAGCTTTAAAAATTAGGATTATTTATTCCATCAAAATAGATAGGATTATTTATTCCATTACTATTAATAACCGGATTGCTACCGAACTCACCCTATCTAACTAATTTTATATTTTCAGTATATCCATAGTTTAAGAGAATATCATTAAATGAGTAACATGGTAATCAAAACTACATCAGTACTCTAAGAATAGCAGCGGAAATTTTAGTTGAATGAATTAAAGAGTTATTAATTTTACTGGTTGATCAAATTTAATAGATATATATATATATATATATATATATATATATATATATATATATATATATATATATATATATATATATTTATATTTATATATTTTTTAAATTTCATGTAAGATGTAGTGAATTATCATTGGTGTATAATGATTTTTTTCAGGATTATGATAATTAAGTAATTAACTTTTGACTTTTTAAGGTTTGTGACTAAATTAAATGTGCATTGAAATTATTAAGTGATAGATAAAAATAAATAAATAAATAAGTGTTAATTGAGTGACAAATACATTTACAATATCACATTAGAATCAAATATTCAAATTAACTTTATATATATGTCAATCATAACATTACTGAAAAAGTAGTAAACAAACATAGTAAAAAACTAAACAAAAGTATAAAACTATACCATTTAATTCCCATAAGAAAAAAAAGTGAAACCCACATATATAATCTGTGAATTGAAAATATGAACACTCCGGTGCTGTGTTTAATCTCAGATGTTAATTCGAAAAAAATTATATAGTGCTCGTGGTGTTTAACAGGTTTAATATAAAACTTGATTAGGAGTTAATAATGACAGCATGTGTTGAAACATATAGATGCTCCAAGCTTTTGAGAGTTCTCCAATGTCTGATCTGGGAAACAAAAGATCACTAACAAGCAAGCATTGGAAACCCTTTAGACGTCTTAAGCTTTGTAGAGATCTCCAACGTTTGATGTGTGAAACCAGAAGGCAGCATCACTGACGAGAAGGCAATGGAAACCAGCTAATATATGTGTGTACGTGGGCATCGTTTTCATCTGAGTCTTCACCAATTCCACGCAAGCGGTCTGATCTGTTGAGTCATGTCTGCTGCTGGGTCAGCGAAGTCTCTGTTATCCAAGCCAAACCGACTTTGAAGCTTGTGGTTGACACAAAAGCTAGCTTCAAAAGTCTTGTTCGCTGAAGCTGAGAAGGTCTTTGTTGATTTTATAATAGGCATACGTGCCTTGCCGGTTGGAGCACTAATAAGAGGCTCATCAAGGAGAAGGAAGATCTGGTGGGCTCTCTCGGAGCTCTGTACAGTAGCGTCGACAAGCTCAGCGACGCCTACATGAAGACTCCTTCAGCAAAATGTTCTCACTGATGTTTTCTTGAAGGGCTCACAAGATGCATACAAGCAGGAAGGATGTCAAGGTTTAGGGGAGCTCCTTTTTGCTGGATTTTACCTTAATGTGTTTTGTAAATTGTTTGTTGCGTCATGCTATATGGTTTTTTGATTGTGCTCTTAGGGACCCTGTAAGGGGAAATTATCAGTAGAATTTTTTTTTTCTGCTGAATTAGAATTATACGTTTCAAATCAATTTTTTAATTAACTAAATATCAGCCTTTAGGATAATCAAATAAAAAATACACAAAATTAAGTCAATGTTATAACCAGTGAATATAGTGGAGATGAAAATTTGTGTCCATCAACTAGCTGGAACTGGAATCAACCATACCAAGAGTCAAGACATTATTGTGTTTTGTTAAGAGGGTATAGATGAGCAAATGGAGAGGGACATGTCACTCCTAAATATATCTATTTCGTTACCCAATTGAACTGATTGATATGTAACTAAACTACAATAATTTAACAGTACTAGAGCAGGGTTTTTTTTCCGCATTCATTTCAGGGTAACTCGTAAACTGTTTCAAACAGCAGCAGTATGGCTTCATACAGGTGCCTCCTGTGTAATACTTCTCTTTTCGGTTTCCGGGATAGGACCCCGCTGTGTTTTCTCATCCAGATTAGCACTCTGGCTTCTCTCTATGCCTGCTCCTGGTGCCGTCCCGTTCTCTGAAACGGAAAGGTCACCATTTTCTGACAGGCTTTTGACTACGTCTGATGATGTTTTGACTGGTTTTGGAAGGGAGTTTGAGGAACTGGTTGATAAGAGGCGACTGATGCCATCGTACAGGTTCTTTGCTTCTAATATTAGTGTGTTCCCTCCAGGGTAACAACGACCAAAACATGTGGCACAATGTGGATAAGCAACCTGCAAAGAGTCATGCATGCAGCTCAAGACAACGTGGTTGAGTCTGTGCGATATAATTTATATTTAATAGTTTAAAAAACAAAAATAGCTCAAGGCCATGTTGTGTAACAAACACATAAACAAGCGGAAAACTGCTGGGTTTTACCTCAACAAATGCTCGACATAGTGAAATGAAAAGAACAGATTCATTTTGTCTGAGCATCCTTGTGGCGTTGTATCTCAACAGGGAGTCAGAAACAGCACGTAATCCCTTGATCAGTTCCTGCGCTAGAATATGCTTTAAGCTTAAAGGAGCACAAGGCCTTAATTCATTCATTGCCGCCGAAACCCCTGCATTTGGCAGATAGAGGAAATAAATACATTACAGTAATATCAAAATTTACTGAACAATATACTTGAGAAAACCTTATCATTACCATTAATAAACACGGCGAGAGGCGGATGCTCCATCAGTGAAGGAGGAGGGGACACGTCCTCCTTACTATCGTCGGATATTTTACTTGTTGGAAAACCAACTGATGGAAGGGGTACCCAGCGATGAGAATCCAACACTACCTGAAAAAGGCAATGTTACTCATCGTGAAACAATTTTACTGCATGGGAGCTAGCTAAAATGCCATACAAACAAATTTTTTAAATGATATAAATCATGTCTGAACCTGAAAGTTCTCAACAGCTGCACTCATATTTTTGGAGAATAAATTGAGGACTGCTCTGCAAATTGGGAATAAATGTTAGTGCCCAATAGTAATTTCCCGCGGATTCAAGCCCAAAGAAATATGTTGCTTCTGAGTTCTTACTCCTCAAAGAGAGACGGAAGCAACCCTCTAAAATCCAATCCAACCCATCCCAAGCCCATAGCACAATACTGTCAAGACACACAGATTATTTTGGTACCCGTATAGGGCTCATATACTGATCCTTACTGCTTAATGTACTGTGGCTCACCATGCACTGTTCCAAGATATTTGACAATGACACGCCTTCAGTTATTTTTGGTAACATTACTTTCAGGGTTTGAAGGTGAGAAGTAATTTGATGCATCGCCCAACTGAATAGTAGTCCACCATCGTAATTTTCTTCACTTCCGGATGTATCATCAGCAAATATTGCTCGGTATTGATTAACAACATCAAATAGATGCATCCTATGACAGTCAATCATCCCTTTCAAGTATTGGTAGGGATTTCTTTGATCAAGATCATCAAGAATCCCTGTAAGCCATGCCTCACGACATCGTAGGAACTATAGAACAGGCGAGGTATTAGAATATATGCTGGAAATGTACAAGGCAGGTGGGAAGTCACATCATCAACTAAGCAAGAAAAAAAAGCTTCCTACTATGTTACCTGCAACCGCATTTCGAATTCAGTATATACTCCTATACGACGTAAGTATCCAATAATTCGAAGACATTCAGGCAACTGAAAAAGAAAGATTATGTTATCAGCATATCCAGGAGATATGAGGCACCACAAAATGAATAGAAGGATACACTTGGCAGGAATGCAACGCCCACCTGGATATTCGATCGAAGTTTTTGTAAAAGCTGAGAGAGAAGGGATTGAGTAGTGTGCCTAACTTCTGCAGTCAGCGCTTGAATTACAGGTACTCTATAAAATGGAAAGATCATTCATGTCACAGCTAGCGAACAAAACCTTTTACAACTCACAACGACGAACAACAACAAAAAAACTCACTTAGGGTGCACAGTGGAGAGTTTATAAACAAATGCTTCTAAATCCAGAGCTTCATCATAATTACCATTTCGCACACACCTGCAAAACGAAAGAATGAGTTTATTAGCAGCCAAAAAATTAAGCAGGCAATCTAAAAGATACCTAACAATTAAACAGATATGCGTATTTCTTCTAACTACTAAAACTTTATTTCCTTGCGTGAAAGGGCTACATAGGGTGATGATAATGCATTTAACATTGCTGGAAATGGTGGGATTCAAGAGTGCTAATCTTCTACCAAAACTGACAATTATCAAAAGCTATGCCTTTTAATTCTGTAATGACATTTGCAATATACATTCAACACTGTTCATAATCACCTACGTGTCCATAAGCTGAGGAATTTCAAGCAAGTCGAGTAAAGTACTATGGTTGGCCAGCAACGTTTGGTTCATCTTCCTCTTTTCTAATATCTTTTCAGCTGACTCAATGAATTCACTGCAACCAAATGTCAGCTTTGGAATTTCACCGATCTACAAAGAATAGCATAATAGAATTAATTACAAATGATTCATTGTGAACTATCCGGTACTAGATTAAACTTTAACCAGTCAGAAATGTGTACAAGCTTTGTAATTATAAGACTTTCAGTAACTACAGTTTCACATTTATCACCCACAAGACATTGCAGTTCACATAAACTCTTCAAACCAGGCAACTTGATAAAACCTTCTTAAGATTCGGAATTTAGATATTGTTTAACAAACATTCCTTAAATGAAATAGCTGGTGATATTTATTCACTGCACTTGTTCATTTATAATTATAATCAGTGCGCCAAAGTAAAATAATAAAATAAAAATTGTATCTACCATGCACTATGGATAATAAGCACACATCCTTCAAAAGGGAATGCTCACAGTGACCTATTCAGCTTATGGACCACTAATATCTGGAGTTTCCCTAGCTTGACTTTTTCAGCACGAACCACAAATCTGAGCTAAGCCTGAACTAAGAAGCACAGATTTGAAATTGATGGAGGATCTTGTTCAGATCACTCACCCGATCCATATTGCATATCATAGAAAGTATCTTGAACTAAACAGCATAAAATCAAGCTCAATTGAAACACCAAATTACCAGTGATTCCAAATGTTTGTCGATTGAAGAAACTTCTCCACGAATGGCCTGCAACGCATTCGCAGCAGAAATAAACGCTGGGTAATTCGCCACCGCTACTTCCTGCATCTGTCTCCGTATCCGCTCCGCATCTACCCGCAGCAGCTCCGGCTCCTGCATTTCCACAAATCGCCAAAAATCTAATTCCAGAAACGATCCTCCACCCAAAAAAAAAACACATCACAAAACACCGCATTACACAGATATCTACAAAATACCTTGTGGAGCCGATCGATGGTGAAGGAAAGGAGTTCAGACACGTAAGGCTGCTGCGATAGGGACGCCAAAGGAAGCAGTTCTGTCACCGCCGACTCATCGTCGTTGGTCGCAGCCTCCATTTCCAGTTCGGCGTTCGAAATTCAACGACTCTGTTGTGATGATGAATCGAGTAGTGCGTTTGCCCGTCGATGAGATCTGGAGAGTCCCGACAGTGATCTCGTCTGGCGACCGAGCTTCGTTTCTCTGAGTCTTACGCGATTTGGCTTGCGCCCTGTGTTTTCATTCGGAGCTCCGAATTCGTCGGTCAATGAAGTTTCCGGATCCGGCTCCGTAAAATGATCCGTTAACTCTTTATTTATCAGGCCTGGCTGCCTTTGTCCTCTTTTACATGTCATTTCACTAAAAAAATTTATCCACTGTTACTAGTCAGTTAATAATTTTCGATGCATATTATCAACAACTAACCCAAAATATCAAACATTAATCACTTCTTTATCATTATCAATAAAAAAACCATTCATCACCAGTAATAATCTATCAATTTTACTTTTTGCTCGAATTTTTAAAAAAAAACATCAATCATCCACTCATTAAATTTGTTCAACCGCTAGCATTAACTTCACATTAATCTACTCAAATTAACCTTAAACTACATGTATTAGAGGACGGAGGGAGTATATCATATATGTACGGTGACGACGGAGGATTACAAAATTTTTATTTCAAGTTTTTTTTGTATAATTATAGATTACAAGTGCTGGTACCCGTCGTTCCGACGGGTGGTAATAAAGAGTGACAGCGTCGTACGGACAACGGCGATCGGGATTGCAAGGTGTGGTAGGGTGGGCAGGAGAGAGCGGTTAGGGGACTGGGCGTGGTTGGAGGCGGGGGTGGAAACGTGGTTGGAGGCGGGAGTGTGTCACGTGATCGGAAGCGTCGTACGAACAGACGCTGATCTGTTATATATATAAATTATCAGGGAAAAAATTGAAAATGATGTGAACTATGACTCTCCATTCAATTACATTGAACTAGTGAATAAAAAACGTCAATTTTCAAACTGCCGCCCTCCATCCTTCGTCTCCATCGCCGCCCTCTACTGCTTCTCCCCTTATTGCATGATTCGCTGTCCGCTCCGACATTCCCACCTCTAACCTCCGACCTCTAAGTGTGCCCCGCTACGGATGATCGAGGGCGGCAATGATGGTTGAGGGCTAGAGATATTGTTCCTTCTTTGACGAAAAGTAAAACTCCATCTTTGTTTATGCTTCCCAGTCGCGTTGTATGTGATGGGGATTGATCTTTGCTGATAAGAGGAATTCTTGAGAGTGGTATGAATAATGAAGGGAGTAATATGGATTGACGTTTGGCGATGGATTAACAAGATCTTCTGTTTCTAAAAATTTCATGCTTCATAGATACCCGAAGAAAATAAAACAACTCAGATATAAGTAAAATCAAAATGAAAGGTGATGAGAAGAAAGACACTGAAGATGATACAAACGATTCAATCTTGTGTGGGGCACACATGAAGCCAACGCAGCATCAGTCAAGCTAAATCTTCAACAATCAATTTCTCGATCAGATTTTCATGGTTAAAGGATTGAATCTCAGAGCATGTGTATGGCAGGAGCATAGTTCCGCAGGTGTGATCATATTTGTGGATTGAAATTGTTGTCTTTCTTGCTATGCCTACACAGTTGATTACCTCATCAGTTGGATGGTAAATGGATAAACCTCGACTCCAATATCATGAGCACTCCTCAGTACCAAGGTGGTCGCATCAGGAGACATATCCACTGTAGGCTCTTTGAGCCATCGTTAGACCTCGCTCCA
>NQLW01000515.1:1892593-1904747 GCA_002312845.1 Kalanchoe fedtschenkoi | reverse complement strand
ACTATCACTCTCATTCAATTACATTGAACTAGTGTGTAAAAAACGTCAATTTTGAAACTGCCGCCCTCCATCCTTCGTCTCCATTGCCGTCCTCTACTGCTTCTCCACTTATTGCTTGATTCGCTGTCTGCTCCGGCACTCCCACCTCTAACCTCCGACCTCTACGTGTGCCCCGCTACGGATGTTCGAGGGCGGCAACGATGGTTGAGGGCTAGAGATGTTGTTCCTTCTTTGACGGAAAGTAAAACTCCATCTTTGTTGATGCATCCTAGTCGCGTTGTGTGTGATGGGGATTGATCTTTGCTGATAAGAGGAATTATTGAGAGTGGTATGAATAATGAAGGGAGTTGTCCTCGAGAGGAATTCTTGAGAGTGGTATGAATAATGAATAATGAATGCTTGAGAGGAATTCTTGTTATATATATAATAAGGTGTTGGTCTAGTGTTATTGGGTGTTGTCTAACAAAAAAAAATTAAAAAATGAAGGTGGTAATACGGATTGACTTTTGGTGATGGATTAACATGGTCTTTTGTTTCTACAAATTTCAGGCTTCAAAAATACCAGAAGAAAATAAAACACCTCGAGTATAAGTAAGATCAGAATGAAAGGTGATGAGAAGAAAGACACCGAAGATGATACAAACAATTCAATCTTGTGTGGGGCACACATGAAGCCAACGCAGCATCAGTCAAGCTAAATCTTCAACCGTCAATTTGTCGATCAGATTTTCAGGTTAAATGATTGAATCTCGTAGCATTGCATGGCAGGAGCATAGTTCCGCAGGTGTGATCATGTTTGTGGATTGAAATTGTTGTCTTTCGTGCTATGCCTACACAGTTGATTACCTCATCAGTTGGATGGTAAATGGATAAACCTCGATTCCACAAAGATCAAAAAGGATCAATGACTAGGTATGAGAAAACTCTAGTATCATGAGCACTCCTCAGCATCAAGGTGGTCGCATCAGGAGACATATTCACTGTAGGCTCTTTGAGCCATCATTAGGCCTCGCGCCACATTTGATCTCTATCAATGAAATAAAGTCAGAAAAAACAGCTCAAGAGAATCAGCCATTAGGAGTGTGGCCCGGCTATAGAGAGAGTAAATGTAATTCTTGACGATAGTCATGGTCAGAGTTTGAATTTTTTGATATTGTGCATTATAAAATTATATTAATAAAATATAGAGAATATTCAACAGAATAAGTAAAAAAAATATGTATATCCTATACATTTAGAATCACCTAGAATGAATGAGATATTTATTAATACACAATTTACATCGAATGGGCTGGGTTCAGTTCATGAAGATTTGGCGAAGGAACTAAAAGGGGCAAAACCTGAAACTAATTTTGAAATTACTCGCTTATCACCATGTGTTAGGCAGGAACGGCCTTGTGCCCAACATGTTATCTGGTCGAAACTGCAGCTTCGGCAAGCAGTGTGGGATGTCAAAGACTGTCTTCACGTGGGCTGGAGCCACAATCTGATCCGGGGTGATTATAACTCATTACTGTTGATGCCTGGCCACAGTCAAAAAAGATAATAAGAATCTATCAGAAATGGAAAACAAGTCGACCAAATAAACTCATTCAGCACAGCAGCTGGATGGTTGCTATGCAATCAATACCTGGCTGAAATCAGTTGTTGAGCATGAAATAGAGTTGCGAGGACTCATCTGGGGACTCATCAAGGGGCTCTGAGGGGGGGTTTTATTTGATCCATTGCTCTTTTTTATGTGCCTTAACCTGTTTAGCTCTGGAACTATATCTTGGGAAAGATCCGGCCTGTCTTTCTTCCGCAGCTCTGTGCATTTCAGTGCTAATTTGGCAAAAGCCAATGCCTCCTCAGCTGGCCAATCGGTCACCGACGAGTCCAGTATCTCTTCAAGTTTATTGTCCTCTATGGCAGTTTGCACAAGGTTGATGAGAGCCATAGGAGGTCTGGCCGTGATGATTTGAAGGAGGAGGACTCCCAACGAGTATATATCCGACTTAGTAGTTAACATGCCACTCTGCTGATATTCTGGATCTATGTAGCAAAATGTTCCAGCAGCAGATGTAATGTGACATTGAGTGACAGCATCGGCTGTAGATGCTGGAACTAGACGCGCAAGGCCAACATCACTAATTTTACTCACGTAATTCCGGTCCAGGAGGATATTTGCCGGTTTCAGGTCACGATGCACTATAGGCTCAGGCTTGGACTGGTGAAGAAATGCTAAAGCAGTAGCAATTTCGGCTGCTATCCTGAATCGTTTTTTCCAAGAGAGAGGTGACCTACTCCCTCGTCGAAGAAGTCTATCTTCTAAGTTCCCATTATTCATGTACTCGTACACCAAGCATCCATGCTCAGGACAGGCTCCAATGAGAAGAACCATATTTGGATGTCGAATGCAGCTAAGGACCTCAATCTGTGTAGTTCAAGCAAAGAGAACTAATTAATTGGTACAAAAAGGAAAGTAAAAACCCCATTAAATATCAGAGGTTTATAAAGAAACGATAATCATAGCTTAAAGGCATACCTCTTGCTGGAACTGCTTTCTGCCCTGTGCGGCATCAGGCCTTAGAATCTTAATAGCTACCGAAGTGTGATCAAGGTAGCCTTTGTATACAGGCCCATATCCACCTTCCCCAACTTTTCTCGCATTTGAGAAATTTTCAGTGGCTGCTGCAATCTCTTCTATGTGGTACTTCCTATAACGTCCAGCATGATCAGACAATAAGTTATAAGCTTCTGCCTCTTTCTGTAACTTCAACTCTGCTTCCCTTCTTCTTTTCGCCTCTATTTCAGCTAGCTTATTTGCAGCCTCAATGGCAGCTTTGCATTTTTGTTTTTCCTTCTCAATAATTTTACGAGTTTTCTCTTCGGCGTGTTTGGCTTCCTCAAGTTTGTTCATTTCTTCCATCTTCCATTCTTGGAGCTCTTTTGCCTGGATTGGGGTATATTAACATAGCTATATTAATTGAAAATCTCTTATATAACTCCAGTTTATTGCCATCTTTATTCAGTTGTTACCTGCTTTTTAGCATATATAGCTTCTTTGCATGCATTGTTGTACATTTCCATTGTTTGCTTCAATTCAAGCTTCAGCCTTCTCATCTCAGCCTCAACATCCCGCTGCAACAAACCGAAACTTACAACTTCAAGCATGAAAAAAATAGCCACACTGGGTTCTTTGCTTATACTGTAAAACAGCACTTACTGGAGGAGTCCCAATGTTACTACCAGTGCCACTGACCCTGGATGGAATGTCAGATGATGGCCCATAGAAATCTAATCCATCTGTATCAAATGACCCAAAACATGACACCCCTGATGTATCATAATCATCTGAAAAAGAATCTCGGCTACATGAAGATCTCTCAGAGAATTCAATCTCAATATTCTCCATTGACATGGGAGCACTCCTAAACCGGCGTGCAGGGCCTGTAATTTCAAGGTTTCTGTCTGAAGGCAAACCATCTGATCCCGTACTCCTATGACCTGGATTCACATATTGCCCTCTGTTCCCGATTCCCATGTACAAAAAACAGGTAGATACAAAATAATGATAAAAAAAAAAGATAAATATCAAGCCAAACATTATTCAAACTTCTCCCAATTAATCGAAAACCTTACTTGCTGTTGTCAGATTCCAATTGATCTAAGGTCATAAGAAGTGGTAATGCGATTGGAGATGGCATTTTTGGTGGAGCAGCAGTATTAGCTGCAGGCCTTAGGGCTTGTTTGACAGCAAGGAGCTTTGTCTTTGAAACTACATAGACAGAACAGAATTCTGGTGCATGTTTAAAAACAGTGGTAGGCACATCAATTTTCATCCTGAATCAGAGAAACAACGAATCATTTAGCGTTTTGTAGCTCACAACATAGAATGTACCAATTACAATTTGAAAGACAGCAAACACTAACCATTTTGAGAGAGAACTTGTTTTTGTTGAACCAACAACAAGGTTACTGATGTGGTTGGTTTTTACATAGGCCAGTAACGCCCTAGAAACATCACAGTCCTCAAGAACAACCTCTTTTATTTGAACCTGAAACACCCATGCCTGTCAGTAAACTCTAGCAAGATGTTACCCTTCGGCAAATATACGACATTTCACAGCAATACGAACCCCTTTGCGAGCACAATAAATACGGTATGACCTGAATAGCTGTTCAAGTTCAGCTTCATATTTTTTGTGGTCGACCTCAGTGGGAGGTTCTGCACCAATAACACATTAGGTTAGGCCAAAAAATATAACACCATGATAGCAGGCATACCAGAAAAAGTAATAATAAAACTAATGAATTCGGTGCTGCCATGCTGGAAGAACCCAACAGGAACAGAATTCATTCCTATATCAATGCAACATGACCTATAAGATACAAAATGGTACCCGTGTCCTCAGGAACATCCCAAATCAAAGGCGAACTCCATCTAGGATCCGGGTAAAAATTACTGTTCGGATTGGGGATTTTTTGTCTTTTTGGAATAACATGAACCAAGATTAGAGAAGGGTCTGCAGAGTCAGTCAGCAAATGGTCTACAGCCCATTTCATGGCATATTCGCCTCTCTTCTCCCCATTAATCGCCACAGCCACAGATTTCAAATGAAAAGATGGGTCAAAACTCATTTTGGCGATATCTTGAGAGGAAAGCTTCCAGAATTCCCACTTCCCCGCACCCGGCACATACGGAGTGGGATCAATGAACCTTTCTGACAAGAACCCTCCCCCTGCAGCCGCTTCTTTTTTCGTTCTATTACAAGAGGTTCCATGTACACTACAGGTGAATTGTTCTAATGAACACTATTTTTAGGAGGGAGGGAGGGACAAGGACCACCTCAGAAACTTAACGCACCAGCATTTCTCATTCCATAGACTCAGTTAAGCAATATCTAAATATGATGCATAAAATAGATTACCCACCCAGCAATCTACATCCTTATTACATCTCAAGGCTCTTTTAAACTTTGCATCAAACACCAGATAGGCAGTAGAGTCATCCTATTTGAGACAAACCACAATCAATTCGCATGCAAAACTTTACAACAACATTCCTGACGTGCAGTATATACATGTATATAGCTAAAAGAAAGAAATATTAATAGTGAAATAGAGCCTTACTGTTTTTGACATGCACCAGAATGAGCTTGTTGGCATCATCGCGCCGGAACAGATTGTCCCTCGCCCATTGAAGAGCGCATTTGCTTTTTTCATCGTCCTTGTTGATCGCAACGACCGTCAAAACGACAACCTGCGGCGGCTGCAATTGAGAGCGTGCTGACAGTCCACAATCACCCTCAGATCGATGCATGTGTGAATCAGACCGGTCGCTGATGGATCCAACGACCGTTGGGTGTAACGACCCAGAACCTGTGACGTCGTTTATAACTACCAACCTCCATTGCCTGATGGGGCTGGACGACGACAGAGTATCCGATGACAGACTGCGTCCCCAATTGCTGCGGTGTCATTTCCCTCCCTGACTCCAATTTCGAAACAACGATTGTACACGTGGCTTCTAAATTAGGGTTTTACTTTCTAATCGGACGGGCCAGATTCACTCGAATGCGGACAGCGAAGATTGAGCTGTGAATCGGAATACGGAATGCATGGGTTGGCAGAGGAGAGCCACTTATTTTGATGTGCAGCGATTTCAGTGGATTCTTACTGGATCGAATGCTGAGAAACTCCGAATCCAAAACTATGTTGTTGACTTCGGATTGAAAGTTACTGTTCCACAAAAGGAAGAAAATTAATATTTTTTATTAATAGTGCTTTTGGTTTTGGGGTAAATAAAAAAAAAAGTAAAATATATGGGAAAGATAATTTTTAACTAAATCCATCTAATTTTTCTTTAAAATTTTCAGACTGTGTTTGGTTTAGGGAATATTTGAAGAAAAAAGAAAATGTATGGAAACAAAATTTTAGAGGAAAAATTTGTAAGAAAATGAGAATGAATTTTTTATTTGGTTTACAAAAAATGGGAGATGGAAAATAAAATTGAAAGTCAGATGAAAATTTTATTTAAATTAAAAAATATTTTATTATTTTCTTCAAAAATTTCGCAAAAAACAAATAATAATAATATGAATTTCATGAAAAATTCACTTTCCTTTAAATTTTTTTTCATTTCTTCAAATTTTTCTCAAATCAAACACATCAAAGATTATATTTATTTCTCTTTATTTCCAAATTCTTCATAAACTTACTGACAACTAATTTCTTTTTCCTTTTCCTCTATTCTCCGTACATCTCGTTTCTTTTATTTTTATTTTAAATTATTTCTCTTCTCTTCGACTTCACATTATAGAGACAAAGCCTCTAACAACCCACTGAGTATTTTGCACTTGCACCTTCCGCATCTCCAATAGTCTAACCAAATTTTACAATATTATGTGAAAAATAAATATTTTTAAAAAAAATAGTTTTATACTACTTTGGCATCTTGTATTTGTTTCACAACATAATAATAAAAAAATAAAAATAATAATAGAAATAATTTTAATTTGACAATATATACTTATCTTATCAATATTAAAAGTATTAGTTATTTTAATAAATAACTTATTTTATTTTTTATATTTTATTTTCTACATTATTATTTTTCTATTCAAAAAGTTGTTAATTTTATTTTCATCACAGTAAATAATTAGATTCTTAATAAAGCGTATAATTAAAAATATTTTATACAATTTCAAAACTGAAATTTATTTATAAATTTTACAATCAACAAATTAGTTATTTGTTTAAAAAGAGTAATCAATTTATTATATTGTATTATATAATATGCATAAATTGAAATTAGTCAAATTATTCAAATTATATACATAATAATAAAGTTATAATTTAAAACTTCAATAAAAATATAATGTGATGAATACTGTCACATTATGATTAATATTTCATTATTCATCTACATTAAAATTAGAAAAAATTAATGAAAGGAGTCTAAACTACCGCCATCATTTCTCAATTACGGTCCGAACTAACTGAATTGTAGAAAATGGTTCAATAAAAAAATTCAGATTCATTTAGAATATTGTTTAAAATCAATTAGTTTGGTTCATTAGATACAATTGATTTTATTAACCTTATTGAGAATTAAGATTGACTAGAATGAAAAGAGCGTTCTTATTGTTTTTATGAACAAAATTATATAATTTAATTTGATGACAAAACGATAAAGTTATTGCGCACAGATCTGATTCTTATAATAATATTAATTTATGAGTGCAACTGTAAATTTTATTTTAGAAAATCATTCAAATTTTTTTGCACCTCTTTTGACAATTCGGATAGTTCAGAACGTAATTGAGAAATTAGTGATAGTTCAAAGCCTTTTTTATTTTTTCGGTTATAATTATTATTGATCAATAGTGCACGTTATTCATGAGAATATTCATGTATTGATGTTCATCCCCAAACTTTTTTTAATCACCAATGACATTTGAACTAGACCCAATGTATTTTTCTGAGAATATTAACTTTTTTTTTGAAAAAAAAAACTGATATAAAATAACAGTTTATATAGTTTAGGTAAAGATCAAACTAAACAATGTTATTATGCTTCTCTTTTTTCTCAACATTCGAGGATTCTAGGATTTTGTTGTGGTAGAATTTCAGGGTTTTGTGTTTTAGGTTTTCAGAGTTATGGGTTTTATGGTTTTCAAATTTTTAGGGTTTTAGAGTTTTAAAGTTTAGAGGCTTTCATACAGTAGGGTTTTTGACTATATAAAAAGAATTGTTTTTTTTGTTAAAAAACATATTGGTTGGAAACTGGTCACAAATTTTAGAGTCACAAAAAAATATACATATTGATGGATGAGCTTCTTCCCGATGAACACAGATTTTCAAAGAACTTTTATGACATACAAAAACTCGTACAAAGTCTCAGACATAAAGTCATCAAATACGATATATGTATACATGATTGTATAATTTTTTATGGTCAATGTGCTTCATTTTCCCACTGCAAGCTTGTTGATGAAAGACTATATGAATTATAACCAATGGTTAACGAGGAAATGACGGTCCCAAAATGCTTCCTTGTCTTTAACTCACAGTCTAACAAGGTTATTTAATTCTCCACACATCACATGTCTAGGTATAAGTATGTAGCTAGCTAGAAAGAAAGATGACAATAAACAAATTCATCAGATGATGAGACTTTGAAAGAATTCAATAAGGCGTCCTCTCTTTGATGTTGAGTCACATAATGTGAGATTTGATATTTGTACTGATGAATTTAGTCTTTTGTCAAATAATATGGAGAGTTACTCATGCTGATTGATTATTATCACTTTATAAAATTTGCCTTTCTTGACGTGTATGAAGATGAGACTCCTATATCTGACAATGATGATACCGGATAAAGGATTTCTGTTTTTCTCTATTCATTGAATGATGAGTTGAAATCATTATGAAAATCTGGAGTTCTTGTTTTGATGTGTCATGGAATTAAAAATTTTGTTTGCAGGTTGCATTATTATGGTCTGCGTAAAACTTTTCGACATATGCATACAATGCTCTCTAGATGGTTCACAACAGGTAAACTTGCATAACGAGTCTGTATGCATTGAGAATGTTGGTGCTCATTGACTTACAATTGCAATGTTTTATGATTTTAATTATTATCGTAAATGTGGGTTCCTCATAAACCACCCTTATCAAACAAACATTTTAAAATTCACCAATAGAAGACCATATCATGATTCGCCACGAGTACAACTATTCAGTATAATTGTGTTGAATCAATTTAGCAAACATTCCTTGTACCATGGACACATGCACGGTCCTGACTTTCCGAGAGCCTTGGGCGACATAAAAAAAATAGATCTGTGAGAATATATGTGGTAAAAAATATAAATATATACTTTTTCACATTTGGAATCAGGCAAAAAAATTATAAATATCTCATACATTCGATTTCAACTTTTTCTTATTCAAAAAAAAATATAACAAAACTATTAGAACACTCCATAACTAAATTAAAATTTTCTAACAATGTTATTCTTTGCTAATATTTCATATTAAACTTACTTTTCTTTTTTTTACTTTGTCTCATATTTTTCTTTCCATCTCATTTTATTAAACTAAAAAATACATTACTAATCATTTTAAATTGTGTAAAATGACGGAAGAATTTCCGGTCATTTCTGCGAAACCACAATCTCCAATCACAACAACAAATATTAGTTGCGTAGTTGAGTGCAGGGATTAAAGGCAGCATGCAATGCAATAAAGAAAGAGTTGTTTGCTTGCGGTGCAAGAAAGCAGCTTGACGGGATTTGATATTATGTGTGTCCCATTCAACGCGGCATTCGTGAACGTGGCAACTTTTTCACCAATCGCACATTTCGGCATTTTCCCTATTTCTGTCCCCAATTTTTTTCTTGACATCTATTCCATATTGATAGTAACATTCTTATTCACCGCGGATCAGGTTAGTGGTGAAATTAGAAATTTTTATTTTGGGTACAATTCTTTTTAAGTTGAATGTGGTACAAAAATTAAAAATTATATGTATTTTTAAGCTTAATTGGAGATATAAAAAAATTTTAAGCTGCCTGAAGATACAAAATAAGTAATATAATATTTTTATAGTTAATTGAAAGTATAAAAATAAAAAAAATATTATTTTTACACTAAATTATGAACGATTTAATCTGAACCCGAATAGACTAACCGTACATCAAGTGAAACTGCACCACACTTCTAACATATCATCATCAAACCCTGTTTGTTCGTTGGTTCCAAATTGGGGCCGTGTCGGTCTACTATACCAATATCCACTTTTCGTCATTTCCGGAACAGTCCAAACAAAGTCCATAAAGTTGTTCTTATAAGAAGTTTCCCGTCCCCTCTAATTTCGCCATGAGTCCTATTGATTTGTTAAAGTACTTTTATAAATTTATGTTTTTTTTTACTTTTTTATTTATTTATAAAACTATAATTAATAATTATATTTTTCAGTGCGAATTGTAATTATGAAATGCAATATGCTTATTTACCTGTAATTCCCACAAGATTGAGTGAGACCAATTTTGACGTTTTGAGGACCTAGCCCAGAGGGAAAAAATGGCTCATTCGACATGCAAAAGAAAATACTTTAATAAATATTTTTCAAGTAATAAATTTCACTAAATAGACCTTAAATAAGTTTGATTTTTTTTAGCAAACATAAAAAATTTATTCCGTCATATTTTTATATCATATTCATTAGAATAAACTAAATAAATATAGAATTGGTATATTAAAGTAAAAGAGATATGATAATCTATTGATCACCATTTTCATCTAAATTTAAAATATTATTGTATTCATTTCTATGTTAGATGAAAGTACAGTAAAAAAAACTAATTAAAATATAAATTTAATATTAATTAGATTCAAATGAGGTACTCCCTCCGTCCTCTAATACATGTCGTTTACGGTTAATTTGAGTAGATTAAGGTGAAGTTAATGCTAGCGGTTGAACAAATTTAATAGGTAGGTGGTTAACATTTTTTTTAAAAAGTTCGTGCAAAAAGTAAAATTGGTAGATGATTATTGGTGAGGAATGTATTTTTTATTGATTATAATAATGAAGTGATTAATGTTTGACATTTTAAGGTAGTTGTTGATATTAAATACGCATTGAAAATTGGTAAGTGACAAGTAAAAGTGAATAAAAAAATTCGGTTAAGTGACATGTAAAAAGGACAGAGAGAGTATACTTTTTCATTAACCTTGCAATGGTTTAGGCTCCGATGAAGGCCGTCCTCCACTCCGCCCACTCAGGTCGGGCTTTAATTTAGTCATACTATAAAATCATAGATAATTTTTTTTTATTCCTTTGAATTTCATATTTTTCTCGAAAATATACAATAACTGATCACACACAATTAAATGACATTTGTAGACAATGATTTTGTATAGCAAAACAATAGCTAGGAATTGTAAATTTTTAATGTGAATTTTTTTAATCTCATTAAACTTAAAGTCTAAGTTAAAATAATCTCTTAAATTCTAATAAAGTTAAAAAGTACTTTTGATAATTAAATCAGCTACACTGACATGTTTTAAGAATGTCAAATGTTAGCTAGAATCAGCCACGTTTTGGTTGCTTCAAATTTACAAATTCCTAAAGCCAAACCTACCCGTGTTGGACTAAACAGACACACGCATGACTCGTTGTGCAAATCAAAAATTATAAAATTATAAAAATGTGAATGTCCTTATATAAGAGAAAACATATAAAAATTATCAAAAAAATATTATATCAGACTCAAACATTTTTATTCACTCGGCAAATACGAAACATGGACCAATGTATGGCATCTAGGGGTTCGTTATAAATGTTGAACTGAATTGGTTTGATATGGAAGAGGAGACAAATAGTCAAAACCATCTTAAGTGAATTAAATTGAGCATCATTCATTTGGGAGGATAGTTTAGTGTTAATATTTAGGGAAAACTACAGAAAAGGGGTATGAACTACCACAGTTTTACAAATTACGGGTGTAACTATCATTTTTTGCAATTTACAGGTTTTCAACTCTAGGGCTGTTTTGTAAATAAATATTTTTCAATCAAGTCCAGATCTAATTTAAACTAATTACAAACTCACCCTCAACAAAACTAACCTAACCACCCATTCATTAAATTTGTTCAACCGTTAGCATTAACTTCATCTTAATCTACACTTGCTTACATTAACATGGGTAATTTAGGTTAGATTAGTTTTGTTGAGGGTGAGTTTATAATTAGTTTAAATTAGATCTGGACTTGATTGAAAAATATTTATTTACAAAACAGTCCCAAAATTGAAAAACCTGTAAATTGCAAAAAATGGTAGTTACACAAGTAATTTGTAAAACTGTGGTAGTTCATACCCCCTTTCTGTAGTTTTTCCTAATATTTATAGTCATTCAGAAGCTATCATAAGTCTATTATCTACGTTTACGAGTCACTTAATTGTTACCACGTGTCTCACTTATTTTTCTTCCACCTATCCCTTGCATCATCTTTCTCCTTTTGCAAATTCATTAATTTTAAATCAATTTGTATAATTATATTGATTATTTTAAACCATATATCATAATCACTTGTAAAAAATTATAAGATTTAGTTTAAGATTCATTTTATTTTTTTAAAAAAAGTTCAACATGTTAAAGTTCTTCAT
>NQLW01000515.1:1873653-1884035 GCA_002312845.1 Kalanchoe fedtschenkoi | reverse complement strand
CAATCGGGTATCCCTTATGCTGTGTCCACGTACTCATTATGTGCTTAACAGGTCTTCCAGATACCGTCTCAAAAACATCCCACAGGTCCTCTGTTTTTGCATTTGACCACGCATACTTTTTAATGTATAAGGCAAGAGATCTCTGATTGGAAAAGAAACACAAACAAGCCAGCTACATAAAATGCTGGAGGAAAAGAATAACAATGACCATACATGAAACAAAGTCCATTACATTGTTTCATTTTATATATTCCACTTATATCTTCATATGCTTCATATATGAGGAAAATATGTGAGATAGAAGTTATTAACAAGACACCAACAACAAGGTGTTGGCCTAGTGGCTAAGAGTATTTAACAACCCCAAGGTTCTAGGTGGATGGAGTGTGCGACACTGGCCACCGCAAAAAATAAAAAATTAAATTAAATTTACGAGACAAGCAGATAAATGAGTACTTATTTGTACATTTGTCTTGAACCATTACAACTACAAAAGAGGGAGATAGAGGATAAACGGCAACACTTGATGAAAATGCAGATAAAAAAAATTAAAACATTCAAATTGACCTGAAATACTTTGCCACCAAGATAGGTGTGTAGCATTCGAAGAATTGATGCTCCTTTGATGTAAATTATGGAGTCAAATATTTCAGCAATTTCACTGAGACTATCTATTTCCACCTACAGTAAGACAAGATATTTGCATCAGAAGCTTAAGCAATGTAGATGTGTTATAGTAAACAAATATGACAGGTACTGAAGCACTTACCTCTACGGGATGGGAACTCTGAAACGTATCACGCCTAAGAGTTGAAGCATATTCACCAATAAACAGATTCCAAGTTTTCCAGGTTGGAAATAAGTTATCCGTAGCCAAGTGGCTCAGCTAAACATTAGAAAACTGTCAAACCCAATGGTTGGCTAGTGAATAAGCCCGATTATAATCATAATGAGTAGATGGAATCATAGAACGAAGGATACCCATGTCGCAAATCCTTCATTCAGCCACAAATGTTTCCACCATTCCATGGTGACGAGATCACCACACCATTGGTGGCCTAACTCGTGAGTTACAATGTGAGCAACCTGATGACATCATCAACAACCGACAAATGGATCAGCAATGAATTGGACAGTTAAAGGTGATCACAATATTAAATGACGACAGGAAGCAATTTACATGTTGCTTCCGAGAATCCCCAGACTTTTGGCTGTCATAGAGTAGAGCAATATCCTGGAAAGTGATTAATCCATAATTTTCCATAGCACCTTGGAAGTCATGGATTGCGACCATGTCTAATTTTGGCAGAGCATAGGGCACTGCGAAGTATCTGAAGTTCCCAAAGGAAAGGGAAAAATTGAGGGCATTAGTGAAGAAAACGCAAATGTACAAGTAATATAATTCTGTGAGTTGTAATACAAGGAAAAAGCGGAGCAAATCAAGAGATAAAAAAGATTACATTCTGTAGAATTGAAGTGTTCTGAGAGCAACATCCAACGCGTATGTACCTTCCTTGGACCTACCAACAGGGCAGTACACTCGAACTTTGATGCCTATTCAGATTTGTTCATGAAACCAGTAAGAGATTTACAAAAATAGATGCAGCCAGAAAGAACTCTTAATATCTATTAGATTGTACCATCAGTAGTGTAGTCTTCAACATAATCAAACAAACCAATGACAAAGGCAACCAAATAAGTGGACATAATTGGTGACTCCTGAAAGTATAAGGACTTCGAGTGACCATATACTTTCTCCTCGTATACAGGCATATTTGAGAGGCAAGTGAGTTCTGAAGGCACATCCATTGTTATCTTGAACACAGCCTGAATTTATGAACAAATACGAAAATTACAAGTCCACAACTTGTTTCAATCAGTAACTTCAAGAATAAAAAAAAACAAAAGTTTTGTCTAGCAACAGTCTGAATTGTTGTGGGTGATCAATTATCACTCACAACCTACAGACAGGAAATACCACTCAATAATACCTTTCACTATTTGATTATCCAATCTCAATGGCCGCATCCTGTTCTATTGTTTTTTTTTTAAAGACCGAATAGCCCGGTCCATCACAATACTAGGAGGAATGATCACAAATGTGAGCCAAATGCCTCCGGGGGGATTTGAATTCAAGACACTTGGTTTTAAACCCAAGTGCTTGATCATCTCATCCAACACCCTTTCGGCTATTGGCTTATTCACTTCTTGAGCAGAGTGGAAATCAAGGCTATGCTAGTTAGTGGACTTCACCTTCAAAGCAGGTTCATCCCAGCAAGGAAAACATCTTCGGGCATGAATTGACTCAAATTGTGTCACGGCCATGTTCTTCTTTACCCCAGAAACTTCATAAGTACTGAGAAATGTTGTAGAGATTTTAAAATCAGAAAGAAGTAAACATATATACTGCAACCAACCAGTTGAATCAAACTTGTTAGTTATCCTCACCCTCTGTAAAACCCCTTCATCTCATCATTAAGAATTCCTCTGAATCCAATTTCCAAAGCTCCCATTCCCATCGGCAGGTTCATACCGAAATCAAGCACCAAATACTCATCCTCAGGCAACATCCGCACCTCAACAGGCTCCAAAACCTGTCCACATCTCCAAACCCTAAAAAACGCAGACTCTGACGGAATCAATTCCGGAAAAGCGGTGGCATACCTCGTGGGAGTTTCTGAAGCGGACGGATCCGGCAGTGATGTTGAGATCCGCTGCATTGAGGACGAGAAACGATGTTTCGGCGACGACGTGGACGTCGATTTTGACGGTGCCGGAGAAGTTCAGCGCAACGAGGTCTGGCTTGAGCCGTAAATCGTAGCGTCTGGGGACTGCGAAATTGGGGAGTCGGAGATGGCCTCTGAATTGCTCCCATCTTGAAGCTGCCAAGTCAAACAGTGAGTGAAGTCAGACGCGGGAAGTAAAAAGATGGTGTTCGAGCTTAATTCAAGTCAGTCTTCTAGAAGCCCAGAATCATCTCGTTAGGTCATATTAAAACGGCATTATTTAACTGTCTGGCTGATTAATTAATTTTTCAATGCGTAATTTTTTTAATAAAATAATAATTTAAAAATATATATTTATAATTAATTATTAAATTTATTATTATTATAAATAACCCCATTTAACCGTATAATTAATCATTCTGATTCATTTCTATCTAACCGATTAATTGCTAAATGTTCTATTCACCGTCTAACACCACCTAAAGTTTTTTAGAATCGTGATTCAATGACTACTTTTTTTAATTTTTCGGGAGTTAAATTTAGGAAAAAAAAATCTAAGTATTATTTATGTGGATATTAATTTTTTTAATATCGGTGAAATGAGAATTATTTATGGATACATGATTTTATCATGTAGATCAATCGACCATTGTAAAACTGACACGTGACAATTTGATCAATCACACGTTAAACTGAAAATCGAAAAAAGTTTGCAACCAATGAATATCTGCAACATATCACATTGAATTTTCAATACGACATGTGACAACTATTCTAAAATGATATCTACCCAAAATTCAATCATTGTATATATTGAAGTTCACCTAAGAATTTTTCAATCTATGCCTTGTTATCTGTGTCCACATAAAATTAGACTGAAGCTGTGTGTGGCCAAAATTGAAAAAATTCATAAATTAGCTGCGTCACAATCACATATTCAAATCCGACTAACACCACTTGACTTGACTACCAGAAATTCTAAAGAGAGAACTTGGGATGGGGCATTACCTGAAGAAATTTCTTGGAATTTAGGCTAAAAATCTGTTCTCTTGATTTTCAAAAAAAAAAAAAAAACAACCTTAAAACAAGGAGAAGCAGGGCATCGAGAAAATTTACTTACCTTGATGCTCAGTGGCCATGGTAGCTACAGCCTCGGTCCATGGCTCAACTAGGCTATATTTTGACGCCACGAGCAGGAAAAACAATAGATGACAATGCTTCAGTAATAACACCATGATTGCCCTAGAAACTGGGAGCGGCCGAGACGCTCCTATCGCCTCAGAACTCGGCTACGGCCTGCTGAAATGTGAACCCCATGAACCATGGAGAAAAAAAAAACTCCATTGGATCACATCTTATCTTGGTGCCCTTGTAAATGATTGTGGCCCTTCAGAGTACTTGAGGCCTTTTGTCATTTTTCCGCAGTGTGGTCACTCGCTCGTAGTCCAGTCATTTACTTCTTATCTTGAAGCTCAAGTGCCGACAGCAGACTGATGATGGTAACAGAATGTAGCTAATACCAATAAGAGTGTTGTCTAACAATTTCAAAATCGATATCAAGGTGAAGGAAATTTGCGGCTCTATCCACTGTCAAAGGTTTTTAGCAGAGTCCAAATTGTCCTGCAGTCCAGTTTTAGGAACGGAGAAAGATCTTTGATTTTCCACGTAGAGTTCTACTGTGTGTTGGATGAGCTGAGGTTCTGCATCAGAGCTATATACGATGCCTACAAAATTAGGAGGCATTCGTTACAAACTGTGTTTGAAGGCAGCAGGCATCGAGCCATAAAAAAATATTGAGAGGGATTATTTATCGAAAAATTATACGGTATATCAATCATTTTTATTTTAAGATGGGTTTGTATGATTTTTTAACTTTATAATCTAAAATAATCTATATAAATACAAGTTTTAGAAAATTGAACGGAAACATATGACCACTCATTTAGGGGTGTAAATGTTTTGGGTTACCCAAAACCCAACACAAATAAATCCAAATAAAGTGAATTTTGGTTTAGTTATTTTATTTGGATTGGGTTGGTCTTCGGATTGTATAATTTGAATTCGGATTGACCCAAATTGTAAAACACAATCCGAATGACAAATATATAAAAAGTAAAAATAAATATAAGAAAATAAAATTAAAAATTAAAAAAATTAGAAAATAAAAAATAAAAAATAAAAAATAAAAAATATTTTTTATTTTTAAAAATTTTAAAAAAAATTATTTCTTTTTTTATTTTTTTGAATTATAACAGCATTATTGCATGACATTATCATAGTATTATTATATAGTTTGTATCCAATTCTTTCCTTATTGTCTTTGTTAGAGGCATATGCAAGAAATATCTATATATCAGAGTATTGGATAAGCTCCAGACGGACGTCATCGTCACCATGCGTGAGATGAAAATGTATTTTCTTTCTTGTTATTTTGACATAATGGTATATTTCATCATGCATCTGATCAGGGAACAGAATTGAATGAGGATTAGTAGACATGCGTTGGATGTATCTGTTCGAAAATTACATGAAGATTCTCAAAAATTATGTTTGGAATAGGTTTCCGTCGGAAGGAAATATTGTTGAGAGTTATATATCGGAGAAAACTGTTGAGTATTGCACTGACTACTTAGGAAAAACCGTGTCAGTAAGAATTCCTACACATCTTTTGGAATCGGACAAACTTTGGGCGTGGACACATCAATTGAAATTCAAAACCAGTCTCGATGGACGAAATACGAAAAGAGCACCTTTGCGTCGTTCAAGAGATGTCGGACTTCATTATGGAGCATGTGCATGTCAGCTAACTTCATAAAAAGTGGCCCCGATATACATAAGACTGGATGCAAAATGAACACAATACAACATGCAACACATGATTAAGAGATCAGGTAGAAGATTTATTGATTACGAATCCTTAGGCTGTGGCAGAAAAGTTAATCATATTTGAGTCAAGCACCGTTATTACATGTTGAGATTTGGAATGGGTCCATCATAAACGAGTATTGTTTCTACATGGAGGAACATGATGGTCGTCACCCATGAAAATGTTCGAAAGGACCTTCCTGTATCACTGCCTATTGACTTGCTTTCATTCCATTCTTTACTGGTAGGAAATCTTATAGGCACCTAGTAAGCAAATGGGCTTATAGCGGTAAACCGTTCTTTCTCTAAAACTACGGAACTGAATTGCACTAGCTCCTTCAATGAGAAAACTAAAATACACAAACTGAACTCTGTATCTGCACAGATCAAGTCATCAACAAGCAAATAGAAGGCCTTTACTCCTGCCCCAGCCCCTGTCAGAAGGACAGTCGCGTAAAGATGAGGGCCAGACAACTACTCTGGAGAGACTCCCAGAGGTTTGACACTTGTTGAGTGACAACTCCGGAAGACCTTTACGAGTTTTCTTCTATCATGTTGAATGCTTTCAGCCCACTTTACATTGACGTATATCTGATCGATGCTCTGATTTATAGACTTGACAATAGAGGGGATGGTGCGGTTTGCGAAGAACTCCTTGATTTCATTGGCCTTCTCAACCGAAGCATACTGAAAAGAACCATGAACCGGTTTCACAAAAACAATTCCCAAAATGTATGAATATCTAGATACTGCATACATTTCATTGATGCTGCAGTGCAGACTGGGAGAGAAGAATACCAGTTTGACAGTTTTAGACACAAAGGTCCCAATTTTTGATTGGAAGGTCTTCAGAAGGAAGTCCCAGTTATGCTGCATTCCAAGAGAGAAGTAAGATTATGAAGGACCCATTTGACTATTCTACAAATGCATTCAGTAATATATCAAGTTACATATCATGCTACTCAATGAGAAAAATATTTCAAAAGGCTATCACATAATGAAGGTGTCCACTCAGCCAGAAATATGACTAAGCACATTTTCGTTGGTTTGGTCCAAGTGCATACCAACAATGCAATGAGAAGAAAAATACCTTCAACCATGTCCAAGCGGCTTCACGTGCTCCCCAACTGACAGAGAGTCCAGGAATCATAGCTTTGTTCTGAATGAGAGAAGAAATGGTAAACGGCAGGACAAACAGCATTGCCTGATATGCGGCTAGTTAAGATGCTGATGAGTTCAGCTGGGAAAAATAAAGTACCTCTGAATGAATTATGTACTCCAGAACTTCTGAAACAATTCCAGGGTCAGGACAAGAAAGCAAGGAAGCTGCAAAATAACATCTCAATTACATAAACTCACAAAATATAAGTTTATAAATGACACAAAAGCTTCATAGTAGATTATGTTACATAGCATGATCAGCTTTTCACTGCTTTCATTAGTCTCACGGAGAAGGCTCTTTAAGGAATTGTATTCCTGCCTGCTGGACGTTTTAGCTGTCTGCATTACAGCTACGTATGCTGCCTGCAGAAGAACACATAAAAAAAGTAAGCAGAAGACATAATTTAATTGTTGAATTTTCAACTTTGCATGCCCTTCCATTAAAAAGCACAACCTGTCTAATAGCAGTTGGGAAAAGTGGGGTTTGTCTGTTGTTTAAGAATGAATGGAACCCGCCTTCTTGCCTCCTTCAGCGTATCGCTGTGACCAAACACAGCTAGAGCAGCCAATACTTTAACTCTCAGTGCTGTTTCCAAGTCACTCTCCCCAGGTCTTGGTAGCCATCCAAGCCTCCTAATACAATTTTCGACCATTTATTTACGATCAAATCTAAGGAACAGTTATCTACTGAGCTGCATTGCACACCTCAGCATTAAGTGTAAGATAAATTGATCTATTCTACTTAGCAGACAATTGCAAGTTAATAAAAACACATATACTGGTCGTGTTTAATACAAATGTAACGACAGATGTAACATACTGGGCAGAATTCTGGAGAATGGTGATTAAAAACTCCTTGGTGCAATCTAAAAGCTCAGGAGCAGCGTCAGCAGTGATATTGGCGATACCATGACTGATCTGCAGATAAACACATCAAAAATCAGGATTAGACAGATAATGCAAATTTTAAGTAACCATAAGCAATCAAAGATTACAGTAATCAAGTTAGTCAGGACTGTCCGATCACATTCACCGCCATAAGCACCCATAAAGTTAAGCAAAGAGCTCAAAGGCATTTGCTGTGCAGTACTAAAAGCATACATATCGTCGAGGAGGCCTGTGGAGAGCAGAAAAATGTTGATTTTAGATATAACTCATTATAAATGAAATGACTGAAAGGCACATTGAAATTGACTTACCAAACCTATCAGGTGTTGATAAGTACATTTTCTCTGTAGCATATCTAAGTCTTGAGGCAAGGGTCTTATGATATTTCACCCTGTAGAACCCGGTTTGGCCAACATTTACTTTAATCCATGGACAGGTATTAGTTGCTACCCTGCTTTCATTTTTGACGTGACCTAAATTCTTCCCAGCAATGTCTTTGCCACAATCACAACCGACATAGTCCTTCGTGTCGAGAATTTCAGACTTGCTATCAAGCAGATGATTGTAGCAAGTGTCGTATGAACCACAACAGAAAGTTATAGGGATCGTCCATTCTTCATCCTGACGAAACCCAGCTGACAGGATCTGGGACTGGCATTATTTCTCAGTTAGGGCTTTATTCTGATGATGCCAAATCTAGCTATGTATATAATCAAGAAAGAATGGTAAAAACAGAGAAGAAAAAGTTAAGCTGGTTGATTTAAAGGGAGAGGTAACCTGCTCAAACTTTAACTTTTGATGACTTGATTCGACTGATACAATCGGGTATCCCTTATGCTGTGTCCACAGACTCATTATGCGCTTAACAGGTCTTTCAGATACCGTCTCAATAACATCCCACAGGTCCTCTGTTTTTGCATTTGACCAAGCATACTTTTTAATGTATAAGCCAAGAGATCTCTGATTGGAAAAGAAACACAAACAAGCCAGCCACATAAAATGCTGGAGGAAAAGAATAACAATGACCATACATGAAACAAAGTCCATTACATCATTCCATTTTATATATTCTACTTATATCTTCATATGCTTCATGTATGAGGAAATATGTGAGATGGAAGTTATTAGCAAGACAATCAGATAAATGAGCACTTATTTGTACATTTGTCTTGAACGATTACAACCATAAAAGAGGAAGATAGGGATAAATGGCAACATTAGATGAAAATGAAGACAAAAAAAATTTAAAACCTGCAAACTGACCTGAAATACTTTGCCACCAAGAAAGGTGTGTAGCATTCGAAGAATTGATGCTCCTTTGATGTAAATTATGGAGTCAAATATTTCATCAATGTCACTGAGACTATCTATTTCCACCTAAGGTAGGACAAGATATTTGCATCAGAAGTTTAAGCGAAGTAAATACGTTATAGTACATAAAT
Organism: Kalanchoe fedtschenkoi; assembly: GCA_002312845.1. Taxonomy (NCBI): domain Eukaryota; kingdom Viridiplantae; phylum Streptophyta; class Magnoliopsida; order Saxifragales; family Crassulaceae; genus Kalanchoe; species Kalanchoe fedtschenkoi. The sequence continues at coordinate 1,874,953 of NQLW01000515.1, read as the reverse complement.
CTGACAGGTACTGAAGCAATTACCTCTACAGGATGGGAACTCTGAAACGTATCACGCCTAAGAGTTGAAGCATATTCACCAAGAAACAGATTCCAAGTTTTCCAGGTTGGAAATAAGTTATCCATTGCCAAGTGGCTCAGCTAAACAATAGAAAACTGTCAAACCTTATGGTTGCCTAGTGAATAAGCCTGATTATAATCACAATGAGCAGATGGAAGGAATCATAGAACGAAGGATACCCATGTTGCAAATCCTTCATTCAGCCACAAATGTTTCCACCATTCCATGGTGACGAGATCACCACACCATTGGTGGCCTAACTCGTGAGTTACAAAGTCAGCAACCTGATGACATCATCAACAACTGATAAATGAATCAGCAATGAATTGGACGGTTAAAGGTGATCGCAATATTAGATGACGACAGGAAGCAATTTACATCTTGCATCCGAGAATCCCCAGACTTCAGGCTGTCATAGAGTAGAGCAATATCCTGGAAAGTGATTAATCCATAATTTTCCATAGCACCTTGGAAGTCATGGATTGCGACCATGTCTAATTTTGGCAGAGCATATGGCACTGCGAAGTATCTGAAGTTCCCAAGGGAAAGGGAAAAATTAAAGGCATTAGTGAAAAAAATGCAAATGTACAAGTAATATAATTCTGTAAGTTGTATTATAAGGAAAAAGTGGAGCAAATCAAGAGATAAAATAGATTTACATTTTGTAGAATTCAAGTGTTCTGATAGCAACATCCAACGCGAATGTACCTTCCTTGGACCTACCAACAGGGCAGTACACTCGAACTTTGATGCCTATTCAGATTTGTTCACGAAACTAGTAAGAGACTTACAAAAATAGAGGCAGCCAGAGAGAACTCTTAATATCTATTATATTGTACCATCAGTAGTGTAGTCTTCAACATAATCAAACAAACCAACGACAAAGGCAACCAAATAAGTGGACATAATTGGTGACTCCTGAAAGTGTACTGTCTTCGAGCGACCATGTACTTTCTCCTCGTTTACAGGCATATTTGAGAGGCAAGTGAGTTCCGAAGGCACATCCATTGTTATCTTGAACACGGCCTGAATGTATGAACAAATATGAAAATTACAAGTCCACTACTTGTTTCAATCAGTAAGTGCAAGAATAATTACGAAAACAAAAAGTTTTGTCCAGCCACAGTCTGAATTCATTGTGGGTGATCACTCACAACCGACAGTCATGAAATACTACTCAATAATACCTTTTACTATTTAATAATCCGATATCAATGGCTGCATCCTGTTCTGTTGGCTT
>NQLW01000515.1:1807257-1871972 GCA_002312845.1 Kalanchoe fedtschenkoi | reverse complement strand
AGTTGAAGTGCGGAATTGAAATTCAAAATCGACGCATACCGGAAACATCGAAATACAAAAGAAAAAACTGAAGTGCGGAACACCGGAAGCGGAAGAAGATGAACAACCGAACCGCGGGGAGAATTAAGAAATTATCAATTAGTTGATTAAACATTAATAATTAAACATGGTAGAATTTTGAAACAAGTGGAGCCATGGGTTTACTGGTGAGAGAGTTTGTTTATTAGAGGAATGGCTGAGGTTCGAATCTTTTCAGTTGAGGTAAATGTTTAGAATTTTTGAAGTATTTTTTAGGTTATATTATTACTCGGTTTTCGGTTAAACCGAAAATTAAATTTTAAAAACAGAAAATCAAACTATTTATAACACCCGGTTTTCGGTTCGGTTTTATAACCGATTTTTCAAAGATAAAACCGAAATAATTTGGACCGAACCATCGCGGTTCGGTTCGGTTTTCGGTTTGAACCGATTTATGAACACCCCTATGAGTTTATAATTACTGTTAGTGATCGACTCGTTTATTAACAAACAAGCTTTGACCTAGTACTAACCGAGCTCGTTCGCGAGCAGCTTCGCGAGTACATCGGCTCACTTACAGCCTTAATTGAATTACAATTTTTGTAAAGTTTTTGGAAATAAATTTTGCAAATATGTTTCACCATATGTCATGTCAAAAAGTCAAACAAATTTTACAACTAATCAATGTTTATTAAATGTGAATCTGATTTTCAAACGCAATTTTCTGATGATGTCCATAATCGATGTGGAAATGTATGAATCAATCTATAGGTGAGAACATAGGCGAATCGAGGGGGTGCAAATGGGACAGCCGTCCCCCGAATTTCACTTAAAATTCTTCTATTTAAGGTAAAAAAAATTTTCTGACTCTCCGTGAGAACAAAATCAAATAACACCACTTCGCTATCATAAATTGTAATCGGAGAGCTTGGAATGGGTCATGGCGTAAAGCCATTTCTCGGAATCTAAACCAGCTTCAAAAGCAGTTCTCTCAATTTCAAAAGACAAAAAAAAAAAAACTGAAAACATGAAGAAGCAGAGCATCAAGTAAATTTACTCACCTCGATGCTCAGTGGCCATGGGTTCTACAGCCGTGGTCCATGGCGTAACTAGGCAATATTTTGACGCCACGAGCAGGAAAAACAATAGATGACAATGCTTCAGTAATAATACCATGATTTCCCTAGAAAGTGGGAGCGGCCGAGACGCTCCTATCACCTCAGAACTCGTCTACGGCCTACTGAAATGTGAACCCCATGAACCATGGAGAAAACGGAGCTTCATTGGATCTCACATGCCGAGAAGTAAACAGTATATGAAGGAATCGAACATCTTGGTGCGCTTGTCAATGATTGAGGCCCTTTAGAATAATTGAGGCCTTTTGTCGCTTTTCCGTCAGTGTGGTCACTCGTTCGCAGTCCTGTCGTTTACTTCTTATCTTGAAGCTCAGCCGCCCACAGCGGACTGATCGATGATAATAGAGTGTAGCTAATTGAGACGATCAGTGTGCCACTGTCAAAGGTTTTTAGCAGAGTCCAAATTGTCCTGCAGTCCAGTTTTAGTAACAGAGAAAGATCTTTGATTTTCCACGGTACCATTCCACACCCTGAATAGAGTTGGAAGAGATTCAGAATCCAGTGTGTTGGATAAGCTGACGTTCTGCAGCTTGTTGAGCATATTAAGTCTTAATGGTTTTGACCGTGAATCCAACTAATCTTCATGAAATCATAACGGATTTTGACCGTACTCTTAGAACATGTGCACGGATTAACTAGATCCGTACGAGATTCCACTTGTCGAGATTAACAAAAATCTGAAAAGTCCACAATTGTTCTTTGCCGTCATGGCTGTCACTACGCTTAAATGTATTGTTTGGTGGAGAATCTCTTGGTTATTTTAGGTTTTAACAATTCTACGACCTTGTGGAACTTTGTGTTTAGTCCATCAAAACTTCCATTGGATAAAATCAGTTAATTGTTCGGGGCAAACGACAAAGTCTTGTCACTTGAAGTCACAATATATATTGGAATTTTTGCATAAATAAGTTAGTGTCACTCAAATTGAATATATATTTTTGGGGTCATGTTGATTTATTGGAGTAAAATATATTTTTACTGCTGATGTATCAACTAGTCAAGTAGTAAATAATTGATGTTTGTGCCAGTTTATAGGTAAATATACTCTAGGTTTGCGTGAGATAAATAAGCTAGATTGAACTACATACCACAATAATTTAATTGCATGTATTTTGTTAGGCTGACAACCTGCTAATTAATACATGATATACATATATGACTCATATCATTGGCAAAAGAATTTGATGAATATAGAGTATGAGTAATTATTTACACTCAGTCACATTGCCATTAGCAACATTAGAATTATTGATAGGTGATGCATATTTTACTGTTCAATTCATCACAAGAGTTTAATCATTAAAATCGATTATCAGCATATTCACAAGTTAAGTCACCTGAGCTACATATTTATCTACTTATTTCTTTGCGTAATATGCAGGTTGAATAACTGATGCTACCCAACTCAACTCTAAAAACGCCCTAAAGTTTTTTTGGTCTTTTTGTTTTTAACTGCGTTGTTTGTTACTAAGTCACATAAACTTTTGCCTGTGGATCGACTATGTACTTGCTATTAGCTAGTGAGCTTTATTTGATAAGAATAGCTCAATGATGGTCTTATAAGGTCTCTTTAACTACTTCCCAAACGCGATGATTGACCATAATCAAACGTGGTAATATGTATTAACATGTAGTAGTGATATTGTGTCTTTCTTTCATCCATTATTTATCTTAAGGAAAACCCCCGAAAGGGGCCTTGAACTATCATCGTTTGTCCAATTGCGGTCCGAACTACCACAATTTTTAAAAAGGGTGCGGTGAAAAAAAATTGGACTGATTTTGGATGATGCTTAAGATCAGTTTGAATACTTAAATATAATTGCTCTTATTAAATTTGTTGAGAATAATTGATGATTGAGTATGAAAAGACGTCGTTTTATTTATGTGCGTAAAACGATATTATTTATTTTGATAACCAAAATACGTAGTTTCCGCACACAAATCTAAGTCTTATAATAATATTAGTTTAGAAATGTATTTGTAAATTTTATTTTAGAAAATCAGTCTAATTTTTTTTCATCGCACTCTTTTTGAGAATCATAGTAGTTCTGACCACAATTAAGTAAGTCGCGATAGTTCAGGGTCTTTTTTGCGTATTATCCCTTTATCTTATAACGTGTTTGTGTGTGTGCTTTACGTGAATGTGTCATGTTAGAGTCACGGTACGAGTCAGGAGTACACCCTAACACAGATTTATTTCGGAGAATTGATTTGCGGGTTTTTTATTTTTAGAAATTTAGAGGGCAAATAGAGAGAGAGTTTCATGACAATTTCGGAGGGGTTCCTCGTGTGTTGCGAGCACTGTTCTAAAAGGCGGCCGCCTAATCTCTGGGCGGTTCAAAAACGCCCCGCCTAGCCGTCTAGCGCCTAATTATTTTATATATTTTATTTTTAAAATAAAATTAAATTTTATAGGTATAATTTTATAATTAATTATTAAATATATTATTAATATATATAACTCCGCCTAATCATCCGATTAATCCTTCCGCCTAATCCCCGCCTAACCGATTAGTCCCTAGGCCCCAAGCCAACCGCCTAGGACCGCATAGCGTCTTTTAGAACACTGGTTGCGAGTGAACAAATTTCAAGAGAAAGTCAGAAATTTTCACGGGGAATGAAAAGGGATCTTCGAGTCAAAATAAAAAAGATAGTGGAGAGCCCCCACTAAATCCCCTCAAATGCTCCCTCAAAAGCACCCACTAAGCTTCCAAAAAAAACACAATTGAAATTGTAGTTCGGTGGTAAAGTGGATGAGGGCTGATTTCTGACAATTTTCATCTCTAGATTTTGAATTCTAATGATCGTGTGTACGTTATAATTTATATTTTAAAAAAAAAAACAAACTCCGAAAAAAACTTCCCTTGAAATCGTCCCTCTTGTTTTATTTTCATTTTCTCTCTTCTTTTTATTCGAAACTAGGGAAGGTACCCGTCGACCCGACAGATTCGGTTCGGTTCGTGAAAAATTAAAAGCTGAACCAAATTATTAGTCATCGGTTTTTTAAAATTTGAAACCGTAACCAAACCATTAACATTTCAAACCGGACCGAACCGACCCGTTTCAAACCGAACAATTTTTTAAAATTTCAAACCGAACCGATCAGTTTCAAACCGAACCAACCGATTTCAAACCGAACCGAACCGGTTTGGTTCGAGAGGGCGACAGACACCGTAATATTATTATAGTAGATATATACGTTAAGTGATCCGTCATTGATTTTTTCAGGTAAAATAGTTGATACGTTTTGAGAGTTTTTTTTTCTCGATAAACAAATAATGTCTCGGGTGCCTTTCGAGTATATGTCAGTTGATTTATCATCCGCACGAAGTTAAAATTTCTTATATGCATTGTTTCATATGGCGAATCAAATTAAAGTAGATCATTTCAGATTTTTTTTTAAAAAATTGAGCCCATTCTGAAAATTTTTGCCAATTTTTATTTTTAAAATTAATTTATAGTTGTTGTGGGGGTAAGGAAGCTTGTTTATAAGCTCAATGTATATCCTCCTAGAAGCAAAGAGTGCATTGGAAACATTAGCCTATGTTAGGAAAAAATGACAGAAAAAGAAAAATGTAAGAGGAAATAAAATTTTAAATATTCCATTCTATTTTGTTTTTGTTTAGCTAGGAATGGACATTTGTGGGTGAATATATAAAAATTCTTTGATCTAATAAATTTTTTATTAATTTTTCTTTTCCAAACTTTCTCTTAACTAAACATAAAATTTATTTCAACTTTCCATCTCATTTTTCTTTCTTTCAACATTTCTTTGCTAGACCAAACACACTCTGAGAGTCTATTTGATTTAGGAAAAATGTCAGGGGAAGGAAATTTTGAGAAAAAAAAACTAAACAAATTTTATATATGCTTGGTTTAGAAAGGAAGTTCGTTCCTAGCTAGGAAAGAAAATTAAATGAAAAATATGAATTTTTTTAATTAAATTAAAAAATATTTTAGCAATTTCCTTATGATCATTTTCCCCAAATAGAGGGTAATACAATTGTAGAAACCCCATACTCCCTCCGTCCTCTAATACATGTCGTTTAAGGTTAATTTGAGTAGATTAAGATGAAATTAATGCTAGCGGTTGAACAAATTCAATAGGTAGGTGGTTAATAATTTTTTGAAAAAGTTCGTGCAAAAAGTAAAATTGGTAGATGATTATTGGTGAGGAATGTATTCTTTATTGATTATGATAATGAAGTCATTAATGTTTGACAATTTAAGGTAGTTGTTGATATTAAATACGCATTGAAAATTGGTAAGTGACAAGTAAAAGTGGACAAAAAAATTCGGTTAAGTGACATGTAAAAGAGGACAGAGGGAGTATTAATGTTATCGCCGGATCTTTTGATTCATCTCTAAGGCCAAGGAGTCAACACATCTAATCCTTCTTGCAGGATCTCCACATTTTTATATTTTCAATTTGTATAAAGTCAAAGGTGTATTAAGACTATTAATGGGGAAAAATATCCAGTCTTTCTTTTACGAAAAAATTCGTAGTTTTCATATACTATCAATTTTGCTTCATATGGATATGCTTGAAAATTGAAATGGCGTTCATAATGGCATGTAATTGCGATCAACTCCATTTTTCGTTTCTACTTAATTGCTCTTCATGTAAATATCATTTTATTTGAGGGCATAAAGGCAAATTTCTTGCTAGTATATAAATCATACTAGTCTACTAATCTTGTAGATATAGCAAAACACAAAACCCTAGAATGTAAGAGAGGATGGAGCGGCAGCATAGAGTTGGAGGAATTAAGGGGATGCCAACTGTGAAGGTAGAATAATATGAGAATCAAATCAATAATCTATCAGAAATTTCATCTACAGGTAATATATTTTGATTTGTAACCCTATTCTATTGGTTGAATTAACCCATTTCTTCTATTTCTTCGTTGTTTCTCACAACAATCACGTCCTTTACTGGTGTGTTTGGGTATGATTATAATTAATCTGATTAGAGGATGGTGGTATTACTCAGTGACTTTAATTTCCACTGATATTTTCGTGATTACGATGATAAATGTCTCCTCGAGAGTTTTGCACTTGTGATTTCAAAATTGATCATGAGAATTATATTTGTCAAACAAGTTTTCTCTGAGTCGTTTTGTTTGAGAAACTTTTTGACAATATGATATTTATCATCCATCTATTCTAAAGTGGTAGATTCATTTTTCTACATGAAATTTATCATATTTAAGGACTTGTTACAGGAGGATTGTGCAAGCTATTTTGCATACAATTAAAACTCAAGTCAAGTGTAAAAAAAAAACTTGAGATAAAGGGTACTTGTAGATGTGTGAAACTTCTTATTTACTCTTCCATGTGCTCATTGATATCATTCAACTATATTCATTCCAGGCGTGCACTGCCGGATTCACCTGTGATAATGGAGAATGTAAGTAACTACATTTTCTTAAAAATCTTTTAATTTTTTGTATTATTATATCTGTGCGGTCAAACAAAATTACAACTCTCATATTTATAGTCGAAATTGTCTACTCCTTATTAATTAGGTTATATCGGTATAATGAGGAATGAAAGACTTCAGCTGCACACAATTAGCGATCTTCCCGATCAACTAATTCATCGCGGAACGTGTGCAAGCTCTGGCTACGAAATGAAATCGCTTACGGAAAAGATTAAGAAAAATAGATTTCGGTATAAACTTCATTGAGGAATATAAACGATGAGCGAAACATATTGGATAGGGTTTGGTTGACTCAGTTTTATCATGTCTCTCAAAGGCCCTGCTGGTGGTACATTGAGTTGAAGAGCAAGGAGGCACGCCGGAGAGTGCAACATTGAAAACAACAAAGTAGTGTGTAGCCCACATATATGTAAATGGAATAGTATAAATTGTTTGCAAAGTGTGTAAGTCATGTGTATTGAACATACTATTTGTCAACTTTCTCATTGTCAGTGACTGAAAGATCAAACTGAAGAAATTAATGTGATGATTTGTAGTATCACATTTCCATTTTAAAAAAATGAAAGAAAGAAATAGTTTTTCAGTCTTGCTTTCGCCACAACAAGCATTGTGCAAGACAATATCACACTATCTTTATTAAGATAGACGTTCAATGACTAAAAAACTAAGATAATCACAGAATATAAAAGACAAATACTAATGAAAAATAGTCATTTTGTGGGGCTTTCTTTTCATTACCTATCTTTATGATTTCAAACAACGAGAAGATCGATATGTGGAAGATTGTTTCACATGAAATTTGTTAAAGCTGAACATGTTATATATGATGTTTTATTAGTTTCAATCGACTTTCTGATCAACTCATATTTGTATACTCGTCTATAAAATAGGTTCGTTGTTATTGTTTTTCTCAGTAGCCTTCTAATTCTATATTTCTTCTTGAATGTAGCAAACGATTGAAGTTATATATTTTAATGATACTACAGAAGAAGAAAAAAACGAACACAATGAATTATGTTTTTCTGTAATGGTTCCTTTAGAACATTTTCATAAATAACTCTTTTAGGAATCAAGCTTGGAATTGTGTCCAAATGCGATATGACATGTGATCCTGAACACATTACTACACTTTTTATAGAAAAATATCTTGAATTTATATTTACTCACTCTCTGTTTAAATAGTATATATGTTACCTGAGGGCACATATAAGTAAATCTTCAATAGTTATGAACTTATGACAACGATAAAAACATAAAACCCTGTAAGCAGGAGAGTTTAATTGATACGAGAGGTTCAGAGAGACCGGGAGAGCTGAAAAACTACGATAGGGTGAAGGCCATCTTGATGGATTTCGGATCAACAATTTATAGAAAAGTCCATCTACCAACAAACATATATGTGTGTTAATCTATGATCTTCCATTCCATTGATTTATAATGTTTTTATCTATCTTGTCTCTGAATATATACTGGATTCTCCGGGTATGCAGGGTCATCATTGTCTCGAAGAACAACGAGATGTTCACGGAAAATGTCTGAGATTTGTGAGTGTGAACCCACATGCAAAGACCAATCTAGATGGTGGAGATAGAGTGAACAAAAAAAGTGAACTGAATTTTCAAATCGCGGGATACAAATTCGGATTCAGAACGTCATTTAATACTTATATATGGTCGTGGTATTAACGTAATCCGAATTATTAGATATAGATGTGGATCCAAATTAAAATCTCATTTATTGTGATGGTTTCAGTTCGAACTTCCAACTATGGATCTGGATCTGAATTGGACATAAGTTGATTAAACACATGATTAAGTGTTGTCTCTGAAGAGCATGTCAAATGTCGTGTCTCTATTGATGTTCTCACACAAGTAATGGATATCGCGCTTTAGAATTCTAGCTTCAGACAAAAAAACTCTAATCTTACTACATGTATTGTGCTCATCAATCGAGAAACATATTGTGAATGAACGTGCGTTTAATGCACCCGAAGCAATCTATTTATAGTGCCAAATCCAACAACTATTAGGTACTATCCATGGGTCAAACTCATGGATATTCAACCATTTTATTTATTTAACCTATTCAAATCAGACGTGCACGTGCATTTAATTGATAAAATCATTCTACCCAAAACAACATGTGTAAAAGAGGATGCTGTAAGTGATGGGTAATTTCTTATTCCCATGCGGACAAGCAGAAAACAACTCTCTCAGTTGAGAAGGAGGAACTGTTTCCCCTTCGGTAATTCTCTCTTTGTAATCAATCAAAATATTCATTTGAAGCAAGAGGCAAGGATTCCTGTCATTGAAAAGTGCGCCAATTAATTTGCCAAAGACGATGTCACCCAAAATACGCGTCTTATGACCACGAACCAATCTTTACCCTATCAATAATCAATGTTGTTTTCAGACTGATGTCTCATGTGAGAAGGAGTGTGCTGGAGCTGGATGGTGTTATGATCATCATCAACGTTGGCCTGACAAATACGTATCACGGGACAAAGCAGTGTGGGGGATATATGATAGTATGGTCATCCATGTCGGCCTGACAAACTTTGGTAAGGACGAGTGGAGAGGCAAGTCCAGGAGAATACTGAGGAGCCGTAAGAAAAAATGGAGACTGAAAAGAGGTAATCGGAGTAAGGAAAATTAAGGATAAAAGTAACAACCCAAGAGGAGGCAACAATTTGAACAGAAAAAGATGCATGGGAATTGCAAACTTTATTGCTAGGATTTGTAAGAATTATATGAATATGTGTAGAGAGAATGAACAGGGTTCGGTAGCCGGTGCGATAGGAAGGAGTATGATCTCACAATGTCAAGTAAATTTTTAGCAATGAAAATAAGATAGTTTTGGTGTAAAGGAAGAGTGGTTTTGAGGTAAAGCAGAGTGATTTTGATTTTATTATTATTATTTAATTTTTAATTAACACATGTTAAATGGTGATTTGTGATTGCGAATCAAAATCTATGTAGTTTTAATTAATTTCACTGCATTTGAATTTGCTGTCTTGGGGATCAAAATCCCAAGAGGAAATACATTGAGAGTTGAATCTATTTATGCCGTGTTTGGTTTAAGAAAAATGAGGAAAGAAAAATGAGAATAGACGTGGATTTTGTTATGAAATTTAATTTATTATTTCTTATTTGGGGTTAAAAGTGAAAATTTTGGAAAAACGGTAGAACATTCTTTAATTTAAATAATTTTTTTTATGCTTCTATCTAATTTTCTTACAAATTTTTCTTCTCAGTCTCACAGTATTCCTTCTCATTTTCTCATAAATTCTACTTTCACTCTAACTTTTTTTTCTAATCCAAATATTGTGTTAGAGTCAACTTAGGGCAGTGTTAGTGGATGCAGCTAGACGTGTGGTCAGGTGGTTATTAGGGTAGGGGTAATTTTTAACAATCTCCATCATCAGAGTTAAAATTTCTATTTGGTTTAGTGAACATCAGAGTTAATAGGTGGTTAAAATTCACTATTCGGCAGACCTCTTCTCCTGCTGGTCTAGTAGAGTCGGCCTTAAATATTTATATATCGACTACGACTACTGCCCTTAGCCCCTTATTACCATTACGCAAGGAGCGAGAAGAGGGGGTACAATAATGATCAACTACACACCAGCTACCCATGCATTAACATCCACCCAATAATCCAAAGCCACAGCCGAGTGTGTTGTTAGGTTTAGGTTTACTATTGGTCACACCAACCCAATCCCCACAACCAACCTACGTGTACATAACCAACCTACATCAAAAACATAACCAACCCATACTTAATTATTGCTCTCTTCAATACTTACATGATATAAAATGATCAAAGGCCCATTTCTATCTTGAAATAAAGGCACAAGATACCACCGCTGGCTGGCTGATAATGACGCATTATCTGCTAGAAGCATCCGACGCACTCTTTCAAAACCCTAGTATCTTGCTCTTGCTCTCATTAGCTCACGCGCACATCTTCCTCAACAAGGTCCTCCTTCACGGGCCTAGCTTGGTTAGATTGGCTGCGGTTATCCCCACCATCTACATCTTCTCCGTCATTCCATGGAGCTTCCCCTCCGCGTTGATTCGCGGATTGCTCTCCTACTTCATAACATGGATCGCCTCATTCAAGCTTCTAGCGTTTTGTTTCCGGAGGACCACCGGCGGCCCTAGAGTAATTCCAACAAGCACGGCATCATCTTTCCTAGATTTTGCTACCATTGCCATCTTCCCTTTCAAGCCAAACGAAGCAGTGAAAGATAACGCTGCTAGGTCGATTTTTTGGGATGTGGCGCCTTTGGCATGGCTCGTCACACTTCTGAATCTTTACATCCTCATCATACAAAGGAGTCAGACAACATCCAACTACCACTTCTCCATTCTCTTGTTTTACCTAGCAGCTGTATTTTCCTGGCAAATTTTGGTTCGGTTCATGACCCGGTACGAGGTGGTTCCGGTATTCGACAAGCCTTATTTAGCTACGTCGCTGAGGGAGTTCTGGGGCAAGAGGTGGAACAAATACTCCTCCTTCATGCTGAGGCTCACCGTCTACGACCCAGCGCGAACCCTGCTCAACCGGTGCGTAGGAATCACGTCGGCGAGGCTGACGGCCACCTTGGTCACCCTTGCGGTGTCGGGAGTGATGCATGAGCTTATGGCGTATTACATCACGTGCGGGAAGAAGCCGACGTGGGAAGCTTCGTGGTACTTTGTGCTGCAGGGCGTGTCCATGTGGTGTGAATCTTTGTTGAAATACGTATGGCTTAGGGTTTTGAGATGGCGTCCAATAAGGCCAATCACTTCCATGTTGTTGGTTGACGGCTTTGTGGTTGCCTCCTTTTATTTGTTCATATTTAAACCAATTAGTAAAAGTGGGCAGAATCAGTGTTAATTAATGAGCTGATCACAAGATCATCTCTCTTGTGTGTTATCGTCAAAGTAGCAGTAATTTTTGTTAATGAGTCAATCGAATTCTAATTTCAGATGGAATGTTTGATCAGGTTTTTTATTAATTTTTGCAATCCACAGAAACTAGGTCTGATGCAGCAGGCGCGCAGAGGGTGTTCTAAAACGAGATGGTGCCAGTAGGTGCTGTCCATGTTCTCAAGTTGGCAGAAACAAGGGGATCAGCAAAGAAATTATGGAAGAAGAGAAGTGAATTCATTTAGGTTTCGGAAAAGAGTTTTTCAGAAGTTAAGAAGTGTCAACAGAATTGTTTTTTGCCACCTCATTACACTACTAATATATCTCTTTTATATAAACATTTAACAACTCACATTGAACAAACCATGTATGTCTTTCTATTTTTAATATCAAATTAAATTAATTATCTAATAAGATTTGATTTTATATACAAATTTGATCAATGGATAGTAATTATATATATGTTTATATTTATTTATTAAAAATAAAAATAAGATAACAAGAATGTTTAATCAAACTTCTATAATGATTATTTAATTAGCTATTAAATTTGATACATTTTAAGGCTTAAAATAAAATAATAAAATAATAAGTTATAAAATTATGATAAATAAAGGTTAATTGGAATCAAAATCTCCAAATTATGCTGCATATGTTTCACAGGATCTGTTCAAAGTATTTTATGAACATTTTTACCATTAAGTTCAAACTGTCTCTGAATGTATTGCTAAAACTGAGAAGTAGACCCTTGAGATGGATTTATGAGCGGTTGTCCTTTTTCAACCATCCAATTCACAGCCACATTTCCTTCATCTATTCGATGATCATTATTATGTCACATGATGCAAACATACATTATATCACATAAATAATTTTATACTGGAATCGTGCAGAGGACCATGTATAATAGCCTAATGAGATTGTAACATGCCAAAAGGATGTTCAACAACTTTTTCTTGCCACTCATGCTTCTCTTTGAATTTCCTTCTCTTGGGATCCTCCGAATGAGAAAAATTTTAACAAAGGTACTTCTCTGAGGATATATTCCATGAGTCAGATTCCATTTTTTTATGTAGACATATTTATTGTAAATTGAACTCTAGAAACAGCACATAAAACATCATTGAACAATGATGATTGATTAAACATATTTATATTGTTATTTGACCCAGTCATATCAAAAATGCATGTCATATTCACAAGTCATTTGAATATAATTAGTTATTTCGAGCATAATTATGAAAACTCCATGATCGCCTAAAGTAAATTGTCTTTTCCACACCCCTGGACAATTTCTCTCTATTACCAGTTTCCATACAGTCTAAGTTGTCTCGCAGCATTCCATAAAAATCATATGTTTATCATAATGTAATTGGAGTAGACGTTGAACATTAATATCATCATTTGATCTTCTTAGATATATGTTTCTCCAAATAGATGTATTAGATAATGATAAAACTTTAGTAAGTACTAAACAATTGTTATTTCACTAATTCAGAGATGCTCACCACAGTAATCTGCTAGAGCTTCAAAAATCGTAATGATTGACTAATATCAATAATACACTTTTGAATAGATGAGAGTCTCTTTTTATATAACTGTTACTTCTATGTCGAAAGTACACATCATTATTTGTAACATCTCTCACTATGGGAAGAAATAATTTGATCATTTGCATTTAAAATCTTCAAAAGACATTAGAAAGGGTATGTTGGTCGAATGGATAAATAATCTTTGTAAAGAGACGATCATCCACAATCTAATGCATGTTCGCTTTCGATGTATCTGCGCGTGCGTCGATTTATGTCAATTGCTTCCTCTCGTCATTGTTGTTCTTCTAGGAGCAAAAGCATTATTTTGTTCATCTGTGTCATTTGTACACTGATCGATTAAGAGTCGTTCATAATCAAAGATTCTGCTAGGATCAGAATTTTATAACATTGTAATAGTTTATGAGGTTTAGATAGAGAGGCAAAGTGAGAGTACTTGTGATATAGTGTATTTTCTTTAGTAGGCTCTCATATTTTACAACAACTAGTTTTTCATCGAATGAGAGCTCAAATTGGTTATGTAACGACTAATTTAGTCAATGGGAATTTCATTAAACTCATTAGCTAGGGAGACACACCTATTACAATAACTAATTTTCCTTGCTTGTGTGATAACTTCAAACTCACTTTACAAATATATCAAATTAAGGAATGACATACCTAGCTTTGTGATGGAAAACATATGACTGAATACATTAAGTTCTTAGTCACTCTTTGTGGTAATGTCTTTCATAAGAATCTCATAGCCAGTACGCAATGTATCATCCTTTAATTTGTTTTTAATCTTGTAAAGAAAAAAAAACATTTTTTAGCTTGAAGTTCTTCCATTCTTTTCCAATGATTTTCGAATTTTTCTTTTACTTGATGATGTTTCATTTTTAGTTTCTTTCCCTCTCAATTTTTAGTAGCCTTTTTATTGATGAGACTAGTTTATGAATTGTTACATCTATAAGTTGTGTTCTCGGTATATTTGTTTGATGATGAGGAATATGCCCCAGAATCACTTGTCTTTGTCTTTTTTGATGAATTTTGTACTTCATCTTGAGCGGTTCACTTTCATTCATCATTTCCCCACACACATGAAACTCATTTTTCTTATGGTTATTTTTTAATTCAATAGTGCTGCCTCTATTTTTCGATTATATGATCATCCACTGTGGTGATCAGATATAAATTTTTTAAAATAACCATTAAATTCATATACTTGTGGAATCAGGAAGTAATGATGTGTGACTTGATTTGAGATTTTTCTATTTCAATTTTATACGATCTGTATTAAAGTATAGTGTCACACGAGTCAAAAAAAACTGCCTCTAATTTGAGCATTCACTATTACAGAATCATTGCAAGATATGTGATAAGTATCTCATCCTCTTCGACAATGCACTTGTCAGAACGACTATTTTTTTTTTCAATATGTGACATCAGGTGGATCCTCATTTTCTGTCACTGACCCAGAAACTTAATTTCACTGGTTGGCTATGATTTGAAACCATGAAATGATGCAGTATTATATTTTTTTACTGAATGAGTGAAAAAAAAAATAGATAAAATAAAGGATTGTTAATTGGAAGAATTCATGAATGTGGAGTCTGGTAAGAGGAAAAGATGGAAATTAATTGTGAATTTGAAAATTTTGAGGGATTTTGTGAATTTGAATGGGTGGGGTTGAGAATTATTGGAGAATTACAATATAAATAATTTCTCCTGGATGATCACTCGTAGCAGGATTCGTAACAAGGTTCGGGACGTACGTAGGCTGTTCGACGAAATGCTCGAATGAAAGACACTTGTGTCGTGAAAGTGGAACTCTGTTATTTCTGCTCACGCTGTGAATCTGAAGTTTGCTGAAGCAGCTCAGCTGTTTTTTCCACATGGGGAATTCCGAGTTTGAGGCTGATGAAAACACACTCGTGCTTATGTTGTCTGCTTGTGGCAACTTGATTTTTTTCGAAAACTCCTTCACTCCAAACTTGTTCACTCGAGAGAGAATGAGTATAAATCGCCAGTTGGGTACACAGCACTTGTGGACATTTATGCTAAATGCGTCACTGTGGACTATACTGAATCGATGTGTTGCCGGAGAAAAATGGATTCCATGATACTTGGATTAGGTCAACATGGTTCTTGGAGCTTTTTCACTTTATGAAAGATTTCTTCTATGAGGCCCAACTATGTCACTTCTATCAGACTCCTCTGTGCTTGTAGCCATACTGGACTCGTCTTCTTTAATGATTTGCAGGTTGTATATCGCATTTCTATTGATCATTCGTTAGGACTAGTCTTACCATCAGTAATGCTTAGCAGCACAATTTCTGCCAGTGAAAATGAAAATTGCAAATGGGTCTTTTGAGGCTGTTTCATTGAACTACTTCTGTAGCTGATAGCATGGTGGAATTACATGTCATGTAAACAACAGCTTTGAAGGCTTATGTGAATGGCTAACTTAATTTGAGTAGACTCAATGGAGTCTTAATTCAATAACCTGAAGGGCTCATGTGATTGTGAACCCCCTCGTAAGTTGTAATCACGTACCTGGGGTCCTCTCTATCCCTTTCAACCCTCTTCTTTACCGGACATTCCTCGACCGAACATTTATAGTAATTCCTGTGGTTCGCGGAACAGTGAGCAGGGTCAGTAAGTATATTGCAAGGCTCACTATGGGTCAACTTTAACGCACCTCTAAAATACGCATGCTTACAACTTGAATCTGAGATATGGGGTTTGTTAGATAAAACCTAGATAACCAGACAACAACACCTGTAGGTATTTTTATCTCCATTTGCTTGCTGGTTTATTCATTTAATTGTATTATTAATGTGTTAATGCTGAGGCTCCAGACTGAGTGAGAGTTGTTGTTACCTAGGATTTGGGCTGTTTTTGACCATTTTCTTCCCGTACTTCCTCCACTTGAAGCCATCATCCAGTATCTCGATCTCCGATTTTGTTTTGAATGCAACCTTGCTCTTCACCGGCGCTCTTCCGGTCCTGCCGCCGCTTTCCCCTAAACATTGAACCAGAACATATATATATTTAGCTAAGGGAATATTATATGAGTGTACAAAGACATTGACATATAAAGCTTACTCGTGTCAGTTTCTTCATCCTGTGCGTTGTAGTTTACTTCAAGGCCATTAACTTGGTTCATTTGGTACACAGGATCCTGCTGGCCGAGTTCCTGGCCTGTGACTTCAGACTCTCCGCTCTCAATAAACCAGTCGTCAAGTAAGTACTCATTGTTTGCAAAGATTGCGCGACTGACCTCTCCGCAATCCAATGACCCAAAACTCATATGCATGTTCTGATTGTGATAGTCACTCGAATTCCCATCCATGTCTGATCAAATGGTTCGACGGATGCCTTGATATATATACAGCATGCCCACATATTCAAATGCCCAGAACTTCACCAGGACATCCCTTCATTAGCGTAAGAAGGAAGCTTCATACGGAAGTAAAGCAACTGGCGACGACTTGACCAGGGCCCAAATGAGAGTGAAAGTGAGATGTAATGTGGTGAAAGAGATTGGTTAAAAGACTTGAGAGAAGACTTGAATAATATTCGAAGCTTTTGGTTAGGGCTAAACGAGCCGAGTCGAGTCGAGTAGGAAAGTGTTCATGTTCGTTCATTTAAAATTTTACGAGTTCAAGCTTGAACCGAGTATTAAGGAGCTTTTAAAATATATGTTCAAGCTCGCCTCGTTTAATTTTAACGAGTTCGAGCTGAGCTCGAGCATTTTGATTGATATAATATAAAATTTAAAATATATGATAAACGAGCATTTAAACAAGTTTGAATGAGTTTTAAATGAGTTACTCGTTAAAAAATCATACTTTATTGACTAGTAACTTTATAAATTTATAAGCGAGCTCGTAGTCGAGTCTAAACGAGTTGTAAACGAGTTTAAATGGAGCTTTTAAACGATATCACATAAATGAGTCGATTACCCCATTATTCATGTTTGACTCTAATGATAGACAAAAGTTATATCCGTTTCATTTACATTAGATGGAATTTATGTTAATTATTATAGCCATTTTTACTAATTTAGGATTCTTAACTATTATTACGATAGATTAACATGTTTGAATTTGAGTTACATTCTAAGTTAAGTCAGTAAGTCTCCGATCTTTTTAATAAAGTTAACAAGCTTCTTATCGAGCTTGTTCGCAAACATAAATGAGCCGAGTACCCCATTGATCATGTTCGGCTCGTTTATTAAATGAGCTTATAATTGTTGTTCGTGATCGACTCGTTTATTAACAAACGAGCTTTGACCGAGTACTAACCGAGCTCGTTTACGAATAACTCGCGAGTACATCGACTCGCTTGCAGCCCTACTTTTGATGTCCGTGGACCGACATGTGGATCATGAATTCACAGTAAACAGCATTGAATTCAAATTCAAACATACGTGTGGCTAGACTAAGCGATCCCAGCTCGCTATCAGGAATCCATTGCATTGCAGTTTTGACTCCAGACGCTTGAATGAGCTCACAATCAAGAGGGAAGACTCAGTATGGTCAATAGGTCAGTCAGAGTCTAAGTCATTGAATGGCCCCCCTTCTTTTAAGACTCTTCTTGCCCTCATTAACTCACTATCTTGTCTAACAAGTCAAGCCAATAAAATCGTTAAATGTGTGACCAGCAAGAATCAAACTTAAGATTTTCTGAATGACGTTCACACTCTTTACTAATTGAGTCAATTTTTTTGTTTATTCTGTATTTGGTTTTGGGGTGAAATAAAGATGAAAGAAAAAATGAATTCTGTATGAAATTAATTTAATTTTCTTTCAATTTTGCTAGTGAAGAAAGTGTTAAAACATTTAATGATTTCGCTCTAATTTCTCTTTTTCTAATTTTCTCTGAATCGAAATGTAGAATAGCTTTAACTTTCGGTCTCATTTTTATTTTCCTAAACCAAACAGATCTTAAGGTCCCATTAATTTGCAAGTTCTCAATCATCAATGGTGTTTTGATTATCCGGGTTTGGAATAAAGTAAGCTGTTGTGTTGGACGGATAAGGGATTACTAATGAACAAGATTTTGGTGAAGTGAAACATAAGATTCAACTGTCGCCAAACCCCATGATGCTACTAGATTAGTATTACATACAAATCTTCAATAAGGATTAGGGAGCTCGTGATCCATTTTATTTTATTTGAAAATATGGGCTCGGATCCCAAACTTGGATCATTTTCTCAAATCATCACCAATCTTAGGCTTTGAAATAAGGTAGAAAGATAAAAGAAGTTTTATGTTTGATATATGTTTCTACTTGGTTTTAAGGGAAAAGAAATTTCATGTTTCATATGGTTTCTACTTAGTTTAGGGAAAATCCAAGAAAAAAATGTGAGTCGAGTAGGAGAAGTTGAAGTTCACATATAATTCTCTTTCAAGAATTATAAAGTTGTTATTCTCTTAAGAGAATCTTTCATATTCAAAAGATATTTATCTGATGGGGTGTTCAAAGTAAGAGTTGATATTTTTCCTTCACTTGTTGAAAAAACTTCTTATTTTATGTTATACTTTTTGGCATGTTGCAAATATGTTAGAATTGAAACTTCATGTATGTGGCGTAGTAAACTAGAACATATGTTAATTATGGGTCAATAAAGAAAGGGGAAATCGGATTTACAGTGTCACTGTAAATAAGTTAGGTGCAGTTTCAACAAAACGACGTCGTTTTGGTGTTGAGTTGCTCTTTCGTTAGTCTCCTTCCCTTCCTTCTCACCTCTGCCCTCGACCCGATTCATCGACGAAGCCGATTTCCAGAGGAAATTT
This sequence comes from Kalanchoe fedtschenkoi, assembly GCA_002312845.1. Taxonomy (NCBI): domain Eukaryota; kingdom Viridiplantae; phylum Streptophyta; class Magnoliopsida; order Saxifragales; family Crassulaceae; genus Kalanchoe; species Kalanchoe fedtschenkoi. The sequence continues at coordinate 1,853,128 of NQLW01000515.1, read as the reverse complement.
TCGCAATCATCGACCGCTGAATCTGGTCGCCCTCCCATCTTCAGTTCACCGCTCAGATGTATTTTTTTCAATTTTCGTTTTTCAATTTCATTTTTAAATTACGTCTCTTCTACATTTCTCTCATCTCTCCCGACGTACTCTTTGACAGCAAACATAAAGCCAAGTAAATGGATCAGCCAAACAATAATCCGCAGCCAACAGAGACTGAAACCAGGCCCGAGGAGGGTGCGGATGGAGCTTTATTTTACAGTGGTGAGGCTGCAGGCATGGATTGAGAATGAAATCATTGCTTTGTTGCATTTTTCTTTCATTCACTTGGAATTATTTAACTTTTCACATTGACTACATGAAATCATCTATTGTATTTTGAAATTTTTTTCTCATTGTTGATGTAGGCTTTCCTATCAGTCAACAGTCAAGACTTGAGAATTTTATGGATTATGGATCTGTTTTAAGCAATAACCTAATGGAGGATGCTCCAATACAAATGGATTCAAGGAATACTGATAACACTATAGTAAGAGATGCTTCTTGTGAGAAAGTTGTTGACTCACTTTTAGGAAAATATTTTGACACTATGGAAGAAGCGTATGATGCTTATAATCACTATGCTGCGAGGAGAGGTTTTGGCATTCGAAAGCATTTTTCAGCAAGGTCGAGACGCAATGGGGAAGTAATTAGGAAGGAGTACGTGTGTAACAAGGAAGGATTTAAGAATGTTGTACCACAAACAATAGACCATAAGAAACGTCGGAGAGATGCACGAACCGGTTGTCAAGCGAAGATAGAGATTGGACAGAAATCTGGAAAATGGGTTGTGGACAAGTTCAGTGATGAACATAATCACCCATTGACGAGTCCGAATAAAGTGTTGAAACACCGATCGCATTGTAAGTATCATAAATCAATAGAGGGGAAAAAATTGATTTATGATCTTCATGCTGCAGGATTGACTCCTTCTCAGATAATGAAGGCAGTGAATACTCTTACTGGTACTTTACATGAAGATATTACTGCGAAAAAATGTTCAGAAGTCTTAAGGACTCATAAGAGAAATCATGTTGGAAAAGAATGTCTTGGCATCATTAAGCATTTTCAGGAGAAATCAGGTAGAGGCGATGATTTTTATTTTAATGTTCAGATTGACAATGATGGATGCCTAAGGAATGTTTTTTGGGCTGATGAACGATCTCGGACATCATATTTGAAATTTGGAGATGTGATGGTGTTTGATGTGACCTATAGAACGAACAAGTTTAAGATGCCTTTTTCACCATTTGTAGGAGTTAACCATCATCGTCAGAGTGTATTATTTGGTGGAGCATTATTGGATGACGAGACTGAGGAGACTTTTGTTTGGCTGTTTGAGCAGTTTTTAAAATGCATGAATTTCAAGCCTCCCCAAGCAATAATAACCGATCAAGACAAGGCAATACGGAATGCTGTAAAGCGTGTATTTCCTGATGCGAGACACCGCTTTTGTGCATGGCATATAAAGAAGCATGTGTTGGAACATATTCAACCATTTCGAACTCGTTACAAAGACTTTGCTGATACTTTTTACATATGGATAAAAAGTAAGTCACCAAAAGAATTTGAAGAGGGATGGAAAATTTTAAACGAGAAATATAAGATCGGGGAGAAAGGTTGGCTACCCACCATGTACAAAGATCGTCGATATTGGGTTAAGTGTTATTTAAAAAACACATTCTTTGCCGGTATGACTACAAGTGGCCGAAGTGAGAGTATACATTCATTTTTTGATGGTTATGTGAATGCAACAACACCTTTAAATGAATTTGTGGTCCAATATGATAAGGCAGTGGCTGCTCGTAGAAAATCAGAAGAAGATGAAGATTTCTCAACGTTAAATAGTCAACCAGCGCTAATTACAGAACATGGAATAGAGAAGGATGCTGGAAGATACTACACGAGATCGATATTTCAATTGTTTCAACGTGAGTGGCATGCTAGCTTATCACTTGAACATACTAAACGACAAATCAGTGATATGCTTGTGTCATATTTTGTGGGATCTGATAGAGAGCAGCAAACTGTGGAATATGATTCAGAGCAGCAAATTGTGAGGTGTAGTTGTGCCAAATTTGAGACCGACGGAATTTTATGCAAGCATGCTTTATACATCTTGAAGAAGAAGAAAATTAAGAATTTGCCAAAGAATTATTTATTGTACAGATGGACCATTGATGCAAGGTATCACATGGCACACAAACTCGTGGAGTCTGAAGATGCAAAGGCAAGTGATCATGTTGTGAGTGCAGAAGAAAAATGGGTTGCACGAACTATGTTCCATCAGATTATTAGAGATGCGGACTATTCTCCATCTATTTTTAAGGAATTTATTCAGACTTCAAAGATATTCATGGTTCGGCTTCGCGGTGAAAGAGAAGTTACCGAAAATGCATTAATAGTTGAGAGTTCTATACAATCTCAGTCAACCTGTGAAGTTTCTCACGTGGAGCTTGAACCGACTCAAGTAACAATCCTGGATCCTGCATGCGACAAAGTTAACAAAGGTCGTCCTAAAAGTGCTTCAAGAATTCCATCAGCAATCGAGAAGATCAAAAATTATAAATGTAGTGAATGCAAAAGAAATGGACACAACAAAACAACTTGTCCAGAAAAAAAGGTAAATCTACCTTTGTTCGTTACTCATTCATTAAGGTTCTTACAAAATTTCATACTTATAATCTTCATCTTTTTAATCAGGTTGGTCACGTACATCATGACGATCAAATAAGCCAGTTGGATAGCGTTATTAATTTGTAACTGCGGCGTTTTACTGCTTTTATTGCTGCTGAAATTTGATGATGTCAGGTGCTGCCGAAGTCTTTTACTGCATATGGTTGCTGAAGTGTTGATGAAGTATTCTGCTGCTGAAGTCCTTTGCTGCGTAGGGTGGCTAAAGTCTGTTTTGATAGCTGGAAATTAGTTGAGGATTGCTGTTTTTTTTTTTTAAGTTTGATGATGTAATATTTTGTTCCAATCAGGTTCTATTTTTTAGGTGAAGTCTGCTATGTGAAAAATAGTTTACTGAAAGGAAATGGCTGTTGAGATTAATGGTGGAAATCAGATTTTGATATCTGGAAATCATTCAGGGTTGTTGCTATATTTTTTTACAGTTTGCTGCCTCTAATGTTTTGTTGCAATCAGTTCTGTTTTGTTCTAGTTGAGTTTGCTATTTGAATAATAATCAAGGAAATGAGGTGCTCATTGACAGGGTACTAATATTTGGTCTATAATCTTGATGGGCAAAATGCAAATCTGAAAGGTTGAACCATAGAGATGATATTATTATTCCCTTGATGAAACATATTTACAGTCGATATGATGTTTCCATGACTTTTGTCAAATGGAAGGCTCGTAGGGATGGAATTTACATCTGGTTTTATGTAAGCTTGAGCGATTGAAATAACATGAGCACCACCAATCATATATATTTGCCGCACTGACATTGGCAGCGCATTATCAGTCTTTCACCTCACTGACTTTCACCTTCTTAATACCACAATACTTGATATATGTCTTGGAATCATCCACTGTATGAGATACAGACAGCCCAAATGAGGTATCAGTCCCAAACAGATTGTCAGTATTCTTCCTTCCCACATTCAAGTTGCAGTCTTGGAGCTAAAATCAGATTTTGAGCTTTCCAAATTATGCTCCGTGTAGTTGTACCTTCACTTTCAAAAAAAGATCACGTTTAATATACAAGATCATGTATGATATAATGATATTTGGTACAACTTTAGGATGAGACAGGTCAGGGGATATCAGTTACCTATCAACAAAAAAAATTACCAGTTGACACTCAACAATTCTTCTGCCTCTGGACTGGATTGATTGTATTGCTTGGGTGGGATTTCTTTGGGAATTTAGCAAGCCAATATTAGCTCTTTTGATTAATTGGTTCAATGAGGTCGTGGCTGTGGCAGCACTGAAATGGTCGTGGCTGTCCACCAAAAAAGGATGTTGGGTAAATCAAAAGATAATAAAGAAGCACTGAAATGTCAAAGCAACAATGGATGAAAAGCAGAATCAAGTCAGGAAACCTATTACAAGCGAACCTCTGTTTACCTCCAGTTGAAGAATGGTCTTTCATCAGCCGAATCAAATTATGGAATCAAGCCTTAACACCCCCAGCAAACCCCAATATCAGAATCTCCCAACTCCTATTTACTTACCTAGTTAATTGGTGACCATCAAATAGTTATGCGACCACCAGAACGATTGAACGTTGTCTTACAGCTTATGCTGTATTCGGCTCCGGTCCGACTTGTTGCTGCAAAATCCGTCGAGAGAGATGTGAGATATGTTAGAAGCATAGAAGATGGGAGGGCGACCAGATTCAGCGGTCGATGATTGCGAAAATTTCCTCTGGAAATCGGCTTCGTCGATGAATCGGGTCGAGGGCAGAGGTGAGAAGGAAGGGAAGGAGACTAACGAAAGAGCAACTCAACACCAAAACGACGTCGTTTTGTTGAAACTGCACCTAACTTATTTACAGTGACACTGTAAATCCGATTTCCCCATAAAGAAAATAATAAATATGAAATTGATTCCTAAGCACACCATTTATAAGAATTCAATAAGGATGAAGCCTTATAAAAGTTTATAATTTTCAAACATGAGATGGAAAACCAAATTGGTCGAAAATTTAAGCATCTTATGTCTGATAGAGGAGAAATTTATATATCTTCGGTCTTTTTGTTAAATATTGTCAACATAATGACATTATTATTCATGAAGAAATGCCTCGTACTCAGTTCGATCTAATAGAACAGCATAAAAAAATATGACTTTTAAGGATATGACGAATAATAGTTTGTTGTTGACTTCTGAACTGTCTAAATACTTATGTGTAGAAGCTTTGAATATGGTTTGTCATATTTTTAACAGAGAACATAAAGGTATCTCTTAATTTGAAGTCTTGAAACAGAAATACAAACCTTAAATACCTTAGTGTGTGGAGTTACCTTGCAAAAGTCATTGTATTTGAACACAAAAAAGAAACTTGGGAAAAACTGTTAACACTATCATTTAGGCTATGTGGAGACAAATTATTCCATGATATTTTCAAATATTAAATTTAAAATTCTTGGTATCAACATTAACACTATTGTGAAATATTCCGATGCCACATTTTTTGAGAATGTATTCCCAATGAAGACATGAATATCACATGACTCTATAGATCTTAACTCTTAAAATCGATTCCCCACGTTTTCAATCTGGGAGAAAATCCAGTTGGTTCTAATTTTTTTAAGGAAGAAATTGATGAACTCAAGAGAAGCAAGTTAACGTGTGCAAACTGTCAAGGATTTTGATAGTGATTATATCACTTTCGATATCAGGCCGATCTTATAAATTTTCAACAAATTATATCTTTTTCAAAAGTCATTCATAAGAGAAGCGTGATTAAAATGAGATGAATTTCATGTGGCTAATGTGACATGCAAATTAGTAAATCTCCCTCTTACGTGCAACACAATTGGTGTAAAGGAGTTCTGAAGAGAAACCCAAGCTATACGGATTATAGTGAGGCACGTCTATTTTATTATAACTCATTCTGTAAAAGCATCTATCAGCCCAACTCGTGCCTCAGCCTAGCTCGTTACTTGTCAGTTGAATAGTACAGCTCATTGCATATACGTACAGCCCCGTTGCATATTTTGCTCCCAGAAGAATAGTAATTGAGTGCAGTTCTTTGTTTGATGCAGACAACAAGAGGTGACAAGCTGGGTCGATACTGCCTCATTCTAGAATGATCTAGCAACACATTCTGAGACACAATATTAATTTAATTTAAATCCAACCACCATTGATATGATTCGGTAAAAGAAATATTAGTGAGGCTTCATTCATTTTCTAACTATTTCGTCTATCTTTGATTAGATGTAGTAAGTAAGAGCCAGCTAGCACCATGTCATATTCTAACAGCTTTTAACAACATTCCATGTCGGATTTGGATCCCATACTGTGCAGCAATTTGCCGCCAGTGGAAAAACTATGTCGTTTTGATAACGTTATCCTAATCTCGCGCTTCCCATCTCTTCCAAATCATCGCTGGCTCCGATTCTACGTCCAACTCTCTGACTCCCTCAACTCCACCTACAATTTTTCTCCGACCACGACAACAACCTCATCCTCACCAGCCATCTCCAATGTGGCCGGTTCGCCTACGTTGACAGGCTCGAACGATACGCTCGTTCCTCATGTCTCCGGCCTATGTCCTGTCGACGGAAGTCATTCCTTTTCGGAAGCCCTGAGCCGCTCGTCACCCGATTCTCTCCGTCCAGGACGATTTTGTGATTCAGCCCCTTTCGTATGACGATCAATTGTTCTTCTGATGGCGGCTTACTCTCTTCCAGGAAAAAATATGAAAGAATTTGACGGAGAACGAGAAGGATATGAAGAGTGAAAGGAAGGTTGCTCTTTCACTGTTGAGCATATTAAGTGGTATTATCCCACATCACTCTGTGCAAGCTCTAAATCGATCCTAATATATAGTTGGACTCCCCCACTCATTGCCAATTGGTTTTGAGTGTGAATCCGACAATTTACATTGACGGAGGAATTCAAGGCTGCTTTGAATCCACGAAGAAACCTCAGAGATTTTCATCTCTAGTCAGCTCTAAGAAATCGCTTCAGTTGGGATTCATTGTCATCTGGTGGGAGAACAACCACGAGATCCGCTTTGCCAATTTCATCCGTGTTTCGTGCCAAGCTTGGCCGTGACCAAGAAATCGAGAAAAAGGAGAGCGCAGGTGGCGACCATGGAAGCTTGGATAGGAGAGAAGAAAATTTAAGAAGGAAGAGGCATTAGGTTAGGGTAATATTGTCAAAACGACGCCGTATTCCCGCTCGCAACTAATTGCTGCGTAGCATGGGATCCGAAACCCATATATCTTCCCACCAAATGGCATCAGCGGTGCTTCCTGTTATTGAAAGGTGTAAAAAACCTGGCAAACCCAACCTCAACATCTTGTTGCATTTTATGCATGTTGGAATTTGGTTCATATAAATGAACTTAGGTGGGTGTTAAACTAAATATATTTTCAATTGACAATTCTGTCTGTAAGCCAAATTACGATTTAAATCTTTACACAAAATTATTTTCAAGTTAAGTTTCATCTGGATATGTCTGATCATCCTCCACCTGAACCTTAATCAAATCGACATTACATGAAATTTCTCTACCTGTTTTATTATTTATTTCCCAATTCAGATTACAAGCCAGTCGATGGATGCAAACTCAGTTGAATCAAACACTTTCTAGTAGAACACAAGGCTTCGTTGATAAAAACACTGACAAGCTTACAAACCAGACTTCTTAGAGATATGACTCACACTCAAACCAGACTCACGATTCCTAGCTTCCTCTCAAGCAACCTGAACATCAATGGTCTTGGGCTTCTTCGGCTCCGGGGGCGGCAGCTTCTCCACCGTCACAGTCAGCACCCCGTCCTTACAGACCGCCGAGATCTTATCCACGTTGGCATTCTCTGGCAGCTGGAACTTCCTCATGAACTTCCCCACCCTCCGCTCCATCCTCACATACTTAGCCCCTTCCTCCTCCTCCCGCTTCCTCTCCCCGGCGATCACCAGCACGTTCTCGTCCTCCACCTCCACCTTCATGTCCCCGGACTTCACTCCAGGCATGTCGATCACGAACACGTACGCCCCCGCCTCCTCCTTTATGTCCGCCGGCGTCGCCGCCATCGCCCTCGCGTCGCGCACGTAGGTCTTCGTCGGCGCGCTGACGTTGGAAGACTTGTCGGACTCGTCCAGGATGTGGTTCAGAGTGGAGAAGATCGGCGATCCTAGCAGCCTGATATCCATTTCGACTGATTGATTTCTGAAGATGTTGTGGAACTAATCGGAGATTGTCGTTGGTCTTCGTGATCTGCTTCGCTCTACTCGAATTGCTCTGGTGTGAGAAACGGCGGAGGAGAGGCTCGACATTTTATACTCAGACACAGCAACGCCGTTGCTAGGAAGACGATCGGAGGTTCCAGAAGAAGCCAGAATGGTGGGGACTCGAGGAGCTTCTCCGAGTTTCTTCCAGCGCCTTCTGGTGTAAACTACAGTTATTGGGCCAAATACTCCAGGCCCAATAAGATGATGACCAATCGTATCCGTCCAAACCGGGTTGGGCAGTCGGATTCCAGACACATGTCCCCTCTCCCTCTATCTCGTCATGTCTGGGCATGACCCAGTAACTCCGTAAGTCATGCACATATCGCGTTTAGGACTTTGATTTGATTTTGCTGAAATATGAAATCGTTTTTTCGTTTTAAAAAATAAAAAAATATTTTTAAAAAGTAATATTATCTGAGTTCAATAAGAAAATATTAATATTCTTTTCCGTAGTTATATCATGTATTTTGCATAGAAATATGAATCAAAACATAGTATTCATCACCTATATAAAAATGTTCATTAAAGAATATTTTTTATACATTGTACATCGACGATGAATGTTTTTATACAATAATGAAATTGTTTATACATTTTACATAATTATTATTTACAAAATATTAATCTGTCATTATAAAAAATGTTCCTCCCAATCTTTTATAATAAGCTTCATTATCGAAATTGCCTTTTCATTGTATTATATATTTAAAACAAAATGATCTATATTTTTTTATAATAAAGTTATAGCTTACTCATAGCTAGTCTCATCTTTACTTCGTTCTGTTAATTTATTATTTAAATAAATTTTCTTTATTTATTTTTTTATTTATCATTTAATAATTTTAATTTATATTTAATATTTGATCATCTAATCTAAAAAATAAAATATTAACTATTTCATTATCTTAATTTCATAAAAAAATTCTATATCATTGTTGGTAATCAATTTCATTTTATCATTTAACACAAATTTTAAAAACAATACAATACATACTGACGTATAAAAATTTATTTACCGACAAATGATAATATATTATTCATCCACTCGGTCTATCTTAAGTGCACGTTTGGTACGCCGTATTATTTATACATGCATTATTAATATAGTATAAATAATACCACCGATTGATGAGATATTATTAATACGGATTTTCAAAAATAAATTTTTTTTACTACATTATTAATATGTATTCTTATTTGTCTCACACATTATCATAATATTAATAATATTATTTCGTGCCTAATACATACTACCAAACGAGGATTAAACAGTTTGTATGATACTCTCCAAGTCATAAGCATCCCAATCATTTATTGTTATCACGGTGTGAAAATTAATATAAAATATAAAATGTTCTAAAAAATTATAACATAACTCTCACCACAGTCATATTCGGTCCAATCATCTATAATTTAATTGTGTACATAAAACTAATCATAATAGTTATAGTTATAAAAATAATATGAATATCAATTATTTAAATAAAATTATATATATTGTATACATCGCCATTTATGAAGCATGTATCTCAAACATAGAAAAATGTCATTATTTTGTGATAATAATTTCACGTGTTATATTATAATTGTTAAAATATACTTTACGATAGTCCATGAATATCCAACTATACATATAATAAGTATCCATTTTTATCATCACGGATATTTGATTATATTCTAATGAACATCAATAGTTTTGTGATACGATTCTTGAAACTTCAAGCACGAAATGAGGTGCAATTTGAATACACATTTAAAAATAAAAAACATTTGTCTATTTTTTATTTCTTTTGTTCTCTTTTACTTGTTTAATTTTATTAGTCATTTAAAATTTAAGAAAAATGAATTACCTTGTCAGGATATGGCTATATACACGAGCAGTTAACATGACAACATTTTGAATTGTTGTTAGGGGTTTGAGGATTTTTATTATTTTAGGGTTTATAATTTTTTTAGTGATTTAGTGCTATGAAATGACGTCATTTTTGATGAGTCTGAAACATCCTAAAAACATTATAAATATGAAATTTTGAAACTCGAGAATATTATAACCCCTGAAACATTAAAAATTTTAAAACTTGGAAACATAGAACTCCAAAAATTATCTAAAACGTTATTTTGCGATGAGGTACATAGCTTATATACCTAACAAGCGTATTTGCTAAGTCCTTAAAATTCTCAATATAGATGTATTTCCTTCATCCTCTAATACATGTCGTTTAATGTTAATTTTAGTATATTAGTTAATACTAGCAATTGAACAAATTTAGTAAGTAGGTGGTTCATATATTTTTTGAAAAAATTCGTGTAAAAAGTAAAATCGGTAGATGATTACTGGTGAATAATTATTTTTTTATTGATTATGATAATGAAGTGATTAAACATTTTAAGGTAGTTGTTCATATTAAATACATATTAAAAATTGTTAAATGACAAGTAAAAGTAAACAAAAAAATCGATTAAATGACATGTAAAAGAGGACAACGAGAGTATTTAATAACCACATCTATATTTAAAAGTCATATATTAACTATTTGATTTTACTTGGTCATCGTAACAAAAGATATTTTACAATATATAGACAACTTCATTCGACATTTTGCACTAATTTTAATGAAATATATTAAATATCGATCTATTAAACTATTCATCAATTAGCATTAATCTCTCCTGAATTTGGACATGGATAAGGGAATTATTAAACCATTAACAAAATTTATCCATACGATAGGCAACTATAGAAATATGGACAATTATCGCCAACAAAGTCCACTCTTATTTTTTCAAAAAGTAAAAGAACCTTATCTGCAATTCTATCTTTAATGAATAACTTTGGCATTATTTGATATAAGAAAATAATTTTTTTTTTTAATTTGCAGAACCTTAATAAATTTTATGGAAAGGAAAAGGATGTTAATTCCAAATATTCCGATTAGATTTACAACATCGAAATGGTGTTATCCGAATTCGAACTCATAACCAAGCGGTCATGTGGTAACCGATGATAGCACATACTTGAAAATTTAATTGACAAAGAATATAATTTTTTACTTTATTTTATATAAAAATTTACTGAAAATATTAGCATGTAAAACAAAATGGCAACTTTTTAAGTCATACAATGAAAAAAAATGTTTTTTTATTTTATTTTTGAACGTAAATTCAATAAATAAAAAGTAATAATATACTACATAGAGAGCGGAGTTCAATGAGAATGTCAATGAGATTGAGAGCTAAGCACCTTGATATAAATAATGATTATTTTTTAGGAAAAAAATTTAAAAGGGGTCCTACTATTTATCTAATTATGGTCAGAACTAATATGACTTTTAAAAAATATGCGATGAAAAAAATTAGACTAATTTTCTAAAATAAAATTTATCATTACATTCATAAATTAATATTATTATAAGACTTAGATTTGTGTGCGAAAATTACGTCGTTTGATTATTAAAATAAATTATATCGTTTTACGCATATAAAGAAAACGACGTCTTTTGATAGTCAAACGACGTAATTTTCGCACACAAATCTAAATCTTATAATAATATTAGTTTTAGAATGTAATGATGAATTTTATTTTAGAAAATCAGTACAATTTTTTTTTCATCGCACTCTTTTTAAAAATTGTGATAGTTCTGACCGTAATTAAATAAGCGGTGATAGTTTAGGATCCCTTTTAGATTTTTTCTCTATTTTTTATTAATTTTTGAAATTAAAACAACTCATTAGCATATAAATATTTTTTTTTTGAGAAGAGATATTTTGAACAAGTAATGCACTCACCAACTCCAGAGACTCTCTCACCCACTTAACTAAATGTTTTTCTTTTTAAAAAATTAAAAATTAAAAAATTAAAAACCTATGTTAGAAAAGTATGTGACTCAAATCAAGAACCATTCGGGGAGGTTCTTGATTCGCTATCGGATTTCAAGAAAAGGTTTTTAGTTCATATTAATTGTTATATAATAATCAAATAACAATGGTGTTTTTTTTCTGAACCTGAAGAATCGTGCCCTTTAGGGCCATTTAAAATTTCGAAGAGCATCTTTGCGCATGTTCGACTCTTAAGCTTCCCAGGTGTTTTACAGTATAACTGTCAAATTGGTGCAAGAAGGAATTCAAATCCGAAAACCAAGTAAGATCATTCTTGATGATATGGATCACAACCTATTCAACCATCCATGATCTTGTAAAATAGTAAAGTCAAGAATACAACAAAATAGCAAAGTTAAAAGAATACAACTTTGATGTATTGAAGCATAAAGTTCATTAAAAAAACACAAAGATTACAAAGTTCTAAACAATTGTGTTGTTAAAAAACAATAAAATTAAATAAAAACTTAAATTATATGAAATTTATCTAGAATTTGGATTAATTAATTTGTAACGAGACTGTATACAAATTTTATATCTAAATTACCCAAAAAAAACTCATGTATTTCATGTCATTAATCAACTTCCACCCACCTCATCATCTTATCCGTCGATATAAGTTGATTTTTTTCTATTTTTTTATACGAAAACATCAAAGCAAAAATAGCAAACTAGAAAACTCGGCTTCATTCGATTCTTTCCGGATTTGATTTCTCTACTTAAAAAAATTCCTTAAAAATATTGTCGATATAATTGTCTCACATTCAACGGTCGAGATGGTGAGAGGGCCACGCATTTCACGGAGTGCCGTTCAAAACATCTTTTACATCGGGATGAGGAAAATCCTCAACTGAAAACAATGTGTGGCCCAAAAATCAAGTTAAAGGAGGTAGCGCATAACAGTGGTACGTGGTTTGTCCGCTTCTTGAAGCAACATGAAGGGTCCAGATCATTCCACCGCGAGACACGTGTACGGACGATACGCAACCGCGTCAAATATAAATCACGTACAGGCTTCCTCGTCAATCATCATCGTCTCCGATCCAAATCTTGTTCATTTTGCGAAGAAGAAAAATGTCTTGCTGTGGTGGAAACTGTGGCTGCGGCTCCTCTTGCAAGTGCGGAAACGGCTGCGGCGGGTGAGTTTCTGATCCCTTAGATTGATCGGATCATCTTGTTTGATCCTTTGAGATCACTCGCAAATTTAAGCTGATGATGTGTGACGTAGGTGCAAGATGTATCCGGACCTGAGCTACACGGAATCATCGGCCGCCGGAGAGACCCTTGTATTCGGGGTCGCTCCCAAGCAGATGTAAGGATCTGGCTCTTCGTATTCGTTTCCTCGTATGTCGCGCATGTACTTCTTTCAACAACGTTTTTGTTTTTTTTAATGAGTTTTGTTGGGCAGGTATTTTGATGGGGAGGCCGAGATGGGTGTCGGGGCGGAGAACGAAGGCTGCAAGTGCGGGGCCAACTGCGCCTGCGACCCCTGCACCTGCAAGTGAGATGGATCGGCAGCTGAGGCGGCGTCGTTTTTATGTATCTTCGAATAAAGCATGTATGATCATCTAGCTGGTTGTGTTTGTGTTGCGAGTAGTATCTTATGTACAAGTGCAGATCAGTGTGTTCTGATCTAATGTTGTCTGATGTTTGAATTTCGAGTCTGGAAATTTAAGAGATCGAGCATCATCTATCATTCTTGATTAGATCATGTCTGTTGAGGAACTGTCGACTAATTAATTAAGCACTCAGCATTTAAGTTACTGTTCCTGTCGAATGAGACAAGGCACAATCATTGTCAGTTCGTGAATTATGAATGAGTAAGGAACACGACCTTAGGGCATCCATTAAAACAAATAAAAAAATTGATTTGTGTCATGTCACGTCAGATTTGTGTCATGTCAATTCAGCATTGTCATAATTTTTTTTTCACAAACCTAAACTCGCATTAAAATAAACCTCTCAAACCTATGTTCATGGGACCCACATATCATATTATACTTTTTTTTGTATCTTTTCATATTATATTAATTAAATCTTTTCTAAATTCATTAAATATTTAATTATTTATTATTATTAATTCATATTACTTTATTTGACATTTATATGTTAAAAATTTAAATAATAAAATATTTCATCAAACCATAAAAATCGTAACATTCAATTTAGTACATTTCAAGCTTAAAATAAATAAAATAACACTCAGTAAAATCGATTTTTAATCACATGATCTTTAATCACGTTTCGTGATTCCAAATGTGATTAAAAATCAATTTTTAAATTAAAAATCGATCTTTAATCATGTTTCGTGCTTCCAAACGTGATTAGAAGTCGATTTTTAAATTAATAATTAATTTTTAATCACGTTTAAGACTTCCAAACGTGATTAAAAATTGATTTTTAATTTAAAAATTAAAAATTGATTTTAAATATTTAAATAAATACCATATACGACGTTTTTAACTTAAAAGCGCCGTATATGGTAGCTAGCTTAAACGGCGCTTTTAAGTTAAAAACGCCGTTTAAGCTACCTACCATATACGGCGTTTTTAACTTAAAAACGCCGTATAAGCTAAATTCACGAACCAACTTCCACATCGAAACGAAGCGGTTCGTGGCCTGACACAAATCTTCGCACGAAGCTTCAATGGGGATGCCCTTATCATTGTGGCCGGTTTGGTCTTCTCTAGAGATGTGTCACCTGGACCGAGCAATTATACTCCGTCCTTCCTCTTACATGTCATTTAAATTAATTTAAGAGAAAATAATTTTAGTGGTTGAACATATTTAATAAGTAGATGATTAATATTTTTGTAATAAATTTCGTGTTAAAAATAAAAATGATAGATTATTACGGGAGATGAATGAATTTTTCATTGATTATGATAAATACTTCCTCCATCTTCTAATATACTCCCTCTGTTCTCTTTTACAGGTCACTTAATCGAATTTTTTTGTCTACTTTTACTTGTCACTTTACAATTTTTAATGCGTATTTAATGTCAACAGCTACCTTAAAATGTCAAACATTAATTACTTCATTATTATATTCATTAAAAAATATATTCTACACCAGTGATCAGAGTAATGTGTAAGTGGGGGAGGGCCCCTTTGGCAGATGGTGTTTGGTTGATGAAGCCTATAATCAAATATCACAACTACCAACAAGGTGATAGTCTAACAGTCTGGGGTGTTGTCTAACAATCCTAAAGTTCTGGCTTCAACTCTGTCGGTAGAAGCAGTGTGCGATTCCTAACCACCGCAAAAAAAAAAAAAAAATTCACATCTTGATAGTGACCAAGAACAAATGAACACAAGTCTGTGTTTGGGCCCTGAGCTCCGTTGAGATCTCTGCGAGGTGTTTGGGCAATGATTGATCAAATCAAATGGGATTGGCATCTCCGCCCTTTGATTCAGCAAAGTTAGGCTGTGTTTTGTTTAGAAAAAATGAGTGGGAAAGGAAAATAAAAGAAACAAATTTTATGAAATTTTATGTTTGATTTGAAAAAAAGTTAAAGAAAGAAAAATCAAATAGAAAAATAATGTTCAGTTTTTCTGTCATTTTTCCATTTCAAAAGTTCGTTTCGGTGTCGTTCTTTTCATGTCTTTCACTAAAAAGAACAAAATTCAATCCAGTGTCTTTCATTTTCATGTAGGGAATATGATTTGTGATCATAAATATATCCCAAAACCTAAGAAAAGGTGTCCTGTAGATAATTCAAAGGTCACTATACTGAAGATAATGATTATTGAACTTTCAATGCGTAAATAATGAGAAAGGCCAGAAAATTGACTTTTTAATATATTTATTTTTTATATTTTTATCTATATAATATTACATTTGCACATAGTCGATGATCAAAAGATTCAAATAGAAAAGATTGTAATTATATTATACTCTCATTTTCTTTACCATCAGATTACACCTCTGATGACTCTAGAAAATTAACATGTTTAAAATATCAGACAATCTAAACACACGATCAATATCAATATTGAAAATTTTTCGCCATACGCACGAGTGACATTCAAACAAGCCTAACAAAATACAAGCCACACGCACAAATTTTTTATACAAAGAAAATTTTCTTGAGATCTTTGACCTACTAAATACATTTTTATATCATCATCATTAATAAATATTTTTTTGAAATAAGTACATATAATTTTATAAAAAGGTAGAATGGATAATTTATACTTGTAATAAATCATTATAATGAATTAAAAAATTAAGTAACTGATTTTTTTTTAAAATAATATAATGATGAAATATGTAATGATATTATTATGTTACAAGTAAAATTAGACTAACAAGTTTACTTTAGGGACAAATAAAAAAGGGTAAATTAAATAAATAATATATTTAAAATATCAAACGTTCTGATCACAAATCACAGCATCAATATTCAAAAGTTTCAACGCACACGGCATACACAGGAGCTATACAACAATTAGCCTAACAAAATCCACGGCGTAAATAGGAGCGACACAAAAGTGTATCTAGCAAAATCCACACAAAAAATAAAAGTTAATAATTACAAGAAGTTTTAACATTATTAGTCCAAAAATCAATTATTACTAACCATTAATGATATAATATATATATTATTTTTATAAATGTCAAGAATGAATTAATTATTAAATTTAAAAATAACACAATTTAGAATTATTGTCAAATTACCTAGCCGTTCCGAATCAAATTCCAACCAAGATTTAAACCACAACATGACTGCCGAATGCCGATGGTTCCGCGGAACTAGTTTCATACGGCATCGGGCATCTTCTATATCGATGGGCCTGTTTTTGGGCCGAGAACTGAAGGCCCAGTAAAATTGCAACCAATCGTAGCCGTTCGAACCGGATTACAAGCAACAACTGGAACTTGTGACGGCGGCCCACAGTTATAAAGTGAAAAGTTCAAGACAGCATCCGGGTTGTGCAAATGGATTACCGACACGTGTCCATTCCGTCCTCTTCTTCCTCTATCGCAACCGATTAGCTGGCTGCTTAAAAATATCTCTTTCACTCACTTCAACCTCAATCCCCATGCTCCTCCATTTCTCCTCCACTTCTCTCTCACCCAATGATTTCCCTAAATATGACTCAATGATTCCAAGGCCATGATGCTGGTTGCCATTTCGATGAGGATGATAAACTTTATCGCTTCAGATTCCGTGGCTGCCTGAAGGTTGAATTTCTGGATTTGGGTTTTGGTAGAATTGAGGATTATAGATCGTCCGGTTTCGATTGGGGATTTTGGGTGTTGGTTAATTTGACCATTTGTTGAATTTTTTGGGATCTGGGTCGTTGGATTCTTAGCGAGGAATTAGGGATTTGACTGTAGAAAGGTACGGACTTTAGTTGGCTAGGAAGGTGGGTATGAGTTTGGGAGCAGCGCAAGAGGAGTCGGCGGCGGAGATCCGTCTACCGGCAGACATCGACTGGGAGATGCTGGATAAATCGAGGTTCTTCATTCTGGGCGCCGCTCTGTTCTCCGGCGTCTCCGGCGCGCTGTACCCGATGGTGGTGCTGAAAACCAGACAGCAAGTCCAGTCGGCGCATCTGTCGTCGCTCAACATGTCGATGTCGATCATGCGGCATGAGGGGGTCCGAGGGTTTTACAGGGGATTCGGGACTTCGCTGATGGGGACGATTCCTGCTCGAGCTCTGTACATGGGGGCTCTGGAGGTCACGAAGAGCGCAATCGGATCGGCGACGTGTGAAATGGGTTTCTCTGATGCGACGTCGTTGGCTGTCGCGAATGCGGCAGGTGGGCTGACGTCAGCCATGGCCGCGCAGTTTGTGTGGACGCCCATTGATGTCATCAGCCAGCGGCTGATGGTTCAAACACCCGGCAAGAACCTCATGGCTTCCAAGATCAACCAGGTCAAGTACAGCGGTGGAATCGACGCATTCCAGAAGATTGTCAGGCAAGATGGAGTGCGCGGCCTGTACCGAGGCTTCGGCGTGTCCATCCTCACCTATGCGCCATCCAATGCTGTCTGGTGGGCTTCGTATTCCACAGCTCACAGGCTCATATGGGGTTCAGTCAGTTCCGCAGATGAGAGTTCAAATCTGAAGTCTCTGGCGGTGCAGGCGGCTAGTGCAGCTATGGCGAGCGGGGTATCTGCTCTGATCACCACGCCTCTGGACACAATCAAGACGAGAATGCAGGTGCTGGATGGATGTGGGAGCCGTAGCATTGCTGGTACTGTTAAAGATTTGGTGAGCGAAGGTGGACTCAGAGCTTGCTATAGAGGATTGGGGCCGAGATGGGCGTCAATGTCCATGTCTGCCACCACTATGATCACAACTTACGAGTTTGTGAAGAGGTTGTCAGCTAAGAGTCCGGATAGCAGCAACTGGGGTTGCTGAGATTGAAGGATTATAGATTTAAACAGCTTTGAAATATTGTAGATAGATGTAAATACTGCTATTAGCTTAATAGTGAAGTTGAAGCGCAGCATTCCGAAGCCTCCGGCCGCGCAGGGAGTGAGCTCAAGCAAGGCTTGACTATCTTGAGCTTGTTTAAGGAATTGGGTCCGAGGAGGGCATCAGTGCCTGTATCACTGCTTATGAGTTTTATATGAAAGTTGCAGGCCGTGACTGCTGAGAATACAAGGCAGGCTAGATCTTGAGTAGCTTTGAAGAGTTACAGATGAATGTACGTATTGTCACCAGTTCAATAAACAAGATGAATGAAGTTAGCATGATAATTTCGTTTCTGGTCTCTGGCATTGCCTGTTACTTAAATCTCAGATCTATGCTCTGAGCAGCTCACTGCTATTGAATCTTGGAGAATGAGGATCGACGCATAACTTGCTAATTTAATTAAGCCTGCAAATCACACCAGAAAAGGTGTCTCATCTGCCTTATCCGTAGTCTTAACTCTTAGTCAACAGACCAGAATACGTAGAAAAGGGAACTGTCAGGATTCGATTTGGATTATGTGGTGTTTAAAGAGCTCCCAGATTATTAAAATATGGTGAAAATGAAGGGCAGAAGAGGGCAAGTGACCCTCGTCCAGTAATAATAATATTGAGCCATAGGCAGGATTGGATTCAGGAAGATCTTTAACAGACCAGTTGCATATGAAGGTACAAGGTGAAGCTGGGGCCAACTGACTCCTTATCCCTTGAAAAGACAGCATCGGGATGCATGTAGCAAACTGGGCTCCAGGGCTCAGCTCAACGTATGCATCATCTACTTACCACCATGGAGATGGATGAACCTTGGAATCTTTAGAAGTGGGCCTAGCAACTGGCCTCTCTCTATCCACCACAGCACAGCAGATGGCGCTACCCACGGTTCTGGCTGGCCACCGTTGGATTGGTTTCAAAGCACTCAACGGTTAGACCCGTGTGGTCTCCGTCCCCATTGCTCATGAAAACTTTGATGTCACATTAATTCAGATCAAGACTCGAACACTAGACAACCCAATGATTCATGAAAACCTTGATCTCACAATTATTTCAAATATTCACCAAAATTCTTTCATAATATAGTTGTTAAAACCATGGGCCAAGCCAACCTATGAAATTGAACTGTTGTTTTTTCTTGTGGGTTACCCACAGAATTCTTCTGAACATTTTTTATGAAGAAAAGGAGCTTTGGAAGAGACCATATGGGAATGCGAGAAACCAACAGCAACTTATGGCGTCGAGTCAATTAAGTAACTCCAAGCAACTAATCAAGATTAATCAATCAAATGTGTTATTATGCAAAGTAATGTAGTGATTCTATAGTAAAATCGTATCAACCAAAGACTGAAAAGCGAGC
This sequence comes from Kalanchoe fedtschenkoi, assembly GCA_002312845.1. Classification (NCBI taxonomy): domain Eukaryota; kingdom Viridiplantae; phylum Streptophyta; class Magnoliopsida; order Saxifragales; family Crassulaceae; genus Kalanchoe; species Kalanchoe fedtschenkoi. The sequence continues at coordinate 1,833,532 of NQLW01000515.1, read as the reverse complement.
TTATCCGCATTGTAAACATAAGACAACGTAGTAGTGTTAGTGTGGAAGTATAAACAAATCGCCTACTGAAGTGAAAACAGTTGTCTGGCTTGAGCTACAGATAGATAACTTCCCCCCTACGACTATGAACCGATCCTAGCCTTTCCTTCACACTATCCATGATATGATGCATAATTACTCGTGGGACAATTCGCCGATGAGAGAGCCGCTGTCCACCGCCTTGTTCTAGAGACGAGGCTTCTTGGTGCTGCAGGATGGGCACTTGTACTGCTTTATGTTGGCAGCTTTGGCTGCGGTGGTCTTCACACACTTGCCATGGTACCAAGTGTCGCAAGTGTCACAAGCGATCCAGAACTCATCTCTGGAATAATACCCATTGCATTCGCCACACACTGTGCCATCCTCATCTTCCCCTTCCTCCTCTTCTGACGCGGCAGACTTGGATTTGCTAGTGTGGTTCGAGACTGATGACTTGTCCGTTGCTTGTTTGTCCACCGTCCCAGTGACAATGTCGTATATTGTGGGCAGATCATTCACCATGTTGAAAAGACGTTCCCTGAATCATGAATATCAATCACACTCACCAAAATCAGAGTGAAAAAAATAACCTTCCGGAGAAACGAAGGTCTCTCACTTATGTGGAAGAGTTCAAAAATAAAAGAACGAACACATTTTAAGTTAACTTCTGTTCAGATGTCTGAGACTAGTTCCACTGACACCTCGAATGCTTAAAAAACATCAGGAGAAAACATGCAGCCCCTAGGTTAATTATAGTGTGAACTTCTGTTTTTGTCTTACAGATTTCACCTGACTGACTAGCAAGCTTACTGCCTTGCTTTACTAATATCTGAAAACCGACTTATAAACTAGCATGCAACAAGATTCGTCAGTCATGAGAACTGAAGAGTGAGTTACCCACCGAGCCCCCAAAGACTTGACCTGAAAGCTTTTCTCTTTCTTTCATCCAAGTTTTGCCAACTGAATTTTGGTAGCCTCTAAATGCATGAGAGAAAAAGCAAAATTACCTGTCAGATTTATCGAAACCGAAGTAAGCCCCAAAGTAGAAGGCCACAGAAAGTATCCATGAGTCACTACGCGCAGCAACCAATGACAGCCATTCCTTCTGTTGCATCCCATCTCTGGCAAAATTAATACCCAGCAAAGGTTCAGGCATTTCCGGTGGCACCTCATCAACAGGTAGATTCACATCCCAAGATTCATTTGGGTATCCATAGAGGCACAAATTCTCCTTCCCTGGGAAAAGGCAGAAATAAGTTGGACGTCAGCTCACAAGTCGAGGATCCAGCGTCACTCTCAGAATGGCAAAAAAAAAAAAAAACGTTTCGCCATACTTGTGAAAATACATGAGTGAAAATACTTGTGAAAAACGTGCACTTAGTACATCCTACCAAACATGCACTTAAGATTCGAATCCCGGAAAGGAACCTCAACCAATTTCAGTATCAGTCCAGAAGAGTAACTGCTAAACTCCCAATATGCTTATTTCAATGACCCAATTAACGATCATGAGTTGAAATACTGCATAAGGAAGAGAAGTGAGGAGTAAAGGTCTCACCAGGATCACACCGGCTGTAGAAGTCGGCCACGTCTGGCAACAAAGGAGAAAAACAAAACCAAACGTTAGAAGCACACTGAGGTTAAGATGTGGCTTTTCCAACAAGCAAGCAAGGCCATGATTGCGAGTTGGTTCGCTGTAGAAAAATAAGAGAAAAGAAGAAAAATATTACCAGTAGTGAGGGCCTTGATGATGGCGGTACGACGACCCTTGAAATCCCTGAAAATTTTGTCAATCGTCCCAGAAGTAAACTCACCCACTCCGTCTTTCATCGGCGCCAGCTAAAACCCTTTATCAAATACTTCAGCGAACAGCAAAAACACCGCTAAAGACTCGGACTTTTACACGGCGTAATCACAATTGAAGCAAGCAACGAATCACGAGGATCGGTAAGCGGAAGACTGAAGAGCTGGTGTAGTATTTGAATTTTGAAGGGAAGAGTATTTATCATGTAAGTCAAAATAAAGAAAAGGGGAGGAAATTGGTTGACCTGAGTTTGACGAGACTGGCGAGGAAGCAACTCGAGACGACAACCTGCGAGAGAAAGACGATGTGGAGCGGAAGGATTGCCGTTGTGATGGAATGGAGTGTGGTGATTATATATTTTTCTTTATTTCTTTATTTTCATTCGAATTAAATATCAAAGTAAGTGACAATAAATTCAAATGGTTGGACTTTTGGCCCATTATTTTTCTTAGCATTTGTTGTCGGCCCATAATTTTTCTTGATATGATGTTATTATCTCTTATCAAGTCGATTTTGATAATGTGAAAAGTAATATCACAACACAAATTTTCTCTTTCGATATTCATAAGCGTTAACAATTTTCCGCCATGGTGTAATCTTTACAAAAGTTTTAGATGTTGAGATCCTTAAGGCTGTGTTTGGTTTGAGGAAAATTAGAGACAAAGGAAAATATGAGAAAAAATGAATTTTTTTTAAAATTCATTTTATTTTCTCCTTATTTGGTTTGGAGTGAAAATTTTTGTAGAAAATACAAAAACATTCTCTAGATTAAATAAATTTTTCTTCAAATTTTTCATCTAACTTTCTATTTAGTTTTTCACCCCTCAATTTTCCCTAAATCAAACAAAAGATTCATTCCCATTTTCCGCATATATTTTTTTCCCTAAACCAAACACAGCCAAAGAGTGTAGCTTTGGAAAGAGTCTCTCAGTATCATCAGTAATTTATAAAAACGAAGTTAAGAGTGTCTTTTACATGAATTTCACTTAGGCTGTGTTTGGTTTGAGAAAAATTAAAGGGAAAGGAAAGTTAGAGGGAAAATAATGAATCCTTCAAAAAGTCCATCTTATTTTACCCTTATTTGGTTTGAGGTGGAAAATTTTATAGAAAGTACTAAAACACTCTTTAATTTAAACAAATTTTTCATCCTATTTTCCATATAACTTTCCATTTAGTTTTCCATCCTCAATTTTCTCCAAACCAAACAAAGGATTTCTTCTCCCACCAAATTTTCCTTTCCATCAAACTTTCCCTAGACCAAACACACTCTTAATGTTTGAAATTGTTGATGATTGTTGGGAATTTTAGATGGAAATCTGATCATTCTGCCTGTCGAAGAGTATTCAATTACTTGTTTAAAATTGGAGAAATAGATGCATAAGAAATTAGGTCGGGAAGACTTTATCGGTTTTGGAAAGAAATTTAAAAAGTGATTATACGCTCAAGGCGAAAGAAAGCAGGATCTCAGGAATTCCATATGGATGTTAATTAATACACTGATTCATTATGGGGTTATTTAGGCTGTGTTTGGTTTAGGGAAAATTTGGCGGAAAGGAAAATTTGATGAAAAATTAGTAAAATTCATTGTTTGGTTTAAATGGAAAATAGGAGGGAAAGAAAATTAGATAAAAAGTTGGATGAAAAATGTGATTCTACATATATTAAACAAGTTCAATGTATCTTAAATAAATAACCATTTTTTGAATAAATTTAATGTATTTCATCAAATTTAATGTATGAAATGATAAAATGTTAATATTTTTCTACCTATTTTTCATAAAACTTACCATGATTATGGAAAATGAAATGGATTCCTAACAATTTTCCTTGACATTTTCTTTATGAAACCAAACAAAGAAAAATTAGATGAAATCCTTCAAAGGATTCCATTTTCTTTCAATTTTTCCTCAAACTTTCCTTTCCACTCAATTTTCCTTAAACCAAACACAGCCTTAAAGGATGAAGGACTGGCTATTGTGGATATTGACAAACTTTGGAGTTCATGTGCCAACGTTATAAAGATAGGACTCAAGATTACTTCAGATACTTAGGACGAAATCTATGGAAACAGGATAAGGGTCCCTCTCCAAAGAGACTAGGAAGAGGGGAAATTTATAACCTTCATATCTCAATATATAGGCCTGACATTGGAGCGCAATGAACACACTCCTGGTGATTTAAGTTATTTAAATGAGGCTCATTTCCCATTCACAAAAATACTCTTAGAAGATGAGCCACCGGCCTACATTGAATACCCTTCATATCCCCTGTTATATAGTTTATAATGGCAACCATCAATATTTCTCATTAGACTAAACTTTTTTATATTTCTAGCTACTTTCAAAACTTATGCTATATTTTCCTTATTCATTGCATTCTTTTATTTCTATTTGGATTTTATAAAATTAGGACATGGTATTATGCTTTTAGTTGCCTATTATTTGAATATCATATCCAATTATCCATCCTCCTTGTTATATCACACAAGTTGCTGATCCATAGATAAACAAGCCATTTTAGGGAGTAAAACCCTAAATCTTTTATTTGCTTTAGCTAGTCCTTAAATAAAACATGTATTCACTATTACATTTTGTTAAATTTACATGCTTTAGAGACTAAACAAAGTTTGGAAGAAGGGGGAAGTAACATAGCTCATGCATGTTTCCACAAAATGTTTTAAATTTTGATATTTTGGTGAACATGCATGAATTGTTGTTATAAACTTATATTTTATTTTACCTTATTTTCATTTTTTTCCAAAAATCCATAAAAATAAAAAAATTCAACAAGATTGACTATATGATGGATTTTTAACTCTTTAGCCTCCTTTGATTCATTTCAAAAAATCATTTTATATAGAAGTGTGACGGATGGACAAAACAAAGAATGATTCTGTCGTACCAAGTAGCACTTACTATGGACAGTCCTATCATAGACATCGGAGCAGACAATAAGATGATTAGCATGGTGCTCCCATATGGTAATCCACCTCACGTGCTCCACTCCCCAATCAAGCTTCTCTCAATGTCAGGTGACCTTGAGCAACATGATATGTCGTCACAAGGTCCGTCAGTTATGATCGGCTGCCAACCGAACAATTGTATTAATCGTGATGGATAATGTCACGAAATGACGACAAATCAAATAAGAGATATCTCTACTGTCCAGATGTAACTGTCAAGAGTGCGCATGAGATTAACACTCGGGAATCTATGCGGCTCGTATGACTCTCATCTAGCCTTCAATAGCGTTTGCCGGTCTAGGTGGTCATTGTAATATATCAGGACATGACGAGGGGGGTCTGTCCGTACATCTAAATATTGTCTCATCATCTACAATATAAACTAACTATATTAAGTTATGATTAAACTACTATTAAGAGGCATGGCACTGTGTAAAATACTATTGCTGTTATATACCCTTATGAGATCAACAGTAGAAGTAAGGAATCCATCTCATAATTGGGTAGAATAATGAGGAGCAATGTCCGGTGTGGCCGGCTGAGAGTACCTCTCCTAATATTAAAACTAAAATACAAGCACAAGTACAATCATCCGCTTGTGTGTCCCGACACAAGCGAAACACAATGCCCGATATAGGAAAGCTAACAACGCACTGCCTCAGTTGTAGGTGGAAGACTCGTCTAAGTCTCAAAGAAAATGCAGCATGAAATGAAGATGAACTAACATTGTTTTTCGAAGAATCCATGAGCAATAAAGATAACACCATGCATATGATGTAAGCTCGTGCATACTCATCAAAGTAGCCTCGTTAGCCTCATTAGGTGGAGTCCGCATGTTCCATACAAACCAGCTCATGTGGACATGATCTCCTACGATCAGGATCCTATCCAAACAACTCCAAACAGACTATTCACCACTCTTTCTTTTGCTCGCTACCCGTGACCAACTCTCCAATCATAGGTAGAACATATATAGTAAAGAAAAATCATCATGAAGTGTGCATGTGGTAACTACAGCTCACAATACTAATGACAACACTTTTGCAATTAATTCAATAATATAGTATCCATGCAAATTTTGAAGAGGCAATACTAATGATCTCAACTTTACAATTTAAATCAATGGTATCACTCTTGCTAATTTATTAGAGATGTGTATTGGAGACCGTACAAATTCCAAATTTAGGTTAAAAGTTTTATACCTCGAATGAAATTTACTGGTGCCGCCACTGGTGGTTATTATTATTGTGCTTTACATATACCTAAGTGACATCAATATTCCTGAAGAAACTAAAATTCAAAGGATAACTGACCCTCACTATTGGAGAGACGCCTACCATTTGTGATGCAGGTCTAAACTCCATCTTACAGTCTGATTGTAGTTCGGAGAAATAGTTGTATGTGGTTAAGGATGGTAATGGGGCAGGTTCGGATTGGTTAGAGACAATATCTTACCTTACCGTCTTAATATATGTTAAAATTATAGTCGCATCTTAATCATTTGATGGGTATGTGGAAATAAAAATCATCCTCATATCCGCTGGGTTTCAATTTAACCACAATTAACTATTTAATCATCATTAGAATATATAAATAAATTTTAAAAGAGGCCTTGAGTTAATATTAATTTTCTATCATGGTTCCAACTACTCTACTTTAAAAAACAATACAAATATCAAATTATTAACCGAAGTATAAAATTTAATTAACTCATTAAGCCACATATCACACCGTTAATTATATCTCATTAGTTCTATCACTCCCAATCTAAGCTAAGTCATCCTTACAATATCACATCCAAATCTTAATTAATCTTACAGTTTTTATTAAAATAAAATAAAATTTTAAATATTTGAATATGAAAATGCAAATCCAACATGACTTCTTGAAGGTGAGAGCCACCTCCTCCACCTCCTTCTTAAAAATAGTATTAATCAGTAAGCTCTACCCCACAATTAATCCATACTCAGCATCACAATGTCTAGCTTCTCATCCTTCAGGCAATTTCTTACAACATTACTACACTTTATTTAAGTCTCTTGTCAGACATATTTTGACGGGAAAATGGTTAGGTAGGAAAACTTCAACCACTTATCAGCTAATTAGCGATAAAATAATTTTGGTTTTAAAATCTCAAAAGTAGATAAAGAATCATGTTTGTGTAGTTTAAATTCTAAAATTTGCCTAACTCAAGCATCATTAGAACTTTATTTTTGAGGTTTTGAAATAAGTTTGGTTTCTAAACCTCAAAATTAGTCAAAGAATCATGTTTGTGAATTTTATATCTAAGTTTGGGTTAACATCAGCTCAAACACCATTAAAATTTGATTTTTGAGTTCTCGAAACAAATTTTATTTCAAAATCTTAAAAATTAGCTGCATAATCACGTTTGCGTATTTTATATCATATGTTTGGTCTAAAATCAATTAACACACCAGTTATGTTCAGTCTCAAAATCTCAAAAATAGCGCGAAAATTATGTTTGTATATTTTATATATTAAGTTTGGACTAAAATCAACTCAAAAAACTTAATTTTTGAGATTTTGAAATAAGCTTAGTTTCTAAATCTCAAAATTTGCTTATGAAGTAATTTGTGCTAGTTAAATCATAAGTTTTGGCTAAAATCAAAGTTCATGGAACGAGCCATATTTTGCGGCAAATTTTCGGTGATTTTGAGGAAACTTTCCTACACCAGTTATTTATAAGAGAGTTTAATCAAAAAATATATATTTTTACCGCATATTGACCGGAAATTCATGACTAAATTTTCAGCCTCAAAATATGTCTTTAATTTTAATATGTCATAAGCCGAAAATAAATAAAATTGTACAAAAGACATTAATACTAACTCCAACAAAATTGATGTGTTGTTACAACCTAATAAGTGAATCAAAATAATTATCATATTTCTTATATTCACAATAAGAATAGTTATATAGTGATTCAGAGAATGTTATATTATTCATTGTGAATTATTGACACATTGAGTTTTGTGGGACACATTCCATCGAATTGACAAATACGAATGATAATTGTGTATGAATTGTCTCATTTTAGAGATCAATTGGCAAAATATAATGAAGGTAATATTTTCATGAGCATAAAAAGTTAACATAAAAGCTAATATTATGGAACTCATTGAACAAAACATGTTATTGATAAATAAATATTTTTATACGAACATTTATAGGATTTGCTTAAATACTAGATGTATTTATAATACATGCGGGTGAAGCGGTTTCAAGGCAATTAACCTAAGTCGGGGCGGCAACGGTGCGTGTATGACAAGGATCATTATGTAAATTTCTTCGACTCGATTACGATTTTAACCACATGGACTGTTGACCGCGCAACTGTTTATGAATAGAGCGAAGCGATCATAATTGTCATCCCTATATGTGGCACACCCTAAACATGTTTCTGGATATTAATGGCAGATGCAGGAGGCATTGATATTGGCATCTCTCGTGATATGGTATTCGATTCCAGGTGCTAAACATGCTATATACAGCTCGATGTGCGCTTCCATCGTGCATTTGAGTTCAATATCTTGAAACTTTGGCCGTTTTTTTTTTTAAAGGGGATCGATAGTGGTTCCCCACTCCCCCCTTGGTGGTCAGGGGCCGCACACCCCCTCCATCTTGATAGTGTACGGCTGTACGCCAACTTTGGCCGTTTAGCTTCACTAAATGATTTTTTCTCATTCACCATATGATAATATATACTCTTCAGATGAGCTCGAGGTGGATTACTGGTTTGTCATTTGTGGTCAATTACCTGCATAATTTCGGGAAAGGGTTTCGGATGGCAATTTCACCCTAATGTCTCTGGTTAGATTCGAGGCAGACAAATAGTGTTATTCATTTTCAAACTCGTTACCAGGGGACCATGTGGCGATGGATATAAATACCAACTCGAGTAACCCACACCCACATGAGTAGAAGTATGATATTTGTAAATATAAAATAATCAAAATAATTCATTATCACATTATATTTATTCCTTTGAAACATGATATTCACGCAATTATGAAAGAACAATTATTAGGTTTGAAGAAAAAATCTTATATTTGTTCTATAAAAATAAGTAAATATCGCAATTCTTTCTTCCAAAATGATATTTATTTATCATGCATGTTAGAAGAAAGACATGTGATATTTTTTTCTATCAATAATAGCAAATATCATTTTTATTCCTCTAACCTCCTCTAATCGTTATATTTATTGAACAATAAATATGAACTAATGATTATGTAATAGCAAATATTACGTTTATTCCTGTGAACTTTATATTGGTCACACACATTTAATGCGGTGAAATATTTATTTCAATATGAATTAATGATTTAAAAGAATATATTTATAAAAATAGTGATGTGACATGAAATAAATCTCACATGATACACGAATGTAATTTACATTTTATTTTAGGAATGCCTATTGAAGTTTGGTATGTAGTTTCGTGTTAGATTTCAAAGTGTTTTATTTCAATAATGGGATGTCATTTTACTTTTTCTTACACACAATACAATTTTGTGCTCAACAAACTGTTCATGAAACGACAATAGATGAGGCTTATTAGTTAGAAGTATTGTTTATTGTATAATGAGACTTTCGAAAATACTTTTTTGTAAAGTGTCGTCTATTTCAAAAAAGTTCTTTGACGGCGCTTTATCTTTGTAAGCTTTGTAAGCGTTGTGTATTTTTATTAGGATTTTTTTAAATGAATTGGACTGGACTTTTAATTTACGTTGTTTTAAACTTACAAGTGTCATCTTTTATTATTATTATTAAATATTTATATCAAATTATGTCCATATTGAATTTTACTTGATAAATTAAAATTTGAAAAAATAATATGAAATTGGTAATTAATATAATAGAAAAAATAGAAAAAGTAGAATAAAACATGTTTGTTCACTCTAATATAATCATATTAGATTAGTTAGATACACATCCAAAATTAATTAATAATGAGTAATAAAACTCAACTATACACAAAAATCAATACTAAAACTTTATTGCGCGATGTACTATAATTTAAACTAGTAGTCAGAATAAAACGACGTCGTTTTATGCACTGTCATCCAAAACGACGTCGTTTATAGCACAAAACGACGTTGTTTTGTGCTCGCAGCAAAGTGCTGCGCAGCACCGGATCCTTTTCCTCAGCATAAATATTGAACATTGGAGCTTTTGTCTCTCAATGACATAAAACTTCCACTGTAACTCCCTTTTCAAACTTAGTTGGAAATGCAGTTAAGTTTCTGGATCATGCACATCCTATACACAGCCGCATGTCCATAAAATGGACACTTTGACTTGTACCTTACTGAATCAATGCAAACTAATTATCATTTTGTGATTATGGTCTGGCCAAGTTCGGTGAAGTTCTGGCAACAACCAAGCATGAATGATGAGGCTATTGTTATGATATCTGAGATAGATAACTCATTGATGAAACATAAGGTTGGTATCTCGAGAATACCACATTGTTTTTAATGTGATTGAACATTATTGCTGCTAGCTGGCTCGTAACTACTGGCTTCATATCCACACCTCCACCCTTCGTTCTATACATTACATTTATAATCTGGAAGCTCGTAGTCTTGCAGGGCCAATTTGCCACTAGGGATTAGGGAAGCGACGCAGAGGTGACCTGTTCAAACTGGCGGATGTCCAGATAGCAAAATCCAAACAAGCGAGCAACCAAATCCAATATGAACAGCCAAAGGCGGGAAGTATAATAAATGCATCATAAGCCCCGGCAAACCTGCAGATATGAGATGTGAAAGGAAGTTTCTTATGACAGTGTTATGAAGACCCCCCTGGCTTTTAAATTCAATATTTCTGTGGATCCTGTGGTGTCCAGTTATATATGTTGGTAGGGTTTTGTGACACGTGCGCGCCTCTCTCTCTAACAAACATGTCTCTTGTTTTATATATAAATAAAAGATTTTTGTTATCCGTACACTGTAGACATTGGAGAGTGTCATGTCTGCGGAGTAATTGTGTACCAACCAGCTTTGTCGATTGGTTAGGGTCACCATTATAATTGAAGCACAATCTGGAAACGGTAATAAACATTGTGGATAAGAAAAACTTGGGAAAGATTATGATGAGGGACGAGGATGCTATGTTTCATTTACTAACACTCAATCGCACGTGAAAGGATGAAATTGGGAAGGGTGCGCACGTGCAAGACCATCTAGATCATGTTAATGAAAGTTTGTGGAGAGTTTCGTGTTAAGCTTCAAAACCTTTTTATATAAGGATGAAACAAAATTATTTTTAAATTATATTTCAATGGATGCTGTAATGTGATTCAAAATATAGAAGCGAAACCATTGTAGATATAAAGAGAAAAATGAGAATGAATGGAATCTACACATAGTGAGTGAAATGATTATTCTATACATATTGAATTAGTTTGTATTTTATAATATATATGTGTAAAAAATATTTTAAATATAAAATGGAAAAAAATTTCAGATGAAATGACCACTATATTTTCACTAGTCAATTACATATTTTTTTATATTTAAATGATTGTTTTACCCATATAAATTATGGAAAAAATCAAAGCGACACAAATATATTATTAATTTCAACATAAAAAATTTCAGTCACTGACAAACAGGATTTCTTCCGTCTTGTTATTATTTAAAAATTGGATAAAATGATTGTGTTTTTCATAAATAATTTTTAATATAGAAGAAAAGGTAAAGTACCTTCAGATTTCTATCATCAATAATGCTAATAAGATTGGTATACTGATAGTTAAATGGAAAAATTGATGTGCATCGTCTCGATTAGTTAGATGAATATCGGTCAAAATGGGTTTTCTATTTTTTTTAGGGTTTTTAGTGTCTAATGTTTTAGGATGTTAGAATTATACCTTTTTGAATTTTCACGCGTTTAGGGTTTTACAGTTTTAAGATTCGTAGGGAATAGGATTTTCAGATTTCAGGAGTTATAATTTAAGATTTTAAGTTTTTACGGTACTTACAACTATACATTACATTACTAACACTCAAAATATCGTTGTAGTTATCAAAACTTAACCGGAAATTGAACCAGTCAAAGTTTTGATTTTTTATTGAACTAGACAGTTCAAATCGATTCAATTGTCAATTCAATTAAGGGTGGTACTTGTATGATACTACATATTTAATTCTAGAACTATTACAACTAAATAATTAATAGTCTGCCGGTTGAGATCATGCTATTTAGCGAATTGATCCGGGACTTATTTAATTTAGTATTGACGATTAGTATACTTCTTTCACCTTAAAATACATAAAAAATATATATATGAGGGATATTTATATTTTTTAATTGTAAGTGTAGGGAAATTTCTTTTCGTAAAAATAATAGACTATCTATTATTATTATTATTGTTGTTGTTATTAAATTTGTAAAATCATATAGTAACTCGTTCAGAGATTTATGCTTCATCAATAATGACTCGAAGAAGTATTAAATAATTTTTTGCTCTCTTTAATAATATTTAATTCTTGAATCCAAAATCATACCAATCCCCACTTCATGAGCCAAATTATCCGATAAGTGCTGGAGCGTGGGCTTGTCGGGAACAGATGTATTAAGCTCGGCCTACCATGGCCACGACTTTGCTTCCTGCTGCCCCCTCCATATATTATATACCAGAGAGCATATCAATAAATATATCCTGTCCCGCACACTCAATTTTTAAATTTTAATATTTCATATATTGAATATTTTTTTTTCTATGGATGTAATGAAATGACATAATTTGCCTTACATATGATAATTGGGGATGAGGAAAAAACCTAAAAGGGTATCGAACTATTACAGTGTTTCCCATTTACGGTTCGAACTATCAAATTTGACGAGGGGCAAAACATAAAATTCTGTTAACACCGTTAACGACCGAACCCCATCTCCCCACGCCGCTGATGATCTGACTCCGATGGAGGAGGATTCGTCTCCGTCCGGTAGCACCCCGGACACTGATCGAAAGAGGGAAAGAGGGACAGATGGTTCAAACTTCTTTTCCTTGCAAGCTCCAATCCTAGGTCGCGAAACGACGATGGCGCCCACGCGACCGCCAAAGCTCCGACCTTTCACCACCCCGGACAGCTTCTTCCCGTGCCGATCCAGCTTCAAAACCGCGACATCCAGATCGCTCTGCATCAGCAGCTTGCCGCTGTACGAGGCCTCCAAGCACCTCCTCGCGAGCTCGTCACACTCGTACAACGTCGCCAGAATCTCCACCATGGTCGCATCCATCTCCACGCGCCAGGCCTCCGCAGCTCTCAGCCCCGCGCCCAACTCCTCCAGCCTGGCTCTGATCAGCTGCCATTTTGTACCGAACACCTTGATCGAGTGGGAGACGGAGATCAACGCGACGGTCAACACAATCGTGTCGCGGAGATGATTGCTCCCCGTTCGACTGCTTCCCGTTGGCCCGCGCATCGTTCTTCACCTTCTTCTCACCCTCGTTCAACCCCAGATCCCTCGAACCAGGAAAACAAGAAACAACAAACGAGAAGAGGTTACATACGGGCATTGGGTTCGGAACTGAATCGGGGAATGCAATGCAAGGGTGATTGTGGATTCGGAGGAGATGGACCTTTGCTCATGATTTGAGAATGCGGGGGAGGGGAAAGGCGGAATCTTTATGGGGGAGAGCGGAGGATGCGATGACAAGGAGTGGAGAGAATTGCTGCTACCGGACTAAGACGAATCCTCCTCCATCGGAGTCAGATCATCGGCGGCGATTGAGGAGATGGGGGTTCGGTTCGTTAACGGTGTTAACTTAGTTTTACTTTTTGCCCCTTAATCGTCAAATTTGATAGTTCAGACCGTAAGTGGAGAAACGGTAATAGTTCAGGACCCCTTTTAAGATTTTTCCCTTGGATATTAATATGCATTATGATCGTTTTGAATTTTTCATGAGAGTGATTTTGAAGAAAAGTTTCACATCGTTTAAAAGTGAGATTCAGAATCAAATGTAAATTTGAAAGAGTTTAAATCTCGTACTAGTTAAACTTGTTATAGATGAACATAAATTTTTTCCCCACGTTCTTATTTGGAGATGGAGACACATGCAATTTAGGGGATTCATATGACCTCTCTGAATATTTTAATTTTATCTAAAATTTATGCATATTTATAGTATAAATTTAACAAAATATAAATTTTATTTCTGTAATATATGATTTTTATGTTTATAGTCTAAAAAATCTAATATATTTTAAATACAATTAATAGTTCAAATATAATTTTCTAACCTAAAATATAAATTTATTCACATCCTTTTTAACCCCTTAATTTAATGTGCTGGCTGTGTCTCACAATTCTCATTAACCTTAGAAGAAGATGGCAGCAAGCAAAGATCATAATTCCCGATATGAAAGTAAAGCACAACTGTCAACTATTCGTCACGTGACCATCTCAAGTACTTCCTCCGCTTTTTAATACATATTATTTAAAGTTAATTTGAATAAATTAAAATAAAATTAATATTAGCACAAATTTAATAAGTAGGTTTTTAATATTTTTTTAAAAATTCGTGCAAAAATTAAAATTAGTAGATGATTACTGGTGAAGAATGTATTTTTTATTAATTATGATAAGAAAGTGATTATGGTTGGCATTTTAAAGTAGTTTTTGATATTAAAAATCCATTGAAAATTGTTAAATGACAAATAAAAATGGACAAAAAAATTCAATTAAGTGATATAAAAAAGACGAGATAGTATAAGTTGAGCTATTCGAGTTGCACGTGCTGTTGGGACTCACACTCGATTTTTATTTACGATGTTTTTTTTTGTTTAAATTGCATGTGTCGTTCAATTTAAAGCATCTTACGCATGCACAATGATTTACTTCACAAAGCATGTCTCTCTCCCTGTAACTATAAATTGTCAGTTTTTTTTTTCTGTTTAGGAAAAGTTAAAAGGGAAAGAAAATAGTGAATGATAAATAAAAGGATAATTTAAAAACGTTGAGAAGAAATCAAATTTTGAAATAAATTTAGGTAAATTAAAAGTATTGTCATTATCATACCTTTCTTACTACTTTCTTTCTTTAATTTAACAAAAGAATAATACAATAAAATTAAGGGTAAATTACAAATGCATCATACGTCTTTTCCCATGATTTCAAATTTGGTACCGCAATACTCCAAGATTAATTTTGAAAAAAAAAACACATTATAATTTATGAGATTAAGTACACCAACACTATAAATCAGATAGTTTATTGTATGATATTTAAAATTCACACTTAACCAGGTGAATTGTGATTTTTTTCTTCAAATTAGTCTTGCAGTACTTGAATTGAAAATTTAAAAAGCATGATACCTAATTTGAAATCACATAAAATTACAGATAATGTGTTTGTAATGTATCATAAATTAACAGAGATTCATTTTTTTCGTCCACACTATCAATTTTTTCTAAAAAATTGAATTTTAGTAAAAAGGAAAGAAAACGTACATTATTCGAATGGATCATTTTTATAATTTTGGATGATCATACCCATGTGAGTTATAAACACATCAGATAATGATATAACATTTTAAACAATCACGTGACACATTAAATTATAGGTATAACATTTAAAAAGGGCTTTAAACTACCACCACTTACCTAACTGTGGTCAGAACTATCATAATTTTTAAAAAAGGTGCGATGAAAAAAATTAGACTGATTTTCTAAAATAAAATTTATCATTACATTTTTAACATAATATTATTATAAAATTTAGATTTGTGTGTGAATTCTTTATGTGCGCAAAATGATATAATTTATTTTAATAACCAAATAATGTAATTTTCGCACACAAATCTAAATTTTATAATAATATTTATTTAGGAATGTAATTGTAAATTTTATATTAAAAATTAGTCTAATTTTTTTTCATCGCACAGTTTTTTAAAAATTATGATAGTTCTGACTACTTTTCGATAAATGGTGATAATTCAGAACCTCTTTCAAATTTTTTTCCCCTATAATATAAATTCAAAACTTTCACCAATCAGCATTCACCAACATTCTTGTGGACCCCTGATTGATTAGTCCACAATAAACATTCAACCAAGAATTACTGTCTCATGTGTTCGACATTTCTTTATAAAAGACAATTATTTAGCTTATTTACATGCCTAGCTGGCACCAGACGTGCATAGCTTTCGACACTGTTTTGCACGCTCAATCCAGCCCTATAAAGGACATGCTCACTATGCTTCTATTTCCATCACTCCCTTTTCTGCTTCAGAGGCTCACTCTCCTACTCTGTAGTTCAACCAATTCTTATTCTTCTTCAATCATCCCATATGAGGAATCACCAATCTCCCGCCACCACCCTTTTCAACGACAAAGTGCAATCTAAGAAATTGCAGGACACCCGAGTCCAAGCGATGAAGAAGCAAATCCGAAATAGCTTGTTAAGAGATGGCAATAGCAAGACTGATGAAGGCCAGCGCAGGAGGATGTGCTTGATTGATGACTGGATGGAGAAGAAGAGGATCCACACCAGGCCCGTCCCTCCTTTGGAGTCCAGCTCTGCCTCATCATCCCACTCCAGCTCCCCCGTCTTCTCATCATCCGGCTCTGAATCTCTCCGGCCGACCAAAAACAAGGATTCATGCTTCCCACCCAGGCAAATCCGCACTACCGTGCGCTCCTCGATTTCCAAGCTGGATCATAGCTCCCTGTCCCTGGAACGGATGAAGTTCGATGACTACAGCTACTGCTCTGTATCAGCCAATCAAGAAACAGGACCGAAACCCGAATCCAGAGCACCCAACAAGCCCAAGCTGCTGCCGATCTCTCCTGGCGCCAAGCTCACCAGCTTCATCAACTCAATGTTCACGGGACGACGCGAACGAAAAGCTACTAATCCCTCCAGTGCTGCAGACACGTGCTCATCAGCTTCGTCCTTCACCAGGTCATGCTTAGCCAACAAGTCCCCTTCTTCCTCGACAGATCGCAAACCAGCCAAGAAATCTGTAAGGTTCTACCCGCTGAGTGTTGAAGATTCAGTGGACATCCTGTACAGAAATGTGGAACATTCAGGCATATCATCAATCTCCAGGAGGGACGAAAATCTGACATTGTCGGTTGTTGAGGAAGGCGATATAGATGACGCTGCGAGTGATGCCAGCTCAGATCTGTTTGAGATTGATCATATCATATTTGCGGCAATCAATAGCAACAGCGTTGGAACACATGAGGATGAGCTTCCAGTATTCGAAACCACTAGTGTGACTGGCAGCAATCGTGCCATCTCCAACGGAGGAGTTGTGTTCTAGCATAGAAACATGCACATATTATTTCTGAAATCATTTTCATATTTTCTCAATGGTTTGATATTGAAACTTAGAATCTCAGAGTATGCTTGAGTTTCAAGCAACACACTACCATGCCAAAAAATAAAGCAGAAAGCATACGCACCTGGACAAGCCACGGGCTTGATAGAGCACCATCATGTTGCTTGATACTGGAGATATCTTACTTGGAAAAAAGAAATGATTCAAAGAAGAGGAGCACGCCACCATGTTAAACTTTACCAACTGTAAACATTTTGACAAAGAAACCATCTGAATCACAGCTTCAAGTTCAGCTTAATTAAACCACACTGCCAGAGCCCAATACTTAAGGATACAAACCATCTAGCGGAGGATCTGAGAGTGCAGCCTATAGACTTGATATTATTAACAAAAGCTCAGTATTGAAATTATAGTCTGAGTCCCAAGGATTCTATTTCATCCATCTTTGCACAGACTGGATACGATGTTTTGCAATGCTGAAGCGGTCCTGAAGAATAAGAGTATCAGGCCAGCTAGGTTCATCACTACTCACAACAGGCAATTAACAGAAGAAACTATTAGTCTTATTCTCTTACCAATCTCTGAGGCAGGATAAGGTTGATCATGCTTTACAGCATTCATCAGCTTCCAAATCTCCTAGAACAAACTACCATGAATCAACACTTGGAAGGCAATCCATCCTTCCATTGATTTTGTTCAAAACTAACCTTTTTCTTCGTTCCAGATCATTTCTACTCCGCCCTCGATTTTTTATCCATAATACCCTCTTCACTGTTTAGAAGAGCGAAACTTATAGACTTTGAATTAAAAGGATTTGACTGCTACTTCCATTCGGATGAAGGCTGTATGAATTACATAAAGCTGAAATACAGTGATGCATGAGTGACGGACTTTGGATACATTATCAGCAGTGTGAGAGATTAAACTAAACTCCAAGTACATTTAGCAGCACAAGAAGCCAGACAAGCTCCCAAAAATGTTAATTTCGGCATTGAGAGTTGAATCCCACCGGCCCTCATAAGTCCAGGGAGAGTCATGCAATGCCAATAAACACATTTCTTTTCCATAGGCAGCCATTAAAAATCATCACAGTGTTTCCAATGACATGCTTCATTAATTCCATATAAACTGGGGTAAAGCACATGAGAGCAATTAAAGGCAAAATCAATACAATTTCCCATCTCAAAACAACGACGAGCAAGTGCAGATAGCTACTGGCCTCAAGTTTGAGGGTTTTTCTGATGGGACAAGTAGCTGTTGTCACCTTCAGACACGATTAGGCACGTGAGCTGAGCCATGTCGCTGTAATGATGACTTGGAAAAACAGAGTATACCGGTACAGTTCGAGAAACAGAGAGAAGCATTACACAGGCAGGACAAGTAAAGATGGAGTCGGTCAGTGTGAATAGCTGAACGCTCAATTAAAAGTAAATACAGAATCACAGCTAAAATATACATAACCTCCCATCAAGAAAACAGAAGGAACAAAGTAGAGAGGGTGAGAATGATCTGGAAAGCCAGCCTGATGAGGAGGCGCCTGCTGGATGGCGAGACGAAACCCTAAATATCTCCCACAGAGGAGAGTAATAAATAGCAGCCCGATGGTTTGTGTTTGGCCCGCTTTATTAGTTAAATCTATACAAGAATATTTTAAAATTTTGTTTTGGAAGATTTAGTTTAGGGATAAAATTCAAATTCAAATGTTTAATTGTGATCAGAATTATCACGATTTTTAAAAATATGCGATGAAAAAAAAATTGGGCTGGTTTTCTAATAAAATTTATAATTATATTTTTAAATTATTATTATAAATTTTAGATTTGTGTGCGAAATTACGTCGTTTGGTTATCAAAAAAAATTATATCGTTTTGCGCACATAAGGAAATTGACGTCTTTTGATAACCAAACGACGTAATTTTCACGCACAAATCTAAATCTTTTAATAAATTAGTTTTGGAATGAAATGTTGAATTTTATTTTAAAAAATTAGTCCATTTTTTTCTTTCGCACCATTTTTTGAAATCATAGTAGTTCTGACCGCAATTGGGTAAGCGGTGGTAGTTCAGAGCCCCTTTTAAATTTTTCCCCTTTTTATAAACTATCCTTCTTTGCATTTTTTGTTATTAAATCTACCATTTTTTTTATTTTCAATTCTACCGTAATTGAACACAATTGTGAACTCTGAATTGCGGTTTTTCTCAAACAAAACAGCGGTTTCAAATCGATAATTTTATAACTGCGGTTTGATTAAGAAAAATCACGTTTCACAATTACGATTTTCTTTAAAAAGTTATAATTTTAAACTATGGTTATAAAATCACCGATTTGAAATAATGATTTTCTTGAGAAAAATCACGGTTCATAACTACAGTTTTCTTCATAGAATAAAAAAAAGTAGATTTGATAATAAAACTTAAAGAAAGGAAATATTGAAAAAAAATTGATAATCGATAAATTGAATATATTATTGGACAAATCCCTTCAAAATATGTTAGATAAATATTAATAAAACAATGCAGTTTTATATAATTTTTGTTTAATTTTTTAAAACTTAAGAATGTTAAAAAATTAAAAAAATTAAAAATAATAAAAACCCAAAATCCTTAAAAATAAAATAAAATATGACTAATTCCACATGATCAAGCTTGAACCAAGGAAAAATGCCACCCCTATAGAGCTTTTTCTGTCATCCACGTTGTTAGCAAAGTCCCTGTCATTGAAACCCAACAACACCGACTTCAATTTAGTACCTCCTTTGTACACACTCGTGCCTAATTGTTCCCTTCAGATACCGGAGTATGTGCTTCACCACCGCCTAATAGTGTACTCTTGGAGCCTCTAAGAACCTGCTGACCATTCTCACCGAATGAGCCAAGTCCAGTCTTGTGTTGATAATACATGTAATTGAGGCTGCCTACAATGCTCTCCTGTATTTAGTGGGCATGTACTGGATCACCATCTTGCTTCTTTCTTAGCTTTAGTCGATCTTCAAGAGAGGTCTGACATGGATTGCAGTCTGTCATTCCAGTCGATTCGATAAATCTTTTTTGCATAGGCACTCTCACACAATTCAATTTCTCTTTTCTTCTGCTTCACTTCTATCCTCAAATAGTAGCTCAACAGCCTAAGATGACTCATGCTGAACTTCTGCTTCATCTCCAACTTCTCGAGAATGTCACTGACATTTGGTCCAGAGATGATGAGATCATCAACATATATACCAATCAGAAGGAATGAGTGATTATCACCTTTTCTGTACACAACGCATGCTCTTTCTTGCTTCTCCTGAACCCCAGCTTAATCAACTCTTTGTCCAGGCGTGCATTCCATATCCGTGGTGCTTGTCGTAAACCATACAGTGCATTTCTCAGTTTAAGGCTGGCTGTTGTTACCGATCATGAACCTGGTGATTGTTACACATAAACATCTTCAGACAGATCTGTCACGACCCGAAAAAAAATGTGGATCGCGATAACGTTTGACTTGTCTTTTTGACTTTCAGTCAAACAAGCCTCGGCAAAAAAAAGTCAAATTCAAAGGTTCAACATATTCTCTAAATAAAGTAAAATTCAATAGATTTAAACTACTCAAAATCAACCCAAAATCTTACCCAAGTACATCGGAGCGACAACTAAAGGGGATGAAAAGAATATAACAAAATTTAATATCCACTGACTGAAAAGAATTGACTGAATGGATGGAACCGTACCGAAGAGCTTGCTCGTCGCTAACTCAAACACTGTCGCCATTACTCAACTACTGATATGAAAAAAAAATTTTAAATATTGGGGGTGAGTCAAAAGACTCACTCTATGAGTAAACAACTCGCTACGTATTTGGCGAGCCGAATGGGGAAATCTTTTATTTTAATTAATATCTTATTCAACGCTTGCGGCTCGCTCACCGTTCGTACTTTTATTGAGTACGTAGGGGGATTATTTATCATCTCGTTGACAAATATATTTCTGTATACCACATCAAATGCAATATGTCAATACAAATGCGTATGCGTGTCAAGCATGAACTGCGACGAAAGCCCTCTTTGGCTTGGCAGTCGTCACTGCCGATTCGGATCATAATCAATCATATAACAAGCGCGATAATTCGCGAAACAAGCGTCACAGACATGATGCATGTATGCACATGAATGAATGAATGCTCATATAACATTTTCACTCTTCCATGTGGGTATATAATAGGGAAAACTATAAAAAGAGTGTATGAACTACCATGTTTTTACAAATTGCGGACGTAACTATTGATTTTTGCAAATTTCAGGTTTTTACTTTTCTGGGGTCATGTTGTAATTAAATAAACTTCAATCTCATCCAGAAATATTTAGTCTAATTATTAATTGAATCCTTACCCTTTGTTAATCAAAACAATATCGTTTTGAACTATTTTATTTTTTATATAAATTTATCTTATAAATCTCATTTCTATTTTATTTATTTATTTTTCATTTAATTTAAGAAAATGGAGATTAGAAAATGTAGAAGCACACCCGGTAGGAACCCAAAAAACATATTACTGGGACCTATTTTGTGCAAGAATTCGGAGATGAAGATATGTTTATGTGGGTTGTGATTTTATAGGGAATGTGGTTGGCTTCATTGCTTCAATTTTGGGTCTTTTTGGGTTCCTACCGGGTGTGCTTCTACATTTTCTAATCTCCATTTTCTTAAATTAAATGAAAAATAAATAAATAAAATAGAAATGAGATTTATAAGATAAATTTATATAAAAATAAAATAGTTCAAAACAATATTGTTTTGATTAACAAAGGGTAAGGGTTCAATTAATAATTAGACTAAAATATTTCTGGATGAGATTGAAATTTATTTAATTACAACATGACCCCAGAAAAGTAAAAACCTGAAAATTGCAAAAATCAATAGTTACGCCCGCAATTTGTAAAAATATGGTAGTTCATACACCCTTTTTGTAGTTTTCCCTATATAATATGGATGTTTTATACATAATATACTTCATTATCAATCACATATTTAATTTTGTACGAACAGAAATACGTAGGAATTATTTACTCACCTCTTCCGAGCGAATCCAACAATCCTTAACGCAATCGAGCACTAATGATGCTCTATTATAACCTACAATATTACATTCTATAAGAACGACAAACAAATGCCTACAATCTTATCACTAATTCCTAAAACACAGATTTAATGTCCTAACTTTGGAAGCTAATAACTTCATAACCAGATACAAATAGCTTACGATTTTTATATCGCCAGAAAGCTTGTTTCGATCTAAATAATTTAAAAACAAGAATCGCTTAATTCGGGTATCGTAAGCTCAAGTTTCAGACTCTTGAAGTAGCATGTATGAGCTTTCAATCTGACAGGCAGATTCGTACTCCTAACTTCGGAAATTTATTTCTCCCTAACCAGGTAGAGTTAGAAAGCATGTAATATATTCCTAGAAACTATGTTTCACCTAGCACATGTTGAAAGAAAGAATTACTCAATTATGATAATAAAATAGTAAGATATCTACGCTCAAAGTCAGTAGACAGATTTGTCTAAAATGGCCGACAGCTTCTTACTCTCACATTTGAACTCATGTATCTCTTTATTCCGGTTGAACTAAAACTTGAAACTTACATGGTTGAAAAGATCTTTTTTTTTTTTACTTAGATTAATTTGGAATCAAGAACCACACCAAAACAGTAACAATAACTCAATTTACCACACACAAAAGTAGACTGAATTTTTGATACATGCTGAATCATACCTCACGCATTAAATCTCAGCCCTTATGGTACTGCAACTAATATTTGATGATGCTTGGGTGACCTTACCATCCTCATATTCACGCCAGCCAGATTCATCTGCAGCTGTTGATGTTGTTGCCTCGGCAACTGTAGTTGCTTCTGTTGAGACATGGCTGACCCACAATTGAGGTTGGATGGTCCAAACATGGCAGCACCTTACTGCCGCCCTGTCTCGAATTTGGGATGACCATGGACTTGATTAAACTTGCATATGGAGGGAGAGCGTTGCATCACTAAATCCTGTTGTGGTTGCTGCTTTGATTCAGCGGCTGATTGGTGTTGATTTGGAACGATCAGGGAGATGAAGCCGATTATGTCAAAAACCTAGACTAAAATTGGTTTTAGTGTGTGGGCTTATTTTTTATTTTGGTTTGGGCTTTTGTTTAGCTAATTTAAAATTTTATTATTAGTAGTATATTTTTTTAACGGATATTACAAGATCACCATTCATAAAAGCACACTTCACGTCCATATGGTGCGCCTCCTATCCACCATAAGCAACAAAGGCAATCAACATTCTCACTGTCTCCATAGGCGCCACAGGTGAGAAAACTTCATCGAAATCCATTCCTTGCGTTGGTGTAGCCCTTCGCTACCAGTCGAGTTTTATGCATGCTTAACCTTATTTCTCGCTAGATCCTTCTTGATCTTAAACACCCATTTGAGTCCAATGGCTCGATGTCCTTGTGGCAGTGGTGTCAGCACCCATGTGTCATTCTCATTGATCGTCTTCATCTCCACCTCCATTGCCGTGCGCCAGTGAACATATGTCAAGGCCTCTTTGACGCTTCTTGGCTCATTGGCAGCGAACAACATAGCCCGTTGTACTCAAAGTTGTGCACCTCTTCAATAGTATCATAGACATTCTGAATGATCTGGTACTGACGTGCTACACCTTCAGTGTCCACCTCGCCTCCTGTTGGTGGAGTGGCCCAATGAACGTATTAGAAAGCTGGTTCCACACTCAAAACTAATTGATAATGAGTGGGAGAGTCCAACTATACTTATGGATGCAATCTTATGAGCTAATGGGCGATGTGGGACAATGTGCCCTTAATATGCACCAACACCCCCCTCACTTGCGAGATCGTAAGTGGACGAAACCGCATTAAATCAATATCTCGCAAGTGGGACCTCGTGCGGACCTAGTTAACCGTCACGGGCATGTTCTAAGAGTGCGGCCAAAACCCGCTCTGATACCATATTAGAAAGCTGGTTCCACACTCAAAACCAATTGGCAATGAGTGGGAGAGTCCAACTATACTTATAGGTTAAATCTTATGAGCTAATGAGCGATGTGGGACAATGTGCCCTTAATATGCACCAACAACCTATCTATGTAGCTCCTAGAGAAGTGGTAGAAGTCACCGACTGATTGTTGAGCGATCCACCCGATACACCCGAAGAAGTAGTTGTCGAAAGTGTTCTAGGTTCCTGTATTAGTGGACTTGCATCGCTTGTTATCGAATTTTCGTCAGGCTCGACTTCTACTGTCGAGCGATGTCCAAATAGCATAATGTACTGTGAATGTGATTGCTGGGTCACCATGAACTCTTCGAGATGCTTGGTCCAATCCCTCGGCTTTTTTTCATTGAAGATGACGTCGCGTCACCATCACCCTCTTCCTAGTTGGATCATACACCCGATACGCGTGCCTTCGCTCCTGCTTCATAGCCGAGGTACACCCCTGGCACCGAGCGGTCTCCCAGCTTCGTCACGCCAGGTTCGACGCACTTCATGTAAGCTTGACATCCGAAAGTGCGTAGGTGCCTCACAGTGCTTCCTCTTGTACCAAGTCTCGAACGGTGTTTTTTAGTCCAAGCTCCTTGTTGGTGATCTGTTCAGCACATATACAGCCGTCTTCACTGCTGCACCTCAGAACTGAGCCAGGATTTGCATGCTCTTGAGCATACACCGTGCCATCTCCATCATCGTTTGATTACATCGCTCGACGATACAGTTTTGTTGAGGGAAATATGGCGCCGTTGTGAAGAGTTTGATGTCAGTGGCGTCGTAGTACTTCGTGAATGCCATAGAGTTGAACTCCCAGCTGCCACGATCCGACCTGAATGCCTTGAACCAACCTCCATTTTCAACCTCGGCCGCATTCTTGATCTTCTTAAAGTACTGGAACGCTTCGTCCTTGGTTGTCAAGAGTTCCTACCACATGAAGCCACGTTGATAATCAACAATCAGAAAAGAAATACTTCTTCCCCTCCAGGAGTCGGTGGTGTGATATGACCAAATAGGTCACCGTGAAACAGATCGAGGCCTTTCTTCGCCTGATATGGTGATACATGCGAAAATGGGGCACAGTCCTGCTTGCCGAGTGCACATCCGTCACGGAAGTGCTCCTCGTGCCGGATCACGGGCATGCCTTCCACAATCTCCTAGGCACCAGGGTCATGTCGCGATATAAATTTCAGATGCCCATAACGTGCATGCCAAAGCCAAGCGGCCTTGTCATCGAACTTGGACAGCAAACACACCGATGCACTCAGATTTGGCTTCAACATGTACAACCTGTTCCTTGTGTGTGCCGATCGGATCATCAAAGGGCGCTCGCGGCCATAGACCCACAACACCCCATCACCCATGGTGATCTTACAATCTCCTTCTTTGAGCTGTCCAAGACTGATGATATTGCTCTTGAGACTCGAAATGAAATATACAGCGGTGAGAAACTTCCGATCTCCTTCTTTGGTCACCATTATGACGATACCGAGGCTGTAGATGTTCATCGTGGATCCACCGCCGAACCGAATCGAGCCACGGATGGACTCATCAAGTGACCTGAGCGCTGATCTGCACCCCGTCATGTTGTTTGCCGCGCCCGCGCTCGACGTCCCGGGTGTGCCGGCGCAGGAGAGTCGACTGATCATTATTAACCCTCGCCCATGTGCGCCTCCTCGTGTCATTCCTTCTTTGGCCTCTTGCACTCCTTTTTTTCAGTGGCCATAGATGTCGCAGTTCCGACACTTTCTCTTTCGGTGCGGCGTTCTCTCGGATGTAAGCTTCACTACTGTGTCACGGCTCTCAGTTCGTGCTCTGCCCTTGCCTTTCGCTTAAAAGCGTCTGCCGGTTTTGTCGCCGCTTGAGAATGATTCCGGCTACAGCCGGTGCTGGTTCCTTGCCAGCCAAACACCTCAGCGAGCATGAGCTGCCCAACTTTGTCCACGATCTCACCGGTGTCGCTGTACAGGCACTCCTCCGCGACACGCAATCTCCCAACAAGTTCTTTGATCGATATGACGTTTAGATCGAGCAACATCTTGATCGAAAGAGCCACTTACGAGTACAGTTTTGGTACGATGTGCATGAACTTCTTGACGGTGCGTGCCTCATGGATGTTCTCTCCGAGCGTGCGCAGACTGGTGG
>NQLW01000515.1:1757721-1804610 GCA_002312845.1 Kalanchoe fedtschenkoi | reverse complement strand
ATAAAATAAATATTAATAACAAAAGATTTCCAAATCAAGCATCCATATATATATACTGAATTTTACTAAGAACCAAATGGTACATGTAATAATGGCCATAAAGAAGAAAAAAAGCTTATCTATATATAGAACTTACAGGGTTTGCAAAAGGTCTCATAGCAGCATAATATTAACGTTGCATCTCTAAGGTAGTATTGACAAATTTGACATCTTAGCTCTGGATGATAATCCACTCCTCTAACCCTTGGGATCGGCTCAGCCACTCTGAGAGATTCAAATAACAAAAAAACCATAATATAAATAAAAAAGTAACAGAAACAAAGATTCTAACAAAAGATTTTTTAATATCAATATAGCATATCAGATTCTCAGTTACTGAAATAATAAATGGATAACCCTAATAGCAACAACCTTGGGACATTAACTTGAGGGGGAGGGTGAGGAGGAGGGGGAGTCCACTCTGGAACAAGAGGAAAATCTGTCAAGAACTTTTCCAGGGCATTATTACCATCATCTTCTGTGCTTGTTCTACAAATTAAAACAAGGTATATGAGGGAGATGCGACAGAAGAAATGCTGATTAACCATGAAAACATATCCAAGCACACACTGCACTTAATTTTCGTCATATTTGGTGTATGTAAAAGGCCATGAAGATGTGTTGGGTTAATTTAAACCTCGAAATGATTGGCATATAGAGAGTGTGAGCACATGTGTATTTAGGGCACTGACCTACGACTACAAGGGACCCTTTTGATGAAGACTGTGGTGCCGCTCCGAATGTTTGGGTTGTGCTCGTCGAATTCTGAACACATTCAGAGACAACTTGTTAGATGTCCAGGCTTAAAAAATATGACAATGCATATAAGTTTATAATCGTAGAGAAAAAATACCCAACCAAATGATGTAAAAAAACTGAGAACAAAGAATTATTCAAGAGAGGGCCGGATACCCTTCGCATTCTCATTTTTGTTGTTTGAGAGTGATCATATCAGATTTTCTACTACTGAAACATCTACATGTTGCCGTGCTACACAGTACAGCTAAGAATATAGTAAATAAACCCTATTTTTCACAAGTCAGTGATCGGCTATGCTTCCAAAGCTACTCAGCTGGTTGCAGTGATGCTTTGATGATCCTAATT
Organism: Kalanchoe fedtschenkoi; assembly: GCA_002312845.1. Classification (NCBI taxonomy): domain Eukaryota; kingdom Viridiplantae; phylum Streptophyta; class Magnoliopsida; order Saxifragales; family Crassulaceae; genus Kalanchoe; species Kalanchoe fedtschenkoi. Next base: position 1,803,467 of record NQLW01000515.1, on the reverse strand, counting down.
ATTTAACTTGCAGGGAACTTTGAGATTGAATGTTGCATTCTAAATTTCTAGTTATGAGGTATATATATGACCATCTTAAAACACAGAGTCTTACCGATAAAATATCAAACTCTCCCCACATTGTATGAAGAACTCTTAAACGGTCTTAACGGCCGATGCGTTATTCTTAAGTTCGACATTATGAACTCAAAACAATCAGACAAATTATGGCGTGTCATCGTCGCATCTTCTCTCCTTCTACTCACTTTCTTGCAAAACTTACTACACCTTCTATGTGAGTCCTCCATAAACCATTATCAAATGTATAAAAAAGAAAGACTGAACAAACCCTAATACAGCTTCAACTTCCCCCCAAACTCTTAATCTCTCCTCCTACATCTCTCTTTAAGTAAATATTTACATTTTGCACCTATATACATGTCTACCTGATATCTAGCCGCTGCTCTCTCTACTTGTTTGCGTTTTCAGTTTTATATATGCAGGATGTGGATGATGAAGGCCGAACATCAAAAACATGTCTCGTCCTATGTCTAACACAGTCTCCAGCACATAATTAAAAAGTATCAATTCAATAAATATGGTTAATTTATCAGAGTATTAATTTACCATCTGTTTATCTAAATTTAAACCAAAATAATTAAGCATGAATTAGACATTAATTTCATTTTCCGAATGAACTTAACTCGCCTAATTAATTAAACATTTGTCTTAATTAGGTGCAACTGCGGCTAGTAAATGGCCTTAATCCGGACACGACCAGAGTCAGATCGCGGCTAGACATCCTAAACGAGCCCTAGATTTGCTCCGACAACCTCGCACAGATCCAGAACACAACCCTTTTCTCACCTAATTACGAAAATTAATTACCGTAAACCAATTAATTAAAGTTACTATTTTGACCCCGAGATCCCAGCGCATGCAGACCGGGAATCTGAAAATTTTGAATCAGTCAGATCGATGGCTCGACTGAGTGAAGTGAGAGCAGACCTTCTCCGGAGACGGCATTGTAGAAGACCAGGTCGAAGCCGCGGTTGACGTCGTCGTTCAAGGGGAAGTCCTCGATGACGCCGGCGAGTTTGGATCGGAGATTTTGGATGGAGATGGTGGGCTCGCCGCCGTCGATGTGGACAGTGTAGAACTTTTTGGCGCTTCGGAATTTGACGACGAGGGCCATTTTGTGTTGCTGGAGAGACAATCTAGGGATTCGATTTTGGGGGAAAATGGGAGAGAGGGCATGCAGACGATAGATAGATCGTTCGGACCTGCAGCTTGGTAAGAGTGTGTTTTATAGTGGACAACCGCACGTGACTTACTATTATTAGATACGACACGGCGTCGTATCACACTGTCGTATGAGTGTTGACGAGAATGCTCATGTTTACTTTTGTCCATTTGTTTAGATTTTAAATCGGTCTGTATTTTATAATTAATTATCTAACTATTTGATTGTTCAAATTTACTAATTCAATTTAGTCCTATAAAAAGGATGCTCAGCTTAATTGGACCCAAAATTATGATTCCGATTAGGATTTACTTATTTTGGTCAATCAATTTGATTTCAATTTTGATACTATTTAATTATTGCAATGAAAATACAAATTAAAATAATTAGCATCCAGCTACAACAACACAAATTAAGAGATAGGAACTTTCGATAGATGCCGATGAATCTTCTACATATGAAGGTAAACATAAGCTTAAAATCGAATCATTTGTAGGTTACGGGACTAGAGCTATGAGGATGATAGTAGGGTTTTTGTCTATCCTAAATTAGTTTTAAAATACTAGAAATACATTTTATAGTTGTTGTTTAAATTATGTTTTTGTTTTTCGTCATCATTTTAATAAGAAAACTTATAATTAAAAATACACAAAAGCCATCTTCTCATTCTGATTAGATGAGAGATATTAAATCAAATATAATTGTAATTTTTTTAACGCAAAACTAAAACGCACAAATAAAATTTTAGCATTATCAATACACTTGTGGCATTTCACTTTATTTAATGAGTTACTGAATAAGCATTTTGCGTAGAGATTGTCAAACTCCACTTTATTCCATAGTTCTTGATCGAACCCATAAAAAAAGGAGAAAGATTAAGTGTTGAGCATGAACTTGTCGGTATAAGGGAATGACAATTGCATTAATTGAAGTTGAATAGAGAATATTAAGTGTCCGCTCAGTCAAAAAAAAATAAAAAAAAATGTAAGTGTACGTTTGGTAGTATGTATTATTTATATTTATACTAATAATGTGGATATTATTTAATCCACCCTTCACACAAGTATTAATAATACATTTCTTTTTTCACATTTTTATTTTTTTTGGGTGATGCGTATTAATAATACCGATTCTTAATTTCCTACTAAACAACTTCTCAAATATAAATAATACAATATATTTCTTAATACATTCTATCAAATATGGACTAAGTGATAGAACTTATGTATGAAGAGGAATCAGAATAAATTAGCTGAAAAACTCTTGCCTCCGCCTATAAAGTAGCTTAAATGTCTACATGTCATTATTGGATTTTGCTATCGTCGCAAGTGAACTTATCATGATTTAGTGACATCAGTCATTGTTGCTGATGAAATTATATTCTACGCCGCCAGAGAGACAGTAGCAGCCAAAAAAAAAAGCGCATGAAATTTGATTATTAGATATTAATGGAGTGTTTTTCTTATGCCTAACCTAATGGGAAAATTTGAGGGAAAAAAATTTGAGAAGAAATGAGAAGAAATCTGGAGTGTTTTTCATCAAATTCTTTTTAAAATCCATCAAATTTGAGAAAATCCATCAAAGTTAGTAGAAAGTACAAAACACTCTTTAAATTAAACAAATTTTCCTTCAAATTTTTCATCTAATTTTCTATTTAGTTTTCCATTCCCAATTTTCCCTAAACCAAACAATGAAGTCATTTTCCCTCAAATTTTCATTTCCCTCAAATTTTTCCGAAACTAAACACAGCCTTAATAAATCGAGAGAGACACCTAAACAAACAGTCATGAAAACTAAAACAGCAAGCATCGAGAGTGAATAGGGGAGTGAGACCGTGAGAAAGAAGCATCATTCGCTCTCAACTTCTCCCAGTCCTTAGAAAATGGATTTGATAAATGCCCGACATAAATGTTGAATACAAACATATGCAGAAGTAATTTGAAGAGGTTAGAACTTAGAAGCGATGAAAAGCAAAGAGTGAAGCTCAACAAGACCAAAACATGTGACTTGTATTTATGTTGAACAAGAGAACATAAGGCGTATAAATATTTTGAGTACATATCTCGTCAGCTAGCATTTGCTTCTCTCCTTTCTATTTACACTAGCAGTAGGGAGCATGTTTTATCTGTTCAATCTCTTTTTATTCAGCTCAATATTTTAAGCCATTTCAATTTGAGGGCCACTTTTATTTTGGACTCTATAGGTTGAAACAAAGTTCCAGAACAGTGCAGGTGTTGCCCCAATCCAAGCAAGAACATCACAAGGGACCCCATTTGGCAAACTCTCCAACGTTCATCAATGACTCATTCCATCACAAAATGGATGCAGGCATATGAGAGTCAAGCTTCAGCACTGACCTCTAGATGAATGATCACATGAAAGTGGGGATAACAGGTGTTCTGTAGACGGCAGAGACTTCAATGAGCTAAGACACCCTGGTTGCAGTTGACTTCATTGTTCGCTTGACAAATTCGCTGAGTACTATTTCAAAATTGACACTTGCTCCTGCTCTGATGCAATTGTTGCATTTGATTGCAATAATCCTCACCATGTTCCAGTTTCTCCAGTTTATAGCTCGGGGCTTATGGATTTCACACTATCATTCTTTCAAGTTGAGTATCATCAATGTCCGAGACCATCTGTGCACATGGAATAGAAATATCTAGTGACAAAATACTTCTTCTTCTTTTAAACAGACAGATTCTAAGAGAAAAGAAAAAGGAAAAGAGAACAAACCGACAAATCAATAAAATTCATGATTCAGAAACAAACTAGAGTTTTTGCAGTTTGGTAACAGAAATTTTCTGCTAGAAATTTTCAGTAGACCGACTCCAAAATAGTGCACAACAGTAGTATTAAGTTTGCAGGATCCTCAAAACTTGGGAAGTATGAATTTTATCACACATCATAATGACCATAAAATAAAATATACAACTGCATTCAATCCTTTGTAATATCTACGGCAAGAAAATGTTCAGTGTTCATAAGCTGCACAGTTAAAAGAATGTGTACCTGCAAAAACTCTCATTTCCAAGCTCCAAAGTCAACAGACTGCAATGTAATATCACCCAAGAACAGGTCTTTTAAGTGCTTATTACACAGCCCCATCCGCCTTTTATTTAAGCTGGGATGAATACAGCAGGCAAATCCTGTCAGCCAACCAGGAAACTTTTGTTGTTCCATCACATGTAGGGAATATACTCTGGGGGCTACAGCTGAGCAACCCATTACAAAACAATTGCAAGGTCGTGACACGCTGACTATTCTGGCGAGAGACAGCATACAGAGCCCACCATATGCGATTCCGTAGAACAATGCTTCATCATTATCACAGACTGCAGATTTGGGTTTCTCGCTATCATCGTCTAGGACTCCCAGAGTAGACGGAATTCTAACAAGCTCCTGTTCAAATTTCTTTTCAATCTCATCTTCATGGATTCTATACTTACCTGCCAATGTGCGGATGCAGGATTTCCTCAACTGATAAGAAATAATGGTTTTAATTTCCTCAAAGTTCCCAAACTCATGATACCACATCAACCATCGACGGGCAATACCAGAGAACCAATCTATAATTTGGTCACTGTCAAGTAAGACAAGCATACGAGACGTGCAAGGGTATCCCTCAGCAGTTGTCAAACCATATCGAAGAAGGCGTTTGTTGATGTTGTTTAGAGGAGTGATACACTCAGTTGTGATGACAGACTTAGAGGACAGGTGATTATTAGGGAGGAGGTCAACAATCTTGGCTGTCTCCATAGAAATATAGTTTTGTGCGCACTTTTGGAATTCATGATAGGAATCAAATAATGCTTGCGGCACAACAGGTTCGGCGATATACTTAGATAAGATCTCATCTTCACTGCCAGCGCCTATAACATTCACATCTTGCATCCATATCTTAAGCAATTCCTTGTACCAATGATCAGTTTCCATCCCAGGTTTACGATATCGTGAAATTTGGACCACAGTTGAGTTTGGATCAGCTAAATGTTTGATCTCAGACTCTTTGACCTTCTTTAAGCCGTGGCCCAACCACTTCTTTCCGATTCTGACTGTTCCAGCATCCCAGGCCTCCTGTTTTTGTGAAGCAAACATTTCAACTTTATCCTTCAACTTGTGAACAGCTCTCACCGCGGGACTTTCATTCACATTTCTTCTTAACAATGCCCCCAGAAACTGAATGCTACTTGTTCCATCACAAGGTGATATATTTGATTGCTTTTCTACATCCAAGATCAGGGAAACATGCAAAAATTCTTCAACATCGGATTTGATATTGTCAGCTACATCTTTGGACCCTGATACAGCAACAAATATCTCATCCATGTAACGACAAGAATGCAGTCTTGTCACACTTTTTTTCTGATTCTCATCAACATTTTTGTCCAGATTTCTCCTAAACCATTTACGCAGATTGGATTTCCTTTCACTTTGATCACCACAAGAAGTTGTATCAAGAGCCTCATACTTCATACACAAGCGATATAATTCACGGTCTAGGTGATCCAAATAAATATTCATTAGAATAGGAGAAAGAACTCCCTCTTGCGGCAGACCGTGTCCTTTTGGAAAACCCCCAAACTTTAGATTCAGTACCTTAGCATCAAAGAAGCGTCTAATAAGAGCAAACAAGGTCGGGTCATTAACTTTATCCTCCAACATTGATATAAGTTTTGTAAGAACAAGACCATCAACGTCTTTATTTATGAGAAGCGTAAACCACCAATCAGGATCCGAAATCTCCTTGCAAATGTACCTCAGCGCACTCGAACGGCCTCTCCCGCTTCGACACCCATGTGATATCTTAGAAAACTGCGGCCTATAAATAACTTCCAACGCTATTCTAATGGCTTCTTGCACAACCTTCAACCTTAAATTAGGAAGAACAAGCACTTCTTTCTTTGCACCCTTTGTGGAAATTGCATAAGAATTGGCCTCCACATTAAAAGTCCCATCAATAAGTTCCCGGCCAAGACACTCAAACGACATATCCTCGACATCAACTGCCGGATCAACATTCGAACTAAGCCGAATGCAATTGTAAACATCATGAAGCGTGTCCGGATTAGACACCACTCTGCCCACAAGGTCATGGTACTTACCATTAACAAACTGCTCCTTCACTCTCTTCTTTATCCGAAGCTCAAATGACCGCTTGAGCTCGGCTCTTGTCTTCGGCTTCTCAACCTTATCAACAGCATCAGATGTTTCCTCAACCAAAAATGCCAGGTCTGCTGCCAGTGTGCTCCTCCCATTCGCCTTGCCGCTATCTCCAACTTCAAGTGTAGAGTAGCAAATAGCAGCTTGCAGTCTCTTCTTCACCAGCTCTAATTCAATCAGTTCGATAAATAATCATGTTAATATTGGAGAAAAGAAAATGTCAAAACTGAAAAAAAAAAAAAAGTACTAGTTCCAGAAATTACACGAATATCAGCAACGCCAGAATTTCGCCGGTGAAAGACGCGAGATATTACTCCGAAATATTTAAAAAACCCGAAGGCGTGTAACTCGATCGGCATATCGCCGGCGAAAACGGCTGACGGAGTGATAATCCCAACCAACCAAATCGTTCCAGGAGGGAAATACGTACCTTGGAAAGCGAATTTGAGAGAGTTTGATGTGACTGAGTAACATCTTCTCATCTGGAGCTCAGTCGGTCGGAGAATTTAATGGAAGGAAATACTGTCGCCAGAGAACCGAACGCCGGAGCGATGGTCGCTGTTCGGTTCCAAAAACGAACCCTAAACTGTACCCGAAATCAAACGACGCCGTTTCATCCTTCCAAGAAGGCGTTTCATGACCGTTGTGCGGACAGATTATGAGGACTCTCAGGTAGAGATTCCGTTTGAATTTAGGAGAGAGTAAAGGAGAAAAAATAAAGAAAATGGTAAATAATGTTTTTTGAGTTATTGATAGAAAGATTTGAATAAATTAGCGGATTATTTATTTCATTTTTTTCTTTCCCAAATTTGTAAGAGATGTGGGGATTATTTATTATTCCATTTTTCCATCTTAACTATGGTGTAAAAAATCCGATTCATATCGGAAAATGACTAACTAAATTGGACCGAACTGATGGATTCAAGTCTGTCTTTCATCTACTAATTTTGTAAATTTTAGCCTTCAGTTTGGAAATTCAGTTCAGACTGGAATCCATTCGATAATTTTTAAGTAAAAATAATATTTTATTATAATATTTATATATATCTATAATTTAATATATAAATGAAATTATTTATCCTTCTTTGTGTCAATGATTTCATCATCAGCTGGCTCGATTACAACCCAGACGCTTTAATTTTTCATTATGGCCTACATCCGAATCACTCAACTAGTGTAATTCATGACTGTTAGCGGTGGGTACATGAACAACCCACCATTGCTCTCATGCCAGATTTCTCCACGAGTAATGAGCAACATTGTGTTGAATCAGGAGTACTTGGATGAAAAACCAAGTTCTAATGTCTGATGTTAGGTACATGACCGATATCTCACACTACTAGAGATATCTTAGAGAAAAGAAGAAATCATTATTGTGTTTTCATTGAGAATTAAACAGTCTAATTATTTATACTATAAATGAGAATTAAAAACGGAAAAAAAATGTAATTGTATATATTCTATAATAATGGTATCTCTCTTAGAGAAATTGAATGTCTTAAATATTCTTAAAATGAAAAATTATCTTCACTGAACATTCAAATAACTATTCAAGCGTATCTCCAAAGAATATCTATTTGAATAACATTTCTAGAATATTTAATGGAGTGGGCTACGATCTGAATTAAGTTCAACAAATTTATGAAATTGAAAAACTCAGATCTGAAGGCGGATTTTATCTAATAAAAGAGTTTATATTTTATAAATTTCCATTTAATTATATCATTCTTTCTTTTTCGATTCCCTTCATTGACTATTAGATTTTGAAAATAGAATATTTGATGGCAATTTTCAAAATCAACAACGACCAATATTAGAACACACGAGTGATATCTTAACTTCAAAATCCTATCGATTTTCAAAATAGAATGCATGGTGCATGAATAGTTTTTTTTATATATATTTTTGACAATCGATATTTAAAGACTTAGAAACTTCATATATAGATGACAGATCATCATTTGATCACTCGGACACCGTAATGGTGCCAGTTCATGAGTAGTTACAAGAGTTTTTGTGTGGCGAATGAGAGTGAACTTCTAGATAAAATGAATTTTAATGAATGTAAAGTTAAAAGTTGATGAATATAATAAAAGTTTCTGAGACTTATTATAAGATTATCAAATATGTTGACTATTTGATCATGTTTGATTTGCTAAGTTAATGCATGAAATATTTGTTTACATTTATATTTTTATTAAATGATGGTTTCATTAACCACCATTAATTTATTTCGAATTAACCATTAATAATGACACATAATTTAAAATAAAAAATAAAATTTTCTCCTGAACCACCCTGATGTATATATTATGTATATACTCCCTCCGTCCTCTATTACATGTCGTTTAAGGTTAATTTTAGTAGATTAAGGTGAAGTTAATGCTAGCGGTTGAACAAATTTAATGAATGAGTGGTTGATGTTTTTATAAAAAACTTCGTGCAAAAAGTAAAATTGGTAGATGATTACTGGTGGGAAATGTATTTTTTATTGAATATGATAATGAAGTGATTAATGTTTGACATTTTAAGGTAGTTGTTGACATTAAATACGCATTGGAAATTGTTAAGTGACAAGTAAAAGTGGACAAAAAAATTCGGTTAAGTGACATGTAAAAGAGGACAGAGGGAGTATTACTGAATAAGTACTAAATATTTCTTTTGATCTAAAAATGTCACTCCTTTGTGCTTCCTACTTATTAAATTTGGATGATTACATACACCTTTGGTATTTTAGAGTTGTCTTTCTGCCAATATTTTTTTTATTAGTGGAGTCAGATTCATTTCACTCTAGGTCAGTTTACGCATTTAAAGTAGGGAAAAATTCGAAAGGGGTCTTGAACTATCACCGCTTACCCAATTGCGATCAGAACTACAATGATTTTCAAAAAAGGTGCGATGAAAAAAAAATTGGATTGATTTTCTAAAATAAAATTCACCATTATATCCCAAAACTAATATTACTATAAGATTTAGATATATGTGCGAAAATTACGTCATTTCGTTATCAAAAGACGTCATTTTCTTTATGTGCGCAAAACGATATAATTTATTTTGATAACCATACGATGTAATTTTCGCACACAATCTAAGTCTTATAATAACATTAGTTTAGGAATGTAATGATAAATTTTATTTTAAAAAATCAATCCATTTTTTTTCTTCATTGCACTCTTTTTGGAAATCGTGATAGTTCTGACCTCAATTAGATAAATTCTGATAGTTCAGAGCTCCTTTTGAGTTTTATCATTTTAAGTATTCATATTTGAGATTTGAAATTGTTAGACAAATAATGCAGTCCACCGGACCAATATCATATAAGTGTTGTTGTTGAGGGGCTTGCATCAGTTAGATGTCAGGCCGGATGCTGTGATGGAGCGCGAAATAAGCTGATGAAAGAAAAAAATTATTATATAAACCCGGAGCCTGCAAATGAAAGTTTATTATTCAATAAATGCAGAAATTATTGTACAAGTGAAAGAAAAAAAGTGTGAGATTTCAGAGCTGAAAAGTTTGTTGTGGTCTTCTTTTTCCGCTATCAAGTCCCTCTAGTTTTGAATTGGTGGCGCGCTGTTTGACTCATGGTTGGATCTGAAGTCACTAAAATTCAAATCCAATCCAAGTGATCGTTCAGTATATTTCGACACTCAGCGAATCAGCTTTCAAACTCATCCAATCGTATTTGCGCGCTTTAAAATTTTTTTTACAGTGGAGGATGGGAATTCGAATATTTCCATGTCAACACGTGATTATTATTTTTTTCCCCACGTGACGTTGCAGTTTGCACAGTATGCATAAGAGTTAAAATACATTATTTATTTTTTACGTGGCTGTGCATGCATGTTACGTCTACAGAAACAGGTAGTCCATTTGCTCGTTAAATAAGCAAACAAGCAAACTGAATGCACGAGATATTCTTGAGTGCACTGTGTCCACAACGTGGCGGTAGATATCACCAATGGGGAGTCGTCACGTGGCACGTTGAAAAGTCAAATAAAAATTTCAAACCAATGATAAATTGTCATGTGTAATTTTGACTTTTCAACGCGCCACGTGACGAGTCCCAATTGATGGTGTCCACCCAAGAATCACTCATGAATGCACTAGTGGGCCGCTACACGGTATTTTTCTAGCTCTGTGCAATTCCCATTAGTAAAACATTGTTTGGAACCAAGCACTAGCTAGCTATGAACATTTCCTAGGTTTCAAATGCATTCGGTTAAGATCCAACACGGCTGAACATAGATTTACCTTGCTGGTTTGGCTTTTGAGTTATGAGTCATGGAGTGGCATTTTCAAAGGTTGGATGGTAAGAATAATTGTCTCTCATAATATAAAAATTTACTTAAAATAATTTCAGTCATCGCCACCAGCAAATTATTCTTTTGTCGAATAGGTCACATTGTTCATTAGCAAAATGAACAGTACATTTCTGTCTGCAACAAATGTGTCAAACACTCAATGAATTTTGTGTGAGGTTAGAAACATGAAGATTATCAATAATTTACTTTATTTACACCATTATTATCAATTTATCATCATCTAGCCTTACTTGTGACATGAAAATTTGATCAAGGGTTTGATTTTGCGTCATGTGGCTGCTACAACCACCGTTAACATACCACATATTTTCAGGCACACTTTTCGCATTCATACAAGAGAAAACATTTGAGTTTCTTCACTTCTTCCACTCAAATTGTTACTTTCATTATACGGTGCCATCAATCTCTCTAAGAGTGATTAAGAATTTGACAATTGATACATCTAAATCTATAATTTTTTGAATCGTAATTTATTTTCTTACAAATTATGCGATACATGAAAAAATTAAAGGTTTCATTATCTCATTGTGAGGTATCTCTTCGTCTTCCATTAAAATGTTCTCTCCTCTACCATTCTTGCATTGGTTTCCTTCATAATTATTTTTCTGAGATATCAAATTCCTTTTCCTGAATGGTTGACATTAGATTGAAAAACTTACTTTAGTTATTCACGTGATGATGATTTATTCATCCTCTTCTCATGAACACTTGCAGTGATCCCATGAGTTCTAAAACTAGAATTTTGGCAAATTCTTGGATTCTTCAATTGCTGCAATTAGGGTCAAAATTTGGCAATAAACTACTTATGATGTTTTGGTTAATCTTTTTTTTTCTTCAATTGTATCTTCATGGCTCTTAATTAATTTGACATACAATTTAAGAACCCCGTGCAAATAAAATGGAATTCTATTGCTCTGCTCCATGCATAAAAATTGAGACTTGATTAGGTGAGAAGACTAACATGGTAACCACCAAGGTTGTTACCATTTGATGAACTCCTTCATAAAGCAACCGTGCTGCTCTTGATATCAAATTTGTTGGTGCAAGTGGAGAAGAAAAATGAAATTTTGAAGGAAGACAAAGCAATTTTATTCTTACTTGTTCTTATATATGTTTACAAGATCAGTTGAAATACATTATTTATATATATATCATGTGACTCCTAATCTACCTAAGAAGGTTACAGAAGATGATATTTAAAGAACCATCTAAACTACAATAGGATGCCAAAAGATTTTAATCTCTATGCATTAACTTCTAACCCTTCAACATTTCGATTAACTAATTCATTAGGTCATATAATTTTAACTTCTAATAACATTTTCACAGTATGTCTTTCTAATCATATTGATTGAGATTGTAAATTGTTTGAGTTGAACTTATAACATTTTGTATTTTTTTTTATCAATGAAAGCGCCACGAAAAATGAAATATTTTCGGTTGATTTGAGATCTGAGCCAAATACATATAAAGAAGATTTCCCTTTTTCGACAGCTTCCAGTACTACCATTCCCACAACTTCTGTTTACCTATATCTTGCTATAACTCCACTGCCGTCCTGCCTTCAGTGTCTGCCACTGCACTCAAGAGAGTAAGCAAAAGCGTTCCCACAGTAACAACCTTTCAAGACTTGGGACCTTGAATGAGTGTTAGCTAGCTTGCTCATGCCAAGCATAAAATGCTCGAAGAAAGTTAGATGGCTGAGCATCCATATAGTTTAATTATTTTTTTCTGATCTCGCATATGATGCATACGCTGTGGCCTTCTTACCCATGTATTCAAAACGGATCAGACTTCAGTCTACGATTTTAAATTTTGAGCATGAATCATGTTTTTTATTGGTCGTAGCAGTTGTTGGAGTAGTTCAGTGTGAATTGATTATTATAGTGAGGCCACACCCCGGAAGGTATAGAATTTTCAAATATACCCTCTTGATCTCAAAAGATTTGCTTTGAATTTTCGATAATTTGTTGGTTAGGTCGGAAAGTGATAGTATTTTTTTCATGGCTACACATAAGAATCATAAAATCTGTGAATGGAACCAAATCGAAATTAATCTGTAAGTTTAGTCGGTTGCTCGTGTCTATGATTGAGTTGAGAATTCAATTTTTAAAATGAGTAAGATCTCATAAATGTCAAATTAATAAACAAGTTTAATGCCAACCAAAACAAAAAGTTTTGATGTAAAACAAGGTTTTGAGAGAAAATAAGATAGTTTTGATTTTGTCAATATTATTGAATTTTTACTTATAACACACGGCAAGAGTGATTATTGATGATTGCAATTCAAAAGTACATAGTTTCAATTTTGTTGTATTTGACTTTGCTATATTGGATCAAAGTCCTTATTGGAAATAGCCTATTGATTGATTTGCTTTTAATTCTTTTCAAATAAAATTAAACCACATTTAACCGTTTGATCATATTTTAGTTCATAAATAAGTTAAGTTGTATAAAATTTAAATTATTACTTTTATATTACTATAATATAATAAATTCCTAATGTAGTGAATAAAAATAGTAACAAACTTTTCCAAAAAGTAAAATATTAAAACAGATCATGATTTGATTTGATTTGGTTTTACAAAGTTAAGGTTTTGTTTTTATTTAAAATTTTCAAACCGATTAAGAATAATTCAATTTGAAATTTTATTGAAAATCAAAATGGATGGGATCACTACTCAATGTAACTTGTCATTAGAGCCATTGGTCAGTTTTCGAACCAAACCAAACGGAATTAAACATAACCAATTTGTTCGGTTTTGAACTAAATCGATGTATTTTGGTTCATTTTGATATAAAATCTAAAAAACCAATTTTAGTATTTAATTTTTTGATAAATTTTAGATGTTATGATGTGCATTGATGAGTGTGGTGATGATTATCACATTCGCTTTAAACAATATATGTGCTAATCATGCATGCCTCAACCCGGGGATGACTCCAATGGGAATAGTCACCAAAAAATTATTTTTGAAAATGAGAGTTGGTTTTCTCTCTCTATATATTTTAGGGAAAAAACATAAAAGGGGCTTTGAACTATCACTACTTACCCAATTACAGTCAAAATTATCACGATTTCTAAAAAGTGTGCGATGACAAAAAAATTGAACCGATTTACTAAAATAAAATTCACTAGTATATTATAAAATTAATATTATTATAAGACTTAAATTTGTGTGTGAAAATTATGTCGTTTGTTTATCAAAAGACGTCGTTTTTTTGTGTGTCCAAAACGATATAGTTTATTTTAATAACCAAACGATGTAATTTTCAGACACAAATCTAAGTCTTATAATAATATTAGTTTAAGAATGTAATGGTAAATTTTATTTTAGAAAATCAGTCCAATTTTTTTTTCATCGCACCCTTTTTGAAAATCGTGGTAATTCTGACCGCAATTGGATAAACGGTGGTAGTTCATGATCCCTTTTGGATATATATATCGGAATAAGTGGGAGGCATTTACAGACACAAACCAACAAACACAGAAGAGTCACTTCTACTCCAACAATTTAGGAATTGAACAAAGCACTAGTGGAGTTCGAGGTTGAACAACAATATGGGTCGGAAGCCATGTTGCCCCAAAACTGGTGTCAAGAAAGGAGCTTGGACGGCTTCAGAAGACAAAATCCTGACGGGCTACATCACAGCTCACGGTGAAGGAAAATGGAGAGACATTCCTAAGCTATCAGGTGTTAATTGCGATTAAGACTGTTATATGTTTCCTCGAATCAAATGTTGTCACTGATACTGACTATGGAACTTGGAAATGTATGCAGGGCTTCAGAGGTGTGGGAAGAGTTGCAGGCTGAGATGGCTCAACTATCTCCGGCCGGATATCAAAAGAGGAAACATTTCAGCAGATGAAGAGGATCTGATCATCAGGCTGCATAGGCTTTTGGGCAACAGGTTTGGCAATTTCTTACAAGCAAACAGTTGATGGACGAATGAAGTTGGGAAATCATTCAGAAAAATAATAAATAACACAAATTTTGATGAAGTTCGTCAATTTGTGTAAGTACTCGAAAGTGATAGGACAATTTTTTTTATTGAGAATTGTACATATAACTAATTAGGGTTACAATTACATAATATATAATAATAACTCTAGATATAATTTTACTAATTATGTAATTAAATCGGGTACCATTAACAAATTAAATGATGCACTAATCTGATATTTGAGCTATACCTAACAAATATATATCGTATAATATTTTGCGTGTCTTGTGTTGCAGATGGTCTCTTATTGCTGGGCGGCTTCCAGGCCGAACAGACAATGAAATCAAGAACTACTGGAACACCCATCATGCCAAGAAACTGGCGCAACCTGTCCGGAACAACCGGCAAAACGTCTCCCTCCACAAAAATTCATCTCTGCACAAACCTGCCGAAGCAGCATTTCTCGGTCCCCCCAATAGAACCAGTGATATGAATAATGTAGCGAAAGCAAAACATGTCGAAAGTTGTTTTGTTCCAGTTCCAGCGATGCCTTGGAGAAATGGGAGTGTGCAGGGTGATCAGGATTGCTTAGACGTGGGCTGGGACTTTGAATTGGGTGACATTTCACTGTGTGGTGATGAGTTTGACTGGATCTTCAGCGACTCCGAGGAAGTGCATGATTTTCATGGTACTGAAGCGCCTATCAGAAGCGAGTCACCTGAGAATTTGGGAGATTACTTGGAGAACCGGGCCGCAGGTCAGAAGGACTATGATGGTGTCAAACCATCATCGTCAGCAGCCGCAGCAGATGAAAGAACAAGTGTTGAAGATTGGGCGGGATATTTTTTACTGACAAGTAGCTAAGTGCTAGATGCATATGTAGTGCTTTTTTTCATCCAGATCTGCAATAATAATACGGAGGCCAGAAATAAATGTCGCCGGTGAACAATACTGAATTGATAAATAATGGAAATTCTTGGACGGACAGTGTAAATTCACCAATGGAGCGGCGTCACGTGTCATTTTGACCAGTCACGTGGCGCGTTGAAAAGTTAAAAATATCATTAGTAAGGAATCGTCACGTGACGCTTTTTTATTGGTGGTGTTCACGGTCATGTGTCCACCCAAAATTTTTTCTAAAAAGTACATCGTTTACCAGATAACCAGCTCATTTTCCAGGCACAAAACACGACATTAAGGCTGTGTTTGGTTTGAGGAAAGTTAGTGGGAAAGGAAAAAATGAAGGAAAATGAATTCCTTCTACAATACACTTTGTTTTCATATCTTGTTTGGTTTGGAGTGGAAAATTTTGTATAAAGTACTAAAACATTCTTTAGATTAAATAAATTTTCCTTCAAATTTTCCATCTAACTTTTCATTCCCAATTTTCCCTAAAGCAAACAACGGATTCTTTCTCATTTTCCTCAAATTTTCCTTTCCCTCAATTCCCTAAACCAAACACAGCCTAAAGTTTGTGAAAATATTGCTCATCTATTATAAACCTCTGAATGCGCATAGTGTTCATTGCTGATTAAAGTTTCTCTCTACTCTTATTTTTTTTATTTTAAGTTTTGTATTCAATCTTTTTAATCTGAGTATATAGATTATTGTTTGAATTTGTGTTGGGCATACAAATATTTGTTTGATGTTTTTTGTAGTACAACTCTTTCAACGTCACAGAAATGATGAGGTAAACGTTTAATTTAATTTAAAGTTTACATTCTTATTCTTCCTCCAGTTTCTAATTCTCTATCTACTCAAGGATGATCAGATAAACTTTTAATTTATATTATTTGAATTGTAAGCATATTTTTAAAATAATCTGAGTTTTAAAATACATCGTAAGCATATATGTTTGTTTATATTTTCATATTTGTTAAATTGATTTATAAGTTTTTTATAGCTTGTATCTTTAACACGGTCTCGAAATCTTAATCGATACTCAATGACAATGAGGTAAGATTATTTTATTTTATTTTCAATGTATAAATACTAAATATGCCATTGATCTTTCTTTTTATGGTAATAGTATTTGATAATTATTTTGATTGACATCACGGTGGATTTATCATATATTAGGTGGTCAGAAGTTATGAAAGAATCATAATTGGTTGAATTTGTATTTGGAGAAGCCATATATAATTATAGGGGAGGGATCCGTTGAAAACCTCCTTAAGTTGAGAACTAATGTGGACAATTCTGGACTAATCATTATTTACATGAAACAACAATGTATTAATTATATGGTTTCCTTTTTTGAGTGTATTTATTATTCTTTATTAATTATATGCGATTCATTTTTTATTTATTGTGAAACAGATTTACTTGCCATTTTGAGATTTCGTTTTGTATTTAATTTACCGGATTTTTTTTGTCTAGATTCTTTTTCTAATTTACAGATTTTGAGGAATATGAATAGTGAACATGAGGTTCACTGCTTAAATCACTATTCAATATGTTCACCACTTATGTTCACTGTTGCAATATGTTCACCACATAGAGGTTCACTGTTCAAAAAAATTATAAAAATATAAAAAATATAGTCCGAAAAATGTTCACTATCCATATTCCTAAAAAAATCTGTAAATTAGAAAAAGAATCTAGACATAAAAATCCGATAAATTAAATACAAAATGAAATTTCAAAATAGCAAGCAAATCTATTTCATAATAAATAAAAAATGAATCTCATATAATTAATAAAGAATAATAAATAAACTCAAAAAATGAAACCATATAATTAATACATTGTTGTTTCATGTAAATAATGATTGGTCCATGTTTGTCCACAACGGTTCTCAGTTTAAGGAGGTTCTCAACTGATCCACCCTCTATAATTATAAGAGAAAAAAATTTGGCCTATTTCATATGTTATTAGTTATCACACCATTATTTGTAATTGAAGTTAATAAAATCATTAGAATCCACCATTCTACTCCCTGCATCCTCTTTACTTGTCGCTTTCCTTCTATAGATTTAAATTTGACTTGTCGTTCTTATGTAAAATTTTATGATAAACTTTTTGATGGATCTCAATAAATTCGTATTAATTTTATAAATTTTTATTTATTTACATTCAAAATTTAATGCATGGTATTTTAAATGAAAAGTAAAAGAGAACATTGGGAGCACTTCTACAAATTTTTAATCACTAAATGTGATTAATGCTATCAAGAGAATTAAAAAATATCTTTAATCACATTTCATATGTAGCAAAGTGTGATTAAAAATGATATCTTTAGTTACGTTTTCATATGTAACAAACATGATTAAAGATAGTCTTCAATTATAGAAAGCCTGTTGTAAGTGGATGAAGCATTTCTCACATTTCAATCATCCCAAGCGAACATATTCCTCCTCTTCCTCTTTGCATCTCAAAGCTTTTTGTTCTCTCTGCGATTTTCCCTCCTCACAAATGTAATTATGGGATTGTGAATTGAAGATGTTTTTGAGATGTGAGTAAGAAGCGACTGAAAACTAAACTATTTTTGGAATATATTTGTAAAGCATCCCTAAACGTATCGTGATCGGGCAGATTTCATCTTCTTTTAATTATTGATGGCTCTGTGTTTACTTAGTATATGCAGTAGTTTGGCGCCCCATTTAGAGATAGATTTAAGTTTAAAAGCCAAAATTATTTATATTTTCAAAATAGATGAAAATTATTTATCTCATTATTATTCATATCTGAACTGCTATCAAATTTGTCCTTAATTTTCTATAAAACTCACTCTCGTGATGCAGCCTGTTCTGATCCTCCTCCTTATGGTGGATATGGAGCTAGCTGGCAGTGATTATTTCACTGGATGGACAATTGTCAAATGCAATCTATTGTATAAACTCATCCAAATCAATTACAGTTCTATATATTTTTAATATTTTATACTTCAAGTAAGTCAGATAGTCATGTTTCTGTTTAAAATAGGCAAAAAAAATTAATAAAAATATTTAGAAGGCATACTCATATATTAAATTTATAATGTATTTTGAACGAATTAAATTTAATTTAAAATTTCTATTATGTAATTCTTTTGTATAACAGATTAGCAGTATATATATTTTGGAGTCACCGTTGAATGTGTTGATCCAAATTAATACTTTTGAATATGGGTTGGTTGAGTCAGTTTGTTTTAAAATTGAGTTGAGTTGGATCAAATTATTGTAAATAAATTCTGGTGAATTAAAACAAGATTTAAATTGAATTCGTTGACCCAAATTTACCCCCTGCAAATACTTGGGGTTACCGGATATAAAATGACACCTTAATAAATTAGGCGATCAGGTAAAATAACATCATTTTGCCTTTTTTTTTTGCTTTAAGGTTTTAGGATTTTTTAGTGCATAGCCCTAAATACTCTAAAGCATTCAAATCCTTAAAAAAAAAATAGAATCTATACCTTAAACCCTAAAATTCAAAAATTATAAACCCTAAGTGTTAAAAATTCTTAAGTCCTAAAATTTGAAAACTCTATCGCTCTAACACTTTAACATACCAGAATCCTAAAACCTCTAAAACGGAAAAAAAATAAAAAATGAATTTTTTTACCAATGCCTTATAAAAAATAGGAATAAAACTCAAAAGGGGTCCTGAATTACCATCACTTATCTACTGCGGTCAGAACTACCACGATTTTTAAAAAGAGTGTAATGAAAAAATTGAACTAATTTTCTAAAATAAAATTTGCCTTTACATTCCTAAACTAATATTATTGTAATACTTATATTTGTGTGTGAAAATTACGTTATTTGGCTATCAAAATAAATTATATCATTTTACACACATAAAGAAAATGACGTCTTTTGATAACCAACCGACGTAATTTTCACATACGAATTTAAGTCTTGTGACAATATTAGTTTTGAAATGTAATGATGATGTTTATTGATAATATATATAGTTCACACCAAAGAATCACATACACAACCTCACTTTAACTTTGTAATGTCTTTTAATTGGACAACCAATAGCTACGAGAAGGCACGAGCAACCGGTTATGCTCTGGAAGAATCATCACACGAAAAGACATCTGACAGGATAAACGCATAGAATAGTGAATAGTCCACCAACTCAATCACCCCAGATCGAATTCCAAATTTTGACTTTGCATCTCTGATTCACGTCCTCAATGACAAGAACACAAAGAATCAGAACAAGGCACTCCCTCATTAAGTGATCCATTTTGCAGTTAGTGCCATCAGTAAGTGTTTTGCATTCAGTCAATGGGCCAGAAAAAATTTGGCCGTATACGCATTTAAGGAATTTGAAATGCATTGGGCTGAATTTTTTAGGGCGCATTCAATTTATATTTAAATTTAAATATTTTATATATGTGATCTATTTTTTTACAAACAATCACTATTTTTCATGTTCACCTTAATTTTACAACAAAATATGTAACAAATCTTGATTAATGATGTCCCACGTGTATACAAATGCAACACCCGAATTTCTGCCGGGGCCTTTTATTGCACTGGGCTGGGAGTCGGCCCAATAGGTTGGGCGGGGTCGGCAATTAATCGAATCAGAAGAAGTAGTCAGGCACGGTTGTTGGGATTGGGACTGCATTGCAATTGCATTTGAGTTTATTTTTAGAAATAAATAAAACACTGTCACGGATTTTGCAAACTGTCTCCTCTCAAACACAATTACGTATATTTTTTTACATTAATTAATACGTAAAAAACTTAATATTTAAAAAACAGTTAATTTTTTTTTTCTGACTTCTTGCATGGTCCCCGGGGATCTCCCTTTGGTCTCCTTCGTAAAGTCATACCTCTTTTATCAATATATTATTATTATTATAATAGAAACCGGACAGGAGAATCAAAATTGTAATATGCTATCTTAGATAATTTCCAACCAATTGGCCATCGTTTATTTCTTCTCTATTCGATTCCTTTTTTTTTTCATTTGATTCGCAAAAGAAAGACTGGTCGGGGTTACTTATAAGTTCTGGGTCAAATTGAAAATTAACTAATTACACAAAAGTCCAAAATTAAAAATTTCCTTGAAATTGTAAAATCAGATAGTAATATTTGTTAAATTTAAAAACGTCATAGTATATGCCCCTTTTTATAATTTTCTCTAAAAAAATTATTGTGAAAACTACTATGTTACGACTACTCTCGAATGTCATGGAATTATAAAATAAATCTCAACCGAAGGAAGCTCGTCTGAAGGAGGCTCGTCTGCTGGAGGAAGCGGATGATCCAAATGACCGTGTTCTGTAAAGAGGAAGTCTCACACCTTTATCAAAACGATGTAGTGTATTTTAGCATTCAAAGCAACACGCGGCAAGCCGAAAACGGCGTCGTTTTGCTTTATATCTCCTTCCTCTTTCCCTTCTTCTTCCTCAGTTTCTGTATCGGGTTGAGATATAAATATCTCAGCTCTTCCGTCTGTAAACACATTCTTATGTTCATTAATTCAATGAAGATAGACAGCAATTGTGAATTTCTATGATTAGATGTTTCATCTCATATCATCCATCATATGTAATTTTCACATGACTGGTCTAGCTAGCATGTTCCGGGATCATTATCATTTGAAATGAATTTGAGTGGAAATTAAACATTCACGATCGGGTGGAGCCGCATGTAACTCTACAACACGTCCACACACGAACTAGACACTACAAGAAGTCAGGTATTACCGTATTACTATTCGACCGTCTAATTGAGTGTGCGGATAAATCGAGAGTGTAACGATTAGGTTCGGTTCGGTTTTTAATAAAAAATCAAACTAAAATGTTGGTAATCAGTTTGAGAAATTTGAAACCGAACCAAACCGTTAACATGGTTATTTTTAAAAAACCAAATCAAACCACATGGTTCCATTCGATTTGGTTTTTTTTTCATGAACTTTATTGACTAATTTAAGCTACATAGAAGAATTTTCATATAAAATCTTAATTTTATTCGGTTTGGATCGGTTCGGTTTGAAAAAATTAGAAACCAAATCAAACCATTAGTTTTCAGGTTTTTAAAATTTAAAGTAAAACTGTTACCGAACCACTAACATTTCAAATTGAACCGAATATATCAATTTGGTTCAATTTGATTCAATTTATCAATTTAACGATTTTTATTTACACTCTTAACATAGAGGGGAAAAAGAAGCAAAGAGACCACCAACACTGGCTGGAAAGTGTTTATTATGAGCAATTGAGTCTCTTGATTACTTTTTGTTGGATCTTATGTTGAATTCAAATTAATATCATGACTTTCATGAAATCATTGAATATCCTATTCTAAAAAACATTAAGCATTGTAATTTTTTTTTTTGTCTACGTGGTCTGCACCTAAAATCAATATTTACGGCTGGTTGCGGACAGATTATGGAAAATTATATAAAGTTTAACTGACTTTTGGCGGGATCGAATATGATAATTTGAGATTTAAATTTAACAATATAGGTGTTCGATTTTTTTTTATTTTTAATATATATTTTTATTTTATTTAATGAATTATGAGTTAGATTTAAATATATTGAGATATTTTGATTAAAATTTGAAGTATAAAATTAATATTTAGACTAATTACACCTTTAAAAATTATATATATATTTTTTAATATAAGTAAAAATATTTTAGATTAGATTTTGGGAACTGACTGCAGCTCCACCGCTTACCACATATTACAAACCTGACATGTCTGGGGATCGATCGCCATCAAAGTTTGTATTAGAAATTTTTAGTATAAATTTTATCTTTTAGAATCCAAATTAATAGTATCTACAAATTAGGTGAGATTATTAAAATTAATATTAATAATACATTCTTATCATATAGTATTAAATTACAATTCAATTCGGAATTTCTGC
The DNA here is from genome assembly GCA_002312845.1 of Kalanchoe fedtschenkoi. NCBI lineage: Eukaryota > Viridiplantae > Streptophyta > Magnoliopsida > Saxifragales > Crassulaceae > Kalanchoe > Kalanchoe fedtschenkoi. The sequence goes on along the minus strand of NQLW01000515.1, from coordinate 1,780,994 downwards.
TGAACGGGTTCTCCAAAAAAAAAAAATTCTAACAAAAATGGTCGGAAATCCTAGGAAAGCAGGTCGTGTCCTCGTGTGCATGTGTGGAGAAAACGACTCCGAGCTCTCATGTTAAGTAAATCTCGTGTGCGGACAGTTTGAAAATTGGGCCACGTGTGCCATGTTGGGTGTTGGGCCTGCAAGCCGGTCCGAAGCCGTGCGCCCCAGCGGGCCCCACAGTCGATCACGGGCACTAAAAACACATCACAGTAATTTCCATCCCCAACCATCGTACGCAAACATGAGTTGTCGGGTAAAATGAGTCCCAATTGAATCTGATTCGGCATGCTTCCCGCACGCGTGTGCCGCAGCACTCAATATTCTCTCATTATTTGATTTTCAACTTGTAAGTAAATATTCTTTACTTCGCTCGACGCTCTGCTGTTCAACTTATTTATTTATAAATATTTGGATTATTCATAATTCTTAATTAACTCTACTTTTTTATTTTACACTAAATCGTCCCATTTTTAACTGCAGATAAAACGAGTCATTCGATAAATAAACAATTTCGAATGACGTCATTTGATTTATTGTCTACGTATTTTTTTTAATACAAGTTTCAATTAGTCGGTGGTTTTAATTTTGTAAAATATCTTACTCATGAAAAAATATATACAAATCAATTTAGGCATGATGAATTTTATAAATAAAGAAAGGAATTTTAAATAATAAAGTATACAGTCTTTTCCAAATTAATTTTTTTATTAATTTAAATACATATTCTAGCTATGATAAATATGACTACGTTCGACAATGCTAATGGGATAAATTTATATTTTTTTATTTTTTTTATTGACACATCCGATCAATAAAAATTTTAAAATTTTTTGATAGTTAACCATAATTTTACGTCATGTGATTTGCATATATTTTGGGCTGCTATATGTGAAACGGTTTTTTAATTATATTATCATTTTATTACATGATTGATCGTTAACATTTGACATTTTAATTGATGCATTTTCGGATTGCTATTTGTTATTCTAAATCTTAATTTTTTACAATAAAAACATACAAATTAATTTGGGTATGATGAATTTGATATAAATAAATAAACTTGAAATACTAAATAATTGAAGATGTCATGCATATTCCGCATCATAATCCACACATTTCATGGTACTAATTCAGAACCATCTTATCTTTTTCCATTTTCATTTATTGTCGATTTATTGCAGCTCTAATTTCAGAATTTGACCGACTTTGTGGCTAAGCATAAAATTCATGCATCACCAAAAATGGCTAACAAAAAAAAGAAATGAAATAGAAAATATCACGATGCGGGTCAATCGGAGCCGTACACGTGTCGGGGAATCGTTTTGAGGAAGATTCGATTTGAGTGCGGAGAAGGGAAGAGAAGATAGCGAAGAAGATGAAGCAACAAAACTGAGTTAAGGGAGAGTCAGAGAGAGAAGAAGACGAGAAAGCCACGCTCTGTTGTATGAAAACCATCAGCAGCAGCAGCAGCAGCAGCAGCAGCACGATTCGATCCGACTAGATCAGATCCGTCTCTCAAACCTCGTACACCGTCCCGCTCCAAGCCACGCCGCTCGCCAGATTTGCATCCGCTTCGCGCCTCTCAAATTCGCGTCTTGATCGGCGGTGGCAGTCCGTCGGGTTCGATTGGGTTGAAGATGTGTGAATTGGGTGGCGGATTGTGCGGGAAATGTCGTGAATTGGGGGAAACGAGGAGGGTGAGCGGGATCGACGGGGCTAGGGTTTTGTGAAGTGGCGGGGGCGTGGTCGCGGTTGCATGAGGATTTGGTGCTGTATGTGGTTCAGTGACGAGGGAGAGGGAGAAGACGAAGAATTGAGGATGAGCGGAGGCGGTAAGGGCGCGTCGGATTCCGAAAGCCGCAACCTTTCAAGAAGTAAGGAGGATGAGTGGCTGGAACTGGAGCTTGCTGTGGGGAGGGGTGAGAATGTGAGACCTTTTGAGCCGATTCGGGGAAGTGAGTGTTTGAATTTGACTGAGGTAGGTAGTAGTAGTGGTTCGGCCGATGGAGGCTGCCTCGGAAGTCTCAGCAGGTGGCAGTCTCTGTTCGGTGGCTGCTCTGCAGCGGATAGTGAGTCGGATGATGATGAACATGATTTGCAGGTTAAGCGCCCCAGGGTGTCTACTGATATTCAGTGAGTTGATGAATCCTTAATTAGTATTTTGACTGCCAATGTCAACTGAGAATTTTCGGTGCCGGTTTGCAGTCGGGAAACAATCAGTTTTTGTTCTTTTGTTTGTTATTTGAAGCCAGATTTATGTCCTTGACATTTTCGATTCTGTCGAGTTATGTCGTGCATCATTGTTAAGGAACTCTTGAATTTATGGAAACTTTGTTTAATTAGGGTTTTCTAACATTTAGAAATACTGGTCTAAATTAGAAATCCTATTTGAAAGGCAGATTAGAAAGTCATAAACTCTCTTTTGTATTATCTTACTTGAAGTAATAAGATTCTTACCTTTGCCCGTAGACGTAGGTCATTACTGTTATCTTACTGTTAATTGGCTATGAGTGAGGGAGCCCAACTATATACTAAGATCGCCTGAGAGCATGTAAAGGGCGATGTGGGATAGCCACTGCTCAACAATTACGACCGAACCACGTCATTCTCATGTCTTCGTTTATTCTCATTCGTTGTTCTAGTCGATGTTCGGATGCCCTGCTCCAACAGATTCCGTGGAGGTTGTCTTGTCTAGGCATATGTTTTACTTTTTTTGCTCTGTTTGGACTTGTGCAGAATTGGTCCTTGTGGCAGCCCGATTACATCCAATGCTAGCCTCATTCCGTTCAGGAGCGAAACAGTTTTTCAGGCGTACACGATCAACGATGGGAATGGCATTACTTCTACAAAAGTAGAAGAGTACGAGCATAGGATGGATTTAACTGATGACTTGTTGCACATGGTATGCGAATGGGTTTATTGTGTGTTGGGTAATCATTAAAATAGACCAGAGCTCATTCTAGTATTTGTGTTCTGTTTCAGGTCTTTTCATTCTTGGAGCATATCCATCTTTGCCAGTCTGCTATGGTTTGTAAGCAATGGCGAGCGGCTAGCACGCACGAAGACTTCTGGAGATGCTTGAGCTTTGAGAACAGACGCATATCCATTGAGCAATGTTTGTGATACTTTCGCGTTTGATTTATATTTTTCATATTTGATGTCGTAATGTATTATAAATAAGTTTACCGTGGTGAGCAAGTTTGGTAGGCGTTCGTATAGAGGTTGATAAATCGATCTCTTATCCCATGTTTTATTCTGCATCTTGTGTAAAAGAGTTTTTTTTATATCACATTGATTCTGATTTATGTTTTTTCCAGTTGAGGATATGTGTCGCCGGTATCCTAATGCTACTGAAATGAATATCATGGGAACTCCATCCGTTCATGTTCTTGCCATGAATGCGGTGTCTTCCCTAAGGTTGGTGGCTTGCTGACTTGCATATTACCTGCCATTTTCAATAATGTATTATCATGTTGATCAACCCATCTTAATAAACTCGCAGAAATCTTGAGGTCTTAACCGTGGGGAAAGGACCGTTGGGGGATCCGTTCTTTCAGGCTCTGACGGATTGTTCAATGCTGAGGAACTTAACTATTCATGATGCCATGCTTGGAAATGGAATTCAGGAGATATCCATATCCAATGACCGGTTGAGACATATACAGATCACTAAATGTCGAGTGATGCGCATTGCTGTCAGGTTCGGACTCACACTTCCTTACAAACTCAAACTCCTGAAGAATATTATTCATAATCTTCTAGTATTTTTAAGAGTTCATCCTATATTGCGGCTACTATCCCAAAGTCTAGCGCTCATGCATTTGAAATCGCTTTGTGCCATATCTTTGCTAATGTGCATTTCTTCTTTGCAGATGCCCGCAGCTCGAAACCCTGTCTTTGAAGCGCAGCAATATGGCTCATGCTGCGCTTAACTGCCCGCTTCTACATCATCTTGACTTGGCATCATGCCATAAGCTCTCAGATGCCGCAATTCGCTTTGCAGCAACATCTTGTCCTATCCTGGAATCCTTGGATATTTCTAACTGTTCATCTGTGAGCGACGAAACTTTACGTGAGATTACTCAAGCTTGTGCCAGTCTACGCACTCTTGATGCGTCATACTGCCCCAACATCTCCCTTGAGGTCAGTGTTATGTCCTTTCTAGTTCTTCATGTTTCATTTGTTAGTATTGTGTGATTACTTTTGTAGTCTGACACAATTTTTTTTTCTTGTTAGTCTGTGAGACTCAATATGCTCACTGTCCTGAAGCTTGATTGCTGTGAGAGTATAAATTCCGCTTCAATGGCTGCCATTGCTAATAGCCATATGTTAGAGGTTAGATTCACTTATTTACTTTGACACTTGCAATCTCATATTTGTAAAAACCATCTGAAGGCCAAATATTTTTTGCCCAAATAGGTTTTGGAGATTAAGAATTGCAGCCTGATAACCACCATGGCGTTGGAACTCCCGCGGTTGACGACACTGAAATTAGTTTACTGCCGAAAGTGTGTATTCTTAGTCATTAACTTTGAACATTTAAAATTAGAGTCATTATAAATATATCTGTAGTTAACTGTGAGTGACGAGTTTCTATACGTGATGTCTCGGCAGATTTGTTGATCTAAATTTACGATGTGCCAATTTGTCATCCATAACAGTTTCAAACTGTGCAGCACTGCGTCGTATCAGTATCATGTCAAATTCGTTGCCGGTATGCTTCTTCCATCTGTAATCTCTTGTTTTGAATGGTCCTTGACTAATGAATAATGATATGTACTGATGTTTTTCCGCAGAAATTGGTTTTACAAAAGCAAGAGAGCTTGTCCACATTGGTGTTACAGTGCCCGTCACTTCAAGAAGTGGACCTCACTGACTGTGAATCTCTAACAAACGCCGTATGCCAGGTCTTTAGCGACGGTGGTGGATGCCCAATGTTGAAATCTTTAATCCTTGACAACTGTGAGGTAAGTCAATTTGGCAAAATTGGTACCCCGTTTACTTTGATACTATTTTAATGTGAAAAGGGGTTTTATGTTTCTACTTTATTGTTTACTCGTCGAAGAAATGTTGTCATGTTATTTGTAGTGTTGTGGGGACGGTTGTTTGTCATTTTTACTCTTAACCACATCATACACAAATCTCCCCCCAAAATTTATGATAGCGTCTTTCATGAGGAATTAACTCCTAGTGCTTTGCAGATATCTCTAGTGTGCACTTTTTAATTACTGTATTGCTTCGAGAGTCAGTTTTACATTAATCTGTTCGTTTTAAACTGATTAGGTCCAGTTTTACGTTAACCAATTTAACGGTATTTGGATTTTGTGCGATGTGTTTTACTGACTAGATCCTATGAAAGAAGAGCTTATGTCTTCAGTAGGGTGGTGGTTTCTCTTTCTTCTTAATTTTTAGTTTTCTTTGTAATTTGTTGAGGAACTGATCATGTAATTGGTTGCCATATTCAGAGCTTGAAATCAGTGGGGTTATCCAGCACATCATTAATGAGTCTTTCCCTTGTTGGTTGCCGGGGAATCACTTCGCTTGGACTACAGTGCCCTCATCTGGAATCGGTTTGTTTGGATGGATGCGACCACCTTGAATGTGCATCTTTTTCCTCTGTGAGCAACAACTATTTGATCAAATTCATCATGTTTGCATCCCTGACAGTTGATACATTATCAAAATAAGTAGAAGAGAAACTTTCTTTTGCAGCAGTCAAATTACTTGACAGTCACATTACGGTTCCTTCCTTGTGTCTGATCTTGTATTCTTCCTACTATGCAGGTTGGTCTTGGGTCTCTTAACCTGGGAATATGCCCCAAGCTGGTCAAACTTCATGTGGATGCACCCCAGATGGTTTCGCTTGAATTAAAAGGGTGTGGAGTGTTATCTGAAGCGTCCATTAACTGCCCTTTGTTAGTCTCCCTAGATGCTTCTTTTTGCTGGTTAGTAATTATATTCCATGTTCGTACAGACTGTTTTATTAGCACTGCAATGTAGGATACTTGATACGTTTTAACAAGGTTTTACCATTTCCAGCCAACTCACCGATGAATGCTTATCCACAACAGCATCTGCGTGCCCTCTGATTGTCTCTTTGATTTTGATGTCATGTCAATCCCTTGGTTCGGAGGGACTGCTCTCTCTGTGTTGGCTCACAAATTTGACGTCTCTTGATTTGTCTTACACCTTTCTCGTGGACTTGCAACCAGTTTATGAGGCTTGTCGCCAACTCAAGGTATCGTCTTTCTTCACGTAACATAATTTCACACCAGTTAACTTTATTAGCATTTTCTCGAAGGTTGCACACATAAACCGAGAAACTGATCTTATGTTTCGGTTCTCAAAGGTGTTAAAGTTGCAAGCTTGCAAGTATCTCGCCGACACATCACTGGAACCTCTTTATAAAGAAAGTGCTCTCCCAGCACTAAGGGAGCTAGATTTGTCATACGGGACACTCTGTCAGAAAGCCATAGAGGAGCTTCTTGCATATTGCACGCATCTTACTCATCTCAGCCTTAATGGGTGCGTTAATATGCATGATCTGGACTGGGGTGGGAGCCCTGATCAACTTTCTCAGTTTAGAGGCTGTTCCGGCTCATCTGCACTTTCATTGTGCGAGACACCAGAGCCGGCTCTGCGTTTACTGCAGAACTTGAACTGCGTTGGCTGTCAGAATATTAGAAAAGTTCACATCCCGCCTGCCGCTCATTGTTCATTTTTGTCCTCTCTCAATCTTTCTCTATCCGCAAACTTGAAAGAAGTGGATCTCTCTTGTTATAATCTCTGCATTTTGAACCTGAGGTACTGCCTAATTTCCTCACTTCTCATCTGCAAGTTCAAAGCGTCCGAGTTTCAGGTTTACTTATTACTCGTCTTATTTCAGTAATTGCGCCTCCTTGGAAATCTTGAAGCTTGAATGCCCTAAACTGACCAGTCTCTTTCTCCAGGTAATTTTCTGAGATTCAGTTTTGGAAGTCAGTTTTTGGCCAGTCAACGTATTTTGTACGAGTCTCTAAGTAGTGTCATAGATCATCTCGGGATTATCATCCATATAAATTAGTATCTTCAATTTTTTATGCTTCATAATCTTAAAAGAACAGAATAACAATTTCGTCACCTTTTTTGAGTGGTAACAGTCTTGCAACATCGATGGAGAAGCGTTAGAAGACTCAATTTCGCAGTGTCATTTGCTGGAGACACTTGATGTCCGCTTCTGCCCAAAGGTGAGGCACTTTTCTTTTGACAGAATGTTAGTTTAAATATTGCCGTTCTTCTCAAAGCTGGCTTTCCACTTTGAATCTTTTGCAGATACCACCCAACAATATGGGGAGCTTACGAGCGGCATGCCCTAGTTTAAAGCGGATCTTCACCAGTATGGTACCTGCATGAGATGACCAGAAAAAGATTTGAGCAATAAGCCTGGCAAGCGAGCCTTATTTGTTGGCTGCTGCACGTGCATTTTCAGATACAAACTACCAGTGTTGAGTGAATGCACTGTGCACTCATCATGCTCCTCAAAGATTTTCAACCTCACCAATATCCTTTATCTGGTAGTAGAGTTGAGCAGTTAGTTTCCGAAATGTGCCTTTTTATCAGCATCTATGGCCTGTAATGTTGTACTGCTGCAAGAAGAAGCTTTTAGCTCCCGTTTCCTTATCTAGACAAAGTTCTCCTGCTTGATCTGCCAGTTATAACTTGGCAATTTCATGATGTCAGCACCATCTTATAGTATACAGGATACACAGTTTCTGCCATCTTGAAACCCTTGGAATGTTATGTTAAACTGTTTTCATTAGAATAATACATGGATCAGTTATGTGTGTGATCCTTTTTATATTGTTCGGCAGTATCCTGGGTATTTCTGGAGAATGTGGATGTAGTATTATAAGAGCTGCGGTATCTATAGTACTGATTCCAGCTGCTTCAGTTCTTTGTCTGACATTTCTTTTTCTGTGTTCTCATCTGATGTTCTATAAGCATCTGCAATCGCCTTCCCTTTGTCCAAAACATCCATCGGCACAGTTTTTAGGAGACTGTCATTTTGGCTCATTATTATCAGAGGGCACAGAAAATAGATGAAGCCAGATTATAATGCAGAGTAATATATGGTAGGATATGGAATTTCGCTATGTTGGCATCACCTGTCTAGGGCGATAAGTGCCTGGCCAATCTTTGCTTTCATTGATTGCTTTGAAACATTAGGTTCTTTCCTTGAAGCACGGAGAAACAAGTTATCCAGATCTTCCAAGGCCCTGATGCAAGCAGAATATCTTGATGCCGTTAGATAAGGCACATTTGTGCTCAAGTATTGAGTCAGTAACATCATGATAGAGCAATAATGTAATGCCAGAAGGTTTGCCTTAGGAAGTTGATCTACTGGATGAACTTAATCAAGCTGAACAGCAGCTGGGTTCAATCTTAATCAATGGTAGCATTTGATGATAGAGACTTGAGGAGATGGTGTTTACCTCAGACAATTATCAACATCCTGGGAAGCGGCTTTACCATTGCCGCTGTCTGATGCGTACTGCGCGACCTGGAAAAACAAAGAACCTCCGTAAATGTAACAGAAATGAACAGATAACAATAAGCAGTTAAGTGAAAATATGTAATCTTACTGCTCTGATGTTTACACGTAGAGATGCTGCAGGTCCAGAACGCAGAAGGGATCTACATGCATCAAATTGAACCTGATCATCATCCAAAGTTCTCTCTGCATTATGTTAACAAAGAACTTATTTCAGAAGTGGATTTGATTAACAGTTTTCTATTCATATCAAGATAACTGTTACTGTATACAGCCTATAACAGTGAATGGCCACAGATTTCAAAAGGGATGGGCTGACTAATAAGACCATTTTTGATGACATTGTATGAAAATTACCTAGGTCTTTAATCTGAAACTCGGTCAATATAACAGCAGGTACATAAACCTCAAGAGGGTCTAGCTTTTTCCTGATAAACACGCAAGAAACAAATCAGGATTACAGGCACAACCCTGCTCCATATGCTGGTAAGGACAATTTGTAAAATAATTAATTTGATCTTTGATAAAGCTCTCCTCTTCTATCTATATTAATGTTCAGTCAATCAATCTTTTATTTGTTTGATCTAAATGATAAGTTATAAAGTCTGATTTATTCATTATCTGTTTGACATATGAATCATTCATATCTAAATCATAATTCATAAATAGTATCAAGTTTCTTCAATCAAATTGTATTTTAGTTTTAAGATGTTAGAAAAGTGAGTTAATAAATAAAAATACATCATCCAGCAATAAATGTTCTGAACATTGGTCAGATCATTCAGACTTTCATACATTATTCGACATCGAGCACTTAATTCTATAGAAGGACACCTTAGTTCAGTCAAAAAAAGTCGGTCATTACCTCTTCACATACTTATCGAAAATGCTTCCAGCATTAGCATCTGGAAAAAATACAGGCACATGAAGCCTTAAGTTCCACAGCAATAAAACAAGTTCAGAAGGCATCCAAGTGCCGTTCAAACACAAGCATCGCCACTTCCAGCAATCAGATTCATATTTATCAATTAACTTGTTAATTTTCACAGCTATCACGTAAATTAGAAATCTAACTTCAACACCTGCACATCAAAATTACCACAATGCCAGAGAATTGGGACAAACATAGAGCTAAACCTACATTGATCAACGGCTAAGCAGTTCAAGACCAGCAGTGAGACGACGGCCGATCGCCTGCTCTCCTTCCACCGCTGACTCGACTGCGACGGTGGAGGACCAACCGACGCGCACCTAACCGTCGTCACCGATCTCGAACGCGCGGAGAGCGCCGCAGCGAACGGCCTGCTGCTCACTTGCGTCGCCGCCATTTGTAGTCAAGGAAAGCTCTCGCACAAGAAAGAAACTCTCTTATCCGCTCAGCCGTCTCTTATCCAAATTACAAATGCACCCCTCCCGAACCGCGCTGGCGCAGGTCGGTTCAACCGAGTGGCAATTCGGTAATTTATGAAAAAAGCTATGCCCTTTTCCGTAATTGTAACAGCGACAAGAGGGAGCAACAACAGCTAGCTAACCCGGAGTAGCTCATTTGCTTCTCAAAGCAGCAACACAGCATTGACAGCAGCAATGGCGACTGGTTTCTCGCTCCTGGTGATTGCACTGCTCTTATTCTCTTCGTCTGCAGAAAACCACACTAAATGTAAGTTGGCAGCATCTTGTGTACGAACTGTATTCACTAGTCGTGTGTTTGAAGCACAGCAGCAGCAGGTTTGTCCGATCGATTTGCTGCTGATTGTACGAGGAATTCGGAATCTGATCATTGCTAGTCCGAGGAGTGCAATGAGAGTTTCTTGTAATCAGAGGGATCTGGAATCTGGTGGTGAAGCAGCATTGATGTAATTAGAGGGATCTGGAATTCGGTTTACAATTGCTTAAATCTTTATTTTCACTTCTTGCCAATTGATTTTGATGAGTGTGAATCAATTATATAAATGCAGAGGTATCAGAGTGGGTTTTAAACGCGCTCTCAAATATACCGTTCTACTGTGTTGATTATACTGAGATCCCATTTACGAAATAGATGTTGGTGTAATTAATTTGATTACATTTCATCAGTTTGACTGTGGTTTCGTCCGTCTATACAGTCTCGTAAGTGAGATGGTGTTGGTGTATACATGAGTTTGTCATATATATGGTTTAGTAAACCAACTATCCGTAAAAGTAGAATCATTAGATTTTTTATGCCTTGTTTCTCTCATACTTTTTTTTTTTTTGGAGAATACTGTAACATGTGAGATTTGTCATTCATGTCTCTTTTCATGCTCCATTGAAGCTGATTACGAATACTGCAATTTCTTGCAGCAGAAGTGACGGCTAACCCAGCTGATGAGCTTGTGGAAGTGCTTAACAAGAACCGCACTGCAAACAAGAACTCAGCTCTCTACGACAATCCAGGCCTTGCCTGCTTGTCCCTGCAATACATCAAAGCCTACCAAGGTGACTGCGGAGCTGTGGGAGGGGCCAACGCGAAGAAACCTGCAGACTCTGAATTCACTGAAACATTTGCGCCCAACTGCGGAATTGAAGTTTCCACCCTCGCCCAAATCACAGGCCGGTTACTTGGCTGCGAGACCAAATACGTCAAGCCGGCTGAAGCATTCTCCAGCATCTTGATGAAGAACGAAAAGGGATTAGACATTTTATACAATAAGAACCACACTGAAGTTGGGGCAGCTGTTACCGGCACGGATGGGGGCGCTCCCTATTTCTGGTGCGTCCTATTCAGCAACGGCAAGTCAAACAGTAGCTTTGTTTTCAGTGATGGTGTTGCAAAGATAAGCAGACCCGGATGTTTTAGTGGTGCCAATGACGAGTGCAATAGCTCAACTAGTCTATCCTTGAAGAGTCGGTGGTACCTGTATTTGGCTGGTGCTTTGATGGCAGTCATTTACATTTTTGGGCTGTGATGAGATGAAGCCAAATGTGTTTAGTGTTCACCAGCTTCTTTACTAAAGGCCAATCTTGTGTGTTTTCCTCTGGCTCTGTGCTACAGATTTGATTTGTTATGCTTCTGCACCATTGAGTGATTGTAAGAATGTGAGGCAAGTTCCAGTTGAGAAGAAGTTTCATGTTGTTCCGATGAGCTGCAGTGACTAGTATATATATTGTCATGGAGGCATTCTATCGAAAGGCGATAGAATGGTGTTGGATGAGATGGTCAAACAATTAATTTTAAAATCAAGTATTTTGAGTTCGAATTCGTCTAGTAAACCCTATCCAAATAGCAAGACATAGTGATTGCAATGAGCAAGATCATCAGCAACACAGGCAACCATGAGAGGAGGTTAACACTTAACAGGCTCGTCCTCATCCAGTACACTAGTCTCCTGTCGATGAACAAAGCCACACCTAGGAGAGCAAGACCCAAGGCGCTAGCCCGTCAGAAGATGAGAATCTGATTCTAGAGCTACCCTTCTGAGCAACACCTCGCTCCATTTTGTCAATCTGAACCAGCTATGACCTCAATTGATATACTATCTATCAACGCCTGCAAAAATATAACCTTCTCATCGGGTTTGTGGTGGCCACTTCGTGTATTTCTATGGTTAAGGGGGGCTGCTTCAACAAGAATGCCGGTCCGGTCTACATATGTGAAAGAGACAAATGACTGAAGTTAGTGCATAACCAAGGGACGGCTGTTCTCAACTAACCTAGAAAAATTATTTGTTGATTCTATCTCCTAATCATATGGGAATCCCATGCCCCTGGTACGGTAAGTCAGACAGCGTAAAGGAACTCAATTATCCCCAAAACTGATATATTAAGTCAGATTTGTCGTGATTAAACATATCATCACCCAAGGTGAACCAATGGACAAGGTGAGCCACAATTACAAGCAAAATGCAAAATAACTTAAACATGGAATAAATACGCCATTTACAAAGAGCTCGAAAATATTTTCTACACAATTTCTGCAATTCATGCTGCAAAATTAAGACTGGGCGAAAAGAAGAGACTTTACTGATTAACTCCGCCTGGGTTCTTTGATTTGTCTCCTCTGAACCTTCTCATCCATTTTCTTTAGTGAAGCAGTGTAGTTGGGATAAGTCTCATGAACAAGAGGACATTATTGGGACCTCATTGATGGTGGAATTTCAGCAGGAAGTGCAGAAGCAGTGCTAGTAAAAGCATTTAGCACAAGAAATGCTAATAAGGGAGAGAGATCCAGAGTTCCTCCTAAGGGTGGGATCAGGCCTCGAAATATGTTCAAGTATGGGTCACACAATGTGCTGAACGAAAAATAAGAGAAATGGTAGAATTAGATCTCCAAACATCATTTGGTCATAAAGTAATCTCATGCAAAAGCAATCACCATCAACTTCAACAAAGCTTATTCAAATTCCCAAACCTAACCAAGCAGAAAAATTATTGAAGCAGCAAAAGAAGAAAGAAATGACAGAATTAGCTTGTACCTCAGTGGGCTTACAATTGAGGCAGGGGCATTAGGAAACCAAGTTAATACTAGTCTGACTACCAAGATTGTGTTGTAAATATTTAGAAAGTTCAGAATACCATTAGTCACCACCATCCCAGCCATGGAATCACCAGGTAAAATGGCAGCGAAGTTGCTAGTGTGGAAGCTGATGTTCTGGCTGTGTTTTCTGTGCATTCGAACCTGAGTATTAATAGAAACATCAATGAAGCGATCACAAGAGGAATAGTGATATGCTTAGACAGTAGATGTAGCCTACAAAAATGGGGGTCCTGATGCAAGAAAGACAGATGATGACAGGAATCAAAAGATTTTTCCTAGATCGTGGTCACAACTGGTTTTTACAGAAAACTAACGCACCGTCTGGATCTTGAAAAGTTTGTTGGAAAGAAAATGCAATGAAAATAGATGGGAAAATGTTTTCCCACAAAATCCATGCATTTTTTTGTGTATTTCAGTTTTAGATAACTGCATTGAACTAGAACAAAACAAAAGCAAACATATATAAACTTTTCCCTTAAAATTTCCTTTTCTGTATTTTTCCTTGACAACCAAACACAACGCTATGTTTTCATCCCTTTTATAGATACATACTACGTGTAAATATCTGAGTCTCTAGTAATGGCTCTGCCTGCATTTCTGTCATGCTAAGTACCAAATGCAGAATAAATAGATTACTAAAAAGTAGTTATGGTCCTTCCCACAAGCACAATGACAAGAAAAACGACTCAATAATTCTGCATTGCATCGTCCCAGAGCACCCTGCAACATCTGAATCAAACTTTACAAAACCAAACAGTTAATAGGCATCACTGCAACACAGGTAACTCAATCAAACAGTTAACAGAAAACCTCAAAACCCTAATTTTACAATATTTTACAGAAGTTAAATCCATAAGGAAACTCAGTAAAATGGCTCCAAAATGAACATATTTCGCAGCAACAAACAAATGCACAAACCTGGCCGCAGAAATCGTGGGATTGAGACGACAGGGAAGCAAACATATTTAGCACTGGATTCGCATCTACCAGCGATTGAAGCATTTCAGCGCATCTTTCAGCCGTCAACGCCACCGATTTCTGCAATTCCTTAAAAATATGCAGAGCATCACCCGCCGCAGTATGGCTCGCCCGCGACGGCCTCAGGAACGGCAATGCGAACGGCGTTTTGAGAGCCGCCGAAGAGAACAAAACCGAGCTCGGCTCGTACTTCAAAATGCGCCTCGTCCCATCCGTTTCCGCCGGCTCGTTGTACGATGAGCGCGAATCCATTGGAATCGATTCGTGAAGAAATTCAAAGCGCCGAACTGAAAGAGAGAGCTTGAGGACGGAGAAGAGAGAGAACGTTGGATAAGGCCATGCCACGTGACACTCTCCCATACGTTAATTCACTTGGTAAACCCTACTCCTCACCGCAGCAGATTCTAAAGCGCACCGTCTGATCTGAAATGGTCCAAATGGATGTCAAAATTTGGTGAAAGAGACGCGTCGTCATACGTTGACCTCAAATTAGGCTGCTCAACGGATATAGCCGCCATACACGTGTCGTGTTCTCATTGGCTATTTGAGGCCTATCCTCTTTCTTCTTCACTTGTTCTCTATCGTCTTCTCCGACTCAAAACGGTCGCCGGATCTGCCTTTGGCTCTTAAAGTGCGGCCGTCGCGAGCTTGGAGCTCGCTGTACATGTGCAACAATGACGACGGAGCTGCTGAAGTTTTCGCTATCGCTCCACTCCGCGATCAGAAGCAGTAATGAGTCTCGCCGATTGCGAATCTCTCCCGCTTTGCCGGCGCGAATCAATCCGATTCCGGTCCGGAGGGTTACTTTGGGGATTAGGCCTCGATTCATTACCTCCAAAGCTCTAGATTTTGACGTTGCGGTGGGGAGCTCGGGGACGCAGGAGAAGGGCAGTGTGCAAGAGTCATCCGTGCTGCTTGATGTGAGCAGGATGATGTGCGGCGGCTGCGTGTCGCGAGTGAAATCGATCCTATCGGCAGATGAACGAGTTGGTTCGGTCGTGGTCAATATGTTGACCGAGACGGCGGCGATCAGGTTGAAACCCGGGGTTGCGATGTCGGAGGATGTGGCGGAGAGCTTTGCTGAGAGGCTGACAGCGGCGGGGTTTCCGTCGAAGAGGCGGGCTTCGGGATTGGGAGTTGGGGAGAATGTGAGGAAATGGAAGGAGACGATGGAGAAGAAGGAGGAGTTGATGGTGAAGAGTCGGAATCGGGTGGTTCTGGCGTGGACCTTGGTAGCATTATGCTGCGGGTCGCATGCTTCTCATATTCTCCATTCACTAGGGATTCATGTTGCTCACGGTAATTCTAAAAATTCTGGACCAAAAGTTATTCAGGATTGAGCTACCTGTGCCTTCGATCAATGTAGCTGGAAAATCAGCAATGAATTGCTCTGCTGATAAGTTCCAGGTTTCCTAACTCTGACACAGTGGTTTCTGTGAATTCAGGAGCAATGTGGGACATGCTTCATAATTCTTACGTGAAGGGTGGTCTGGCCGCAGGGGCTCTGCTGGGACCAGGACGGGGTTGGTGTTTATTACCTTTTGCCTCTTTACACCTTACATTGACTTCAGATCTGATGCTATTTAAGTCATTGGATCATATTGCCTGCACAAACTGAGAACAGGTTAATTCACTTGTAGACTTGCTATTTGATGGACTTCGAGCTTTTACCAAGGGGTCCCCAAACATGAATTCACTTGTTGGATTTGGATCCATTGCTGCATTTGTCATCAGTGCAGTGAGTCCTGTTTTGGAACTATAAATTCTTAGTCTGCTTCCTTAGATTGTCGCATATAGGCTAAATATATCCTGTTTCTTTCTGTAGGATTCACTTCTCAATCCTGGCCTTGAATGGGATGCATCTTTTTTTGATGAGCCGGTGAATTATCATTACCCGTCACTGTTTTGTCAATTTATTTATCAAAAAATGATAGTGTGTTATGGCTTTTCTAGGTTCTATGACAATTCATTTCCACCTTTCGGGTCTGTCTGACCCGTTATGCTAATCATAAAGAGTTTTAAATTAAAAAATGTAACAGTTTTATCTATATAATAACCGATTGAAAACCATGGAGTTTGTGTGACTTATGGAACTAACAAAGAAGTTAACGTATGGAACTTTTGGGCCTGTTCCCGAGTTTACTTCAGGAGAGAAAGGAGAGAGTAGTTCTCAAACATTTAAGTAAATAAACATTAAATTGTACTCTCCTTTCCGTTCTCTCAAAGAAACAGTTTTTTCACTTTTCCTCTCATTTCTCTCCAAATCCCTACATAACTCAGTAACAACCATTTATTATTTCTCCTCCAACTCCTTTCTTTCCCTTTCCTCTCCTCTTCTTTCAAAATCTTTCTCTTCCATACTTTCCAAACTCGGGAACAAAGCCAAATGTTTATTACTCATGTTTTGTTATTGTTTGTAGTATGCAGGTTATGCTTCTTGGATTTGTACTCCTTGGACGTTCTCTAGAAGAAAGGGTGAGGATCAAGGCATCCAGTGATATGAATGAACTCTTAGTAAGTTAAAATCATTTTTATTTACCTGTTCTTTCTACAACATCTTTGGATTTGACATGACTCAGTAATATCTTCTAGTTCACATAACATTGTCAATTTCTTCATTTTGATTGGCACTACCGTTCATAATAAATTCTTTGTTAATTTGTAGTCATTAGTATCAACACAATCACGCCTAGTGATAAGTTCCACAGACAGTGATGATAAAGTAATCTCTTCAGATGCAATATGTGTTCAAGTCCCAACTGATGATATCCGGATTGGAGATTCGGTGGTTGTACTTCCTGGAGAAACAATTCCTGTAGATGTAAGCTTCTGATTCCTTTCTGTCACTCTCATGAACTCCGTCGGCGGCACCACTGTGGCCCTAATGCTTTTGTTCAAATAAAATGTGTTCCTGCAATATGCATAACAAGTTGGAGATGCCGGCATTTTGCTGTGAAACTGGAATGATGTTGAGTACCAAATGCCATTCAGTAGTCGTAAAAGCTGCTGGTGCATTAAACTTTATATTTGAACCCAATGTTCACATGTGCAGGGTAAAGTGCTTGCTGGGAGAAGTGTAGTGGATGAGTCCATGCTCACAGGAGAGTCCCTTCCAGTGCTCAAAGAGAAAGGCCTCACTGTTTCTGCTGGAACAATGAACTGGGTACACTTGTGACTTAGTACCATATTGGATAAATAAATTTCAACATGCTGGCATGATTGCCTCTTATTTTGGAATTCTTGACTAACTAGTTTTTTTGCATTTATTCATGAGAGATTTGTACTAGTTTCCTCTCTTTGATTTGCTTGCTTTTTATCATGCATATAAACTAGTTGCTCTTTGTTAGGATGGGCCTCTAAGGATTGCAGCTGCTTCTACGGGTCCCAACTCTACTATCTCTAAAATTGTTCGCATGGTACGAAAATATATGGCACATATATGTCATTTTGAACAAGACTGTTGTATGAGTCTGAAATATGCTTTCTTTTACTTCTTTTTTATTTTGTGTGTTGTGTCATTTTTTTCTTCTGCCTTTGCCTCTTTTTGCTAATTAACTATGGTTCTGAAGTTGTGATGTCAATGCAAAGTCCGTTAGAAACTGATTTATCTATGCTCTTACTTAGAATTCTGAAATGTAAATAGGTGAAGATCTGAGTCCATTCAGGAACATGCCAAGGCACCCAATTTTTTTGTGATCTTGAATTATTTTTCTGAAATCAAATAGAGAGTGGTATTTTATTTGTTTGTTAATATGTAAAGTATCAACTTCACCTATTTCTAAGGTTCTAGTTGATATTACTCAGGTTGAGGAGGCTCAAGGACGTGAAGCACCAATACAGAGACTTGCAGATTCAATAGCCGGTCCTTTTGTGTACAGTATAATGACTATATCAGCTGCAACTTTTATATTTTGGTAGGAATTTTCTCAATCCACCGAATCAAACATTACAAAGTTGATGTTGCTAGGGTATTATGAGCACAGCTAGTTTTACCAGAATTGTTTCATTTTGATGCCTCTGCAAATCTCAGTCAGCTGACTAAATACTTGACCATTAAGTATTTAATTTAGGTATGTCAAGGAAATCACAATATGCTTGTACGGTTGTAACGAATTCTTTTATTTTACCTCAGGTACTATCTTGGTACAAACATCTTTCCTGATGTTTTGATGAATGATATGGCCGGACCTGATGGGAACCCTTTACTGTTGAGTTTGAAACTTGCTGTCGATGTCTTGGTAAGCGAATATGTGATAGTAAATGTAGTAGCATGTTGTTTCCTAAGAAAATGCCTTGATTATAAAATCTGCTATAACTTTCTGCGAGCATGTTTCTGTACCTTTTCAAATAAATAATCTTTCTAATCATTTTCTAATAAACGCTACATTGTGTGCAACTGACTGATGATTACCATACCATCCATTGCTTTTAGCTGGAAATAAGTTTGGTTCACAATTACTAGTTCAAGTAACAACCAACAAGATGGATTTTTTCTTCAGTTGTCTCTGTTATCAAAATGAACCTGAAAAACAACACATAACCAGTAATCTGATCAAGTTTTACTCAACTCATGCTTTCAGGTGATATCATGTCCATGCGCCTTGGGTCTAGCAACACCCACGGCAATTCTTGTTGGCACTTCTCTTGGTATTAAATTTTCATATCTGCATCCAACATTATTCCATACTAGCTCTATGTAGTTTTAATAAATGGCATACCTTAGTAATTTATTCCGACGATCTTTCATCTTTTTCTTGGAGTCTAATGAGCGGGAAGAATCAACTGCAACCTCACCATTGATATTTTTTTGCTAATATGTTTACTTAGGGTTTTTGTATCTGGCTTGCTCAGTGACTATATAACGACTTATCTGTCAATCACAGTTGTGAAACATCTAGTTTTCTTGAACTTAGATTGCTTTCATAATCCATGTCTTCATTATGAGAGGTATTTTTCTTCTGTTGTATTTAATTACACGAGGGTAGCGCACATTAGCATCATGCTAGACATATATGTACATTTTTTAAGGTTTTTTGTTCTCTTGAGAAGTAATGGACCTCAATAGATATGGAGTCGTGATTAGCTATGATTTTCTTTTTCAAGTAAGCATTACTTCCAGTTTATTATGCTGTATTTGCTATTAGACATAAACTCATAGGTATGTATTCACCTGGGCAGGAGCTAAACAGGGACTGCTTATAAGAGGTGGAGATGTTTTGGAACGTTTGGCGCGTGTGGATTGTGTTGCTTTGGACAAGGTAATGTATTATTTGCAACATAATTGTTTGGCTGTATTTGTTTGGGAAAAATTAAAATATGAAATCAAATGTAACAATTTTTTTGTTCGCAGACGGGAACTCTTACTGATGGAAAACCTACTGTTTCTGCTGTTAGTTCGATGAACTATGACCAAACAGAGATTCTTCGCATTGCTGCAGCAGTGGAGAAAACAGCATCACATCCAATTGCAAAGGCAATTATAAGTAAAGCAGAGTCACTGAACTTGACAATTCCCAGCACAAGTGGACAGTTAGCGGAACCTGGCTTTGGATGCCTTGCAGAAGTCAGTGGTCATTTGGTCGCAGTTGGTAATTTGGAATGGGTTGAGAATCGCTTCCTTAAAAAAGCACCCCCATCTGATGTGCTGAATATGGAACGAATGGTGATGCGACAGATACCAAAATGCTCACGGGCAAATCATTCAGATACTATTGTCTATGTAGGACGAGAAGGTGAAGGCGTAATTGGTGCTATCTCCATATCTGACAACCTACGTGAGGATGCTCAATCTACAGTCAGTAGGTACATCCTTCATCCCTTAATATGGCAGTGGAGTAAAGATATCATTGAAATAAGGTCTCGTAGCTTAATAAAACCTCCCTTCCCAGACATTGACGTCTTCAAACACAGAACAGAAGTTTTGCACTTGTTCGAGTTGCCAACTTGTCATTTATCCTGACTTTGGAGATTCTTGATTTGCCAATTAAATTATCTATATTTCAGTAATTTCTTACTAGTTATGCCCCCTGTGGCCACTATATGTGATAGGTTAAATCAGAGGGGAATCAAAACAATGGTTTTGTCTGGAGACAGGGAAGAGTCAGTGGCAAATATAGCCAAGACAGTTGGTATTAGTGGTGAACAGGTCAAAGCATCTCTGACGCCTCAACAGAAGTCTGGAGTCATATCAAGTCTTCAAGAAGCGGGTTACCAAGTGGCAATGGTATGATTTTAGATCATTATCAATTATCAGGGTGTAAGCCTCAAATGTAGGATTCTTCTGTTTTTTTTTATAGCGAGTTATTGGTCAAAACATATTGCAGATTGGCGATGGCATAAATGATGCACCCTCATTGGCTCTTGCTGATGTTGGAATTGCTTTGCAAACTGGAGCGCAGGAAACTGCTGCATCTGATGCCGCATCCATTATCCTTCTTGGAAACAAACTATCCCAAGTACATACCTCCCATTCAGTTTATATCTTGGTCAAACAGCTACAGCAAGCAGCAATAACTAACACCTCTATGAAGTTTCTTGTGTGGCTCCAATTTGATCATGATTGATATGTTATGTACTTTTCGATAAAGTTCCTGCGGTTTTATTCTGTTTGTGTTATTTTGATGGCAGGTGGTGGATGCACTGGACTTGGCACAGGCCACAATGTCAAAAGTATATCAAAATCTATCATGGGCAGTAGCCTATAACGTTGTAGCAGTCCCCATTGCTGCGGGAGTACTGCTTCCCCAATTTGATTTCGCCATGACGCCCTCACTCTCAGGTACATGAAATTCATTTTCCGCTCCTTTTATACTTTAGCAAGGGTCCCGTTGCTCAATTGTCGAAACATTCTTCATTTGTCTGAGCAGGTGGGTTAATGGCTCTGAGCTCTATATTTGTTGTGAGCAACTCATTGCTTTTGCAACTCCATGGATCAGGGGATGTCAAAAGATGAAGTTGACCTGTATGTAACTTGTATTAGCGGGCTGTATATGGAACTCTATGCAGCTAGTCAATGACCACGTGTGTGAGCATAGGTGGATCCACTAGGGGTCGAGGGGGCAGCCACCCCCTGAATGACTAAAATTCTTCTATATATGGTAAAAAAACTTATATATATAAAACATAAATTTATATGTATAATTTTAATGAAATTTTTAATTTTGCACCCCCAAATTCAATCTAAATTTTTGAAAAAAAAAAAATTCTGGCTCCAGTGTGATGCGGATTTAAAAAACAGTATTACTGTGCAATGATGGCCCTATAATGAGGAGAGGTATTAACTGTTTGATTTTTTAAAATGCATTTTTTTCTTTCATTTTGTATCAACTTCACTACTGTATGTTTCTAGTTAATTTTCTGTTAGCAGGTTGCCCTGTCCAAATCGTTGATAGTAGAAGCGGATTGTACCACCCGTTATTATCATCGGTTTAAATGGTGCGACCCGCTAATAGAAACAACGTTTCTGTACAAAAATTTTATGTGTTTTTATGGCCGATCTCTGAAGATATGAAATATCCGCTGCAAATAAAATGCTGATAATAGGCTAAATTTAGAAAAAAAAAGGGTAAATTGTAAAACAAACAAGAAACGAGGTAAAATTAATAAAAAATTATAAAAAATGATTTATTTGAGAAAAAACAGCATTTGATATTGTAGTTTTTACTCTTTTCTTACAGTTATGACTGCTTAATGGACTAAATTTTAAGGACAAAGATTCTATAAAGCCAAAAAAAAAATGATGGTAACCATTTACAATTTGACACGCATCCATTAATAATTTAATACAATAATTATTATCATTAATTTTAAATTTAATGTGTCAACATTTAATTAGTGAGGAAATTCAACAACAACCTTATTTTTGAGGGTTGCTTTCTGGTTTGGCTGTACCAGATACATATCCTATTTTAATGAAGCTAATGCCCCGTTCTTGTCCTTCAAATTCTGAATTTTTTATTCGGGCTGAATATGCCAATGACGAAGGTATAATACCATCATCCATCTTAACTTTCAATAACAAATGACAATTTAAAATTAGATCACATAACTATGAATCTTTTCTAAATTGGCTTTTCGTACCAAAAAAAAATCGAATGCCCTCGGTTTCAAAAAGTTTTATGAAGTTGAATACTTTTGGTCAACTGTCGTTTAAAACGGCTGTCTCATCAAGTTCAACCGCACTATGAAACTATGGTTGAAGGTTGAGTAAGTTGGTTGTCCAGTAGCCTAATTATCTTATGTATGGAAGAGCACCGTTTTTAAACTGACTCTGGAAGAAGATCGTCAACCACGGTATAAAATGACAGTTGGCCTTAAGAACCAACCGCATTTTGAAAAACAACTATTGGTTTAAATACAGAGCCGGTTTAACAATGGTTGGATTTGGCTTAGCCTCTAAAAAAAATGATTATTTGAATTGAAAAAATGAAATTGCGGTTCAAGTCCATTTAGTTTTGATCCTGCTCAAATTTTAAACGGCTGTTTAAATCGAGTTGCTCTCTGAACAAAAATGTATATTTGGACTGCATTTTTAAATTACGGTTCTACACCAAATACTATTTCAAAGAACGTTGATCGAGTGCCAGTTTCAAGGAGGATTAGGCCATTTTCAGTTTTTTTTTTCTAATAATTTTTTGACTTGAAATTTTGTTGCTGTAACACCATTTTTTTGACATTTCGTGTTTCCAAGTTAATGTTATTGACCATGAAAATAATAAATAAAATGTTTAAATCAAAAGAGAATGTTTGAAAATAAAAATCATTTTTATAATTGTAAACATTATCTTAAATCTAATCACCTCCTACGCGGAGGAGGTGCATTCTGACTCTAAGGAATTCATGGGTGCATCGTCACCGTTTTAGTATTCTAGGTTAGCTATGTGATTTGTGATGAACTTGTGGCGTCAACTCCCTAATTCACATATGTTAGTGTGTATCAATTAAAATAGTTAACTGACTCATATTGACTTATGTTTGGTTGTCTTAGGAACCAATTTATTCTTAATTCAAAATCAAATTGTCTTACTAGAGACCTCTTATGATAAATGGATTTTAGTCTTTGGCTTAAATATAAAGAATCACACAATCCAGTGTCGGATATTAAGTTGAGTGAAAACCGAATAAGATTTGGTACAGATATGAGATTCGGTTCAATCCGCTTTTGAATCGGATGAACCAGATGGGTTATATCTATGAGTATGATCCAAGAATAATATTCATTGAGTCTGACCCACG
>NQLW01000515.1:1727855-1748898 GCA_002312845.1 Kalanchoe fedtschenkoi | reverse complement strand
ATATTGAATTCATTGATAACCAGGATGTTCTGGACTTGATTGAAAAGGTCTTTTTATTCTCATCTCCCTTATGTATTTAATGGGCTTTATTTTGACTTTAGTTGAGTCAAGCCTGGTGATTCAAGAAGCTTGGCAAGGGCATATGTCTTGCTTCATTACAATTTTCATCTTTTCCTAAATCCAGTCAATATTGGTTTGTGCAATCCATTCATGTACTATCCCGGAATTAGCGGATTAGCTTGAATCAAGTACTTATGTCTTGTATGTGGCCTTTCTAAATGTGCTTAAGTACTTCATTAAATTATGTGTTCCCGTTCTACCTTATTTAATACTTATGCTCCCCTGTCAGCCCTCCCTTCGATATTTAATGTACTTTTCACATGAGTACTGTGCTTGTCGTCCAGTGCTTAGAATGTCTGTATGCACCATCTGTAATAAGATTGGTGCTGCTTGACGTATTAAGTTCTGGCATTACATAATAAAATTAAATATGATGCAGGTTTCAGAACGTGATGGTTTCGTTATATGTTTGAAGTCACTAATCTCGCATAATAAGCTATGATTATTTTTGTTTTGCTCTTTGCAGAAACCTATTGGAATAATTGCTCTTCTAGATGAAGCTTGGTACATTTCAAGTCTCAACTGTCAATTGGTGCGTAGTGGTCTATGAAAATTGCTGTTGTAAATTTGTCCTTATCCTGATTTTCATATTTGTGCAGCATGTTCCCTAAATCAACTCATGCAACATTCTCAATGAAGCTGTTTCAAAATTTGCAAGACCATCCTAGACTGGAGAAGGCAAAATTTTCAGAAACAGATTTCATGTTATCCCATTATGCTGGCAAGGTAAGCCCTGCAATATGCTCATGTGTTAGTTGGATAATGGTTAAAATCCTAACTCACCTTGAAACTATCTTCAGGTGGCTTATCAAACAAATAGCTTTCTGGATAAGAATCGTGATTACGTTGTTCTCGAGCATTGCAACCTATTAGCATCTTCCAAATGCTCCTTGGTTTCTAGTCTTTTCCCTCCACTACCCGAGGAATCTACAAGATCATCGTACAAGTTCAACTCTGTGGCTTCTAGGTTCAAGGTACCACATTCCTACAGACCTACACATACTTTTTAACCATAGATTCAAGGTTTAAGCTGAATAATGCAGAATAAAATGCTCTTAAGTTTCGTGTCAGCTTTAATTATTTCTTTTTTGTCATATTTATTTAGTATGATTAATTATTTTATGATTTAGCAATAAAGTGCATTTTGTAAAGGAATTCTGTTAAACTTACAACACAAAACATTGTATTTTTTTTATCAATTTTGTTATCTAATGCCCACTGGGGATGCCATATTTGTCAAATCTTTACAAATAATTGATTGTTTCTTACTTCTAGCAACAACTTCAAGCACTAATGGAAACTCTCAACCTGACTGAGCCACACTACATTCGCTGTGTGAAGCCAAACTCTTTCAACAGACCTCAGAAATTTGAGAATCCGAGTGTTTTGCACCAGCTGCGTTGTGGGGTTAGTTGCATCAGTTGTGTTTTTATAAAAAAGCTTAATATGATTTATTTAATCAGCAAAGGTAGATGTTTCTGTCTAACATAACATTATATAGGTATTCTTTCTAAGTAGTGTAAACTAATTTGAACTCAATGCAGGGTGTATTGGAGGCTGTTCGGATAAGCCTTGCTGGTTACCCAACTAGAAGAACATACTCTGAGTTTGTGGATAGGTTTGGTTTGTTAGCTCCTGAGTTTGTGGATGGAAGGTCAGTTTTTAGTGTGGAAAATTGAGTGTTAGCAGTATTCTATTTTGGACAGCCCATGAGTCATCTATATCTCATCCTTTAGCAATTATCTATTTCGGACAGCTCATGAGTCATATTTTGAGTGAGCCTAATATATGCATCACAATTGTTTTTCGGGATTCAATGTAGGAGATGATTAGTTAATGTGTGGTTCAATAGTTGTTCTTGCAACTTATTTTCGCTTCCTTTCAGTTAACTAGATGATGGTGGTTGCTTTGCATGTATGAGTTTTAGAGCAGATATTACTCAGTAATAAGAAATGAAAATTTGGATAGGGTTGAACAAAATATTGGCTTGCTAATTTAACTGCATGCTTCATATCTCCCATTAGAAGGAGCAACAAAGTCGTTTTTGTGTCTTACAAGTCACAAGTATGCGAATGAAACTAATTCAACTTGAATTTATAAGTGCATTCTTCATTATTCAAACTTAATCTACTAGAATCTAGAGGTTCTCAATTTTAAGATAGCTCTTTTTTCACATTTTCAGAAAAGTTACTAACTTGCATGTTTACAAATTTAAAGATTCTTTAAAATGCAAAAATTCACTATTAAAAATTAATAATAAAAAATTGCCGGGGTTAGAAATTATTGTCCAAAAAAATTGAGTAGTTTAGGTGATGTATTCAAGTCATCAAACCTCTCTCATGCTTTTTTGTATAAGGCGCTTCTCACGTCTACATCTATTATTATTCGTAATTCTAGGTCTTAATTGCATCACTATTTATTCCCATTTCAGTTTAAGCTTAATTCAGTTTGGTTCTCTATTCCAGATGAAAAAAGCACACCTGTAGTAGATATAAGTGAACCTAAATGTTCACTGGTCATTCTTATTCTTTAGTACTTCTCATTCATTTTGCAGTTATGATGAGAAGGAAATTACAGGAAAGATCTTGCATAAATTGAATCTTCAGAATTTTCAGGTATCAGCCTAATCTAGTTTCTTTAGCCTTTAGTACTTCTTATTGTGAAAAGTGAAAGAAATAAAGCCAATCAAACTGTTTAGCTGCTGTTATGGTGTGGGTTTTACTGCAAGCCATTTCATAATTGTGCACGGAATGCAGTTAGGGAAGAGCAAAGTATTTTTAAGGGCTGGCCAGGTTGGTGTCCTGGATTCTCGGCGGGCTGAAGTTCTAGATTCAGCTGCAAAGCGTATCCAAGGCCGATATAGGACTTATGTTGGCCGCAGGGAATTCATCTTAATTCGGGGGGCTGCTATTACACTTCAAACATATTGCAGAGGTACAAGAAGGCTGTATTCCAAAATATTTCTGCTGGTACTAGATACAGCCGCTGAAGGCTTGATTTTAAAGATGGGTTCATATGGCTCCTAATTGGATAAAACACAGAATAAAGATATATCAATAATGTGATTTCATTTTAGTATTTTCTCTTGCGCCTATTTGATTCTGTAGCCGCTATCTTAAGGCATCATTTAGTTTATAATATGTTAACTTTAGATTCATCATTCATTTCATCTGTTCAGTTCCCATTTTCTCAACTGCACCTAATATGTGATAATATTCTATGTTCTTCGTACATTTTACAACTTCTATGATTGTTCTTGATGTAGCATATTTGAACTTCGCAGGTTGCATTGCTAGGAGAATATTCAGAATAAAGCAAGAAGAAGCTGCTGCTGTGCTTATGCAGACATTTATTCGAGGTTGGATTTCAAGGCGGGCGTATATGCAGCTCTACTCAGCTGCTACTCTTATTCAGTCGAGCATTCGTGGCTTTTCATGTCGTCAAACATTCCTGTTCAGAAAGAGACAAAAAGCTGCAACCCTTATCCAGGTGAGATTCTGTTGTTAACCGCTGTATATAGTAAGGGTCTGCTCTTTGGAGCTGAAATCTACTGAGCTGGGATGAGCTCCACAAAAAATTTCCGCAAGAACAATAGAGATGGCACTTTAATTTACTTGGGCACATTAATTTTACTAAGTGAATTCAAAATTTTTGTTGCACAAAAAACAGCTGAGATGAGC
Source organism: Kalanchoe fedtschenkoi (assembly GCA_002312845.1). NCBI lineage: Eukaryota > Viridiplantae > Streptophyta > Magnoliopsida > Saxifragales > Crassulaceae > Kalanchoe > Kalanchoe fedtschenkoi. Next base: position 1,745,098 of record NQLW01000515.1, on the reverse strand, counting down.
TGAACACCCATTATTTCAACTCTATTGAACAGAGCCTAAGAGATAGTGATGTTTTAGGTTAATGCCGGTGTGACGATATCTCAAAGAGGCAGTATTTTAGTATGTGTGTAGATTTACACGGTGACTAGTTCATAAATAGAAACCAGGTTTTGATATTCATCCGTCAGTAATTCAGGTTTTGGGATTCGTCCAGCAAATGGTGCTTTCAGCATTCATGGCTCATCAGGCATCTATCTTTTTTATTTTATTGAGTATTCTGAACTTACTAGTTATTTTCCAGTCTCATTGGAGGATGTGGAGGGTGCAGTCAGCATTCATGTCTCGTCAGGCCTCTATCATCGCAATTCAATGTCTTTGGAGGCGAAAGCTAGCTAAGCGCGAGCTATCTCGGCTAAAAAGAGTAAGTTAAAATTTATGTACTGCTTGTGACATCTATTTTAGTGAACCTCGGTGAGCCATTTACTTATTACCTTTGTCTGTAACTCAAACACAGACACTAGAGTTCTGTGTGGGCTTTCGAAATAGGCTATTGCCTTGAAACTTTTTAAAAGATATGTAAACATCTCTTGGTTTCTGATATGACCCCCGTGTTTCTCTTGATATCGAATCTTGTTTTTTTCTTTTTGGACGTTTGCTTCATAGGTCATGGTCTTGGAGACTTATGTTGGACTGCATTCTCTTTCATGAGTAGCATGCTATATTGCTTTTATTCAAATCACTTAAGTTCCTCGTAATATGCAGGAAGCTAATGAAGCTGGGGCATTGCGCTTGGCAAAGACCAAGCTCGAAAAACAGTTGGAAGATTTCACATGGAAGTTGCATCTTGAAAAAAGATTAAGGGTATTGATTTGCCTATTACGCTTCACATGACTATATGGTACTTTTGCTTACATCTGAATGGGAGTATGGCAGTGGTAGGGCACATAAATTTAGAAGAGATGAACCCAGATATGATATTGAATGCAATATATATCTTTCACCGGATTTTACCTTTTAGGAGTTTGTTTGAAATTCAGAATATCGTATCAAGTCCATATATGAGTACAACCAAGTTTGTTTGCATTGAAGCTGCTGATGTCAGTTCTGGATCTTAGATAAAATAGCTGGTTTGTGAGCTTTTATTCATGTTTAGGAAAATTATGAGGTAAGTGGTGCTGTCATATGCAAACAATGGACCACCAATGAGAGTGAGGCAGGGAAGTGGTTAAAAGCTGACCAAAGAGAAAATTTGACTTGACAGAAAGAAGTTTGAAATCTAAGCGAACCAAATCATCACACCGAACTATTTTCTTTTCTGGACATAAAGAAGAGTTATTTCCACTACTTTGTTATATATTACTATGTGCGTGTTTGTCTCTCCTTGTATATATATATATTGCTTGACGTTATATCTGTTTTGCAGGTAACTAGTGAAGAGGCCAAAGCATTAGAAATCTCCAAACTTCAAAAAATTGTGGATTCCTTAAATCACGAGTTAGAAGCAGCTAATTCAGCCACAATCAATGAAAGCCAAAAAAATGCCATTTTGCAATCCCAATTAGAGTCGTCTCAAAAAGAAAAAAGTTACTTAGAGCAAGAGCTTTCTATCATGGAAGAACTCAGAAAGGAGAATGCTGCACTAAAGGTATTTGCATTCAGAGATATCTTCTTTTTTGTTCAAATGTGCAACCGCCAATATTGCCTGCTGTTCCATTTAATTCGGAATTCCGTGTTACCTTCAGGAATCTGTGGAAAGGTTTGAAAAGAAAAGTTATTCGCTGGAGCTTGAGCTTGCGAAATCCAAAAAGGATAGTGATGATACGTCTAAAAAATTGCATGAAGTTCAAGACAAGTACTCTGAGCTTGAGCAAAATTTGCGAAGGTAAAACTTGAACTGTAAACATTTTGGCTTTGTGGTTGATGCTCCTTGTGGGATCAACAAAATGGCTTTAGCCCTTGCTTTAGGTGCTCTTGTTTCGCAATCACAACTGTACACCTCTTATAACAAGATGCTTCAGATGCTATTTTTATTTGCTATTCATGCATAACAGAACAGAGTACCATTAATCTCCTTTCTTGTTATTTTTTGTCTGCTAAGAAAGTAACTTAGTCTTTCAATAGTTTAAAGGAGAAGCTTAAAGGCTTGGAGGAAGAGAATCATGTTTTAAGGCAAAAGGCATTTAGTGCATCACCTAAGGGGAATCATCCTGGTTTCGCCAAAGCTTATCTGGACGTATGTTACTTTCATATACAGTTGACTTCTTTGACATGTGTATTCTTTCCTAAAAAGTCATCATTTTCTGGTGAAACAGAACAATTCTGGTGCCCTGGTTGTTCAACAGAATGATTCGAAGCCTCTTTTCGTAAGTCGGATATCGTGTACATCAGTTGATTGATAGTAAACATATTTCTTTTCCTACTAATTTGATAATGCATGCTGCAGGAATCACCAATACCATCAAAACTCATACCTTTGTCCCATAGCTTATCAGAATCAAGAAGAAAGTTAACCATTGAAAGAAATCAGGTTTAAATTGTTACTTCAAAATTTTGAATTCACCTTATAAAGACTGTGACCAGGAGATGAGTCCCAAGTTCCCAACCATTTGTCGATTTCTCTTTTTATTTTATTGGGATAAAATCCAAAAGGGGCTCTGAACTACCACCACGTACCTAATTGCGATTCAGAATTACCACGATTCCAAAAAGGATGCGATGAAAAAAAAATTGGACTGATTTTCTAAAATAAAATTCACCATCACATTCCGAAGCTGATATTATTTTGAGACTTAGATTTGTGTGTGAAATTACGTCGTTTGGTTATCAAAATAAACTATATCATTTTGCGCACATAAAGAAAACGACGTCTTTTGATAATCAAACGATGTAATTTTTACTTACAAAAATCTAAGTCTTATAATAATATTAGTTTTGAAATGTAATGGTGTATTTTAGAAAATCAGTCTAATTTTTTTTCATCGCATTCCTTTTGAAAATCGTGGTAGTTCTGACCTCAATTGGGTAAGCAGTGGTAGTTCAGGGCCCCTTTTGGGTTTTTCCTCTAATTTATTTGTTCAATTTCCTGTTGTGCGTGTGATTGTGGTCGTTGGATCATGCTTTTAATGTATGGACATGTATGCAGGAGAACTATGAGTTTCTTTTGCGATGTATAAAAGAAAACTTGGGATTCAAAGATGGTAAACCTGTCTCAGCCTGTCTCATATATAAATGTCTTTCTCATTGGCATGCTTTTGAGTCAGAAAGGACGGCCATCTTTGACTATGTTATCGATGGAATCAATGAGGTTCTAAAGGTACCAATCCAATCATGGCTACCCTCTTTCTTAATTTTTAGCATGGTGCTTCACTAAGTTAACTTTATCTTTATAGTTCCTTGTTTTTAATTGTTATGTTTTCCCATATTCATAACTCCTTAGATCAGCTATGCTTCCTTCTTTATTTTTAACTTTCTTCATCACTTGCAGGTTGGGGACGAGAATGTTATGCTGCCATATTGGCTGTCCAACGCTTCAGCACTTCTATGTTTAATTCAGAAAAACTCCAAGTCAAATGGATTTTTGAGTACTGCTGCTCAACACTCTGTGCGTACTCCTGGGCTAAGTGGGAGAGTTATTCAGGCAAGTTATAGTGTTTAAGAATCATTATCACCCGTCTCAGTCTCTGTTTCAATATTGTGCATCATTATTTTAGTCTATTCATGGATTGATATTTCTATTATGGGACTAAACTGCTTATTGGGCAATAAGTTCTCGTTATCTATTATTGGTCCTGGGCACTCAACCACTTTTAATCTTTTTCATTCACACGGCATAGTAATCAAGAGAGTTAAATTCACTGACTATTTTGCTTATCTGCCTTCCACGTTCTGAAGAAAAAAAAAGATAACCCAGCTCTTTCTAGAAACAGGTGTTTGTTGGGTACTTGGGTATTAAAGTTTTTCTTGAACCCCATTGTACAGGGGTTGAAATCTCCTTTCAAATATATTGGCGGTGACGATGGCATAACACGAGAAGCAAGATATCCAGCTATGCTATTTAAACAACAATTGACTGCTTTAGTGGAAAAGATCTTCGGTTTGATTCGCGATAATCTCAAAAAAGAAATCTCCCCTTTATTGAATTCGTGCATTCAGGTGAGTTCTGGACTATGATATGCACATCATATATGGAAATCAGCTTAGATTTGCACTGGTTGACTAATGTTTTTTACTGCTGGAAATAATGTAATATTAATATCCAATGCTTGCAAAGGCACCTAAATCATCAAGAGGACAAGCTGGAAAGCATTCAAAGTCGCCGGAGGTCATGACACAGCAGTCATCAACTAGTCAATGGGACGGTATCGTACACTTCCTGGACTCTCTTATGAGTCGTCTACGCTCAAATCATGTACGTCATATATTTGCTTCTGGTCCTTCACTTGACGCATATGAAATATTGACTAGGGAATTCATGTTGACTTTTAATTGAATATGTAGGTTCCCTCCTTTTTCATACGGAAACTTATCACCCAAGTTTTCTCCTTCATCAATATATCATTATTCAATAGGTATCCTCTGGTTCTTGTAATGCATTAGGATATTAGTCTTGACCATCCGTAACAGGGTTTATGAATTTTCGCTGAACTGCTCATTTCAGCCTTCTGCTTCGGCGGGAGTGTTGTACTTTCTCAAATGGAGAATATATGAAATCGGGCCTTGCAGAGCTTGAGAAGTGGATTGCCAACGCGACAGAAGAAGTAAGTTACATTTTTACCCAGTGGATATATCTTTTTACTGACATGGTTTGCATGATTCATCTCTGGGACTTTTTTACTGCAGTATGCAGGAACATCGTGGCACGAGCTTAATTACATCAGACAGGCTGTTGGGTTTTTGGTAAGTGGCATTCTAACTGGTGTGGGGTTAATATTCTCGGACTCGCTCACTAATATTTAGTTATTCAATATAGGTCATACATCAGAAGAGGAAGAAGTCTCTTCAAGAGATCCGGCAAGATCTCTGTCCGGTATAATGTTATTTTAAAACAGTGAAAGTCTCATCTTGAGGATTCTTTCGTTTGCTTTTCCCTTAAAAAAAGAAGAAAATGTTCAAATGGTGACTCTGTTGACACATTTGCAGATGTTGACTGTTAGGCAAATATATCGCATATGCACAATGTATTGGGATGATAAATATGGTACTCAGACAGTATCCAACGAGGCAAGCCTCAACTTGTGGTATTCAGGAGTTGTACCTCTATTGTAATCAGTTCTTACTCATAAATTGTCTTTTTGACAGGTGGTTGCTGAGATGAGGGAGATAGTAAACAAGGACAATATGAACCTGACATCAAATTCATTTTTGTTGGATGATGATCTGAGGTAACAAAACTGTAGCTTCTTTCGTCATTTAGGTTTTGCCTTGTGTCTTAGGAAGGTTTTCATGGAAGAAAATCTGAAGACCAAACACTATTTTAGTTTTAGTTCTTATTGATTTAAACTATGCTGGACAATGTCAGCCATTTGCACTGTTTGATAACTCGGCACCCCATTTGTTTTTAACATGAAGCCATATCTATAATGTTTGGTTGCAGTATCCCGTTCTCGACTGAAGATGTGTACATGGCGATACCAGAAATAGTGCCCACAGTAGTTGAGCTGCCTACTTTTGTATCAGAATATCCCTCAGCACAATTCCTTGTCCTCCAAAAGTAAATGACCCCAGTTTACATCATCTACAACCCCATGAAAAGGATTGAACTCACTTACTTCACTCCAGTCCCCCACGGAGCAACACCCCCAACAGGAAGGATGCATCCAAATGCTTAAATGCAAGTGGACCTCTGTTTTTCGGGCAGGTCCATGAATATTGTATTGTTTGTATGCCAGTAATTTCCCCATCGTTAGGATTTAGATCAGGGTAGCAAGAATGCCGCTAGCCAGCCAGCCACAGTAGTTCCTTTTGTGTACATAAATTCTGACTTTTAGCTTCATGTTGTATGAATGCTGGCTTAGGGCTTAGTCAATCTGTAGTCGGTACATTACTTTTATGGAATCGAATCGTGCCTGATTGCAAGACTGGTAACAAGCAGCTAACACCACCATCTGGAAGTCATCTGTTACATTCCGAAATTCACTGAGGAGAAGTGTTAAAAACAAACTTGTTGGAATAAGACTGTTCATTCATTCCCCTCATCATAATACATTCAGTTAACATTGAAAAAAAAAAGGGGAAAGGTAGGCCCGGGCTTGAGCCGCGACTCAGTCCGGATACAGAGGAGGAAGCCGCGAGTACGATCCGAAGCCGCGAGGAGTCGACTCCTCGCTACTCCCGTTTCCATCGGAGCTACTGCTGCTTCGGCTCATGGCCACAGCCAACGCCAGCGTGCTGCGGCTCGTATGCATCGACTTCTTCTGTATTCCTCCCCTCAACAACGCCATGCTACGGTGGCTCCTGTCCCACACATGGCTCGCTGACGCCATCAAATTCCGCCTCTTCCTGCTATAGGCGTTCTCCGGCTTCCCTATCTCCTTCGCTGATGTCACGTACGACAGACTCGCGAACGACTTCGATTTCCCGCTGTAGAAGCTCGAGATGCCTCGCCTGATCGTGTACGGAAATGGAGATCCAGGTCAGTCACTCAGTTTTCACATATCAAAAATACAATCGATTGATTGATCGATCGATCACGTAGGTTACCTCACAGGCAGGACCTCTTCCAGCGCTTGCAACGAATCAAACGTCCCTCCATTGAACTTGCTCTGAGCCTCATTCTCCTTCGACTCCCCTCCCTCCTCCTCCTCGTCACTGTTCTTCCCGATCGACGACGAGGACGAAGATGCGCAGAAATCCTCTCCCGCCGGAAACTTCCCGAACACAGACACACATTCTCCGCCCTTACTCTCCATATACCCGTTGGACCTGTCCACAGCGATCGACATTCTCCGTCTCGTTTCGTATCCTCTTCGCAGTAATTTAAAGCAACAAAAAAAGTACCAAAATTTTTGGGAAGAAAGATTCGTGAGCTGATTTGGAGTGTGCTTATCTGGACTGGATGAACACGAATGAGATGGCAGATTATTTTGCTTGGAACACGAGAGGAGAAAGATCGGATTGGCAGGAAGGTATGATTACTTATAAATTTCCGCCTCTCAATTATTATATTTTAAATTACGAAAATGGAACCCAAAAGATAAAGTTCGGTCCTAATCCTTATCCTCATCCACTGTAGGTTATAAAATTTGCTGCCCCAAAGTTTTATTCTTTGTTCTAATTTCTAAACTGCTAAGTTTTGTTTATTGCATCTTGACCCCCTCTGTTTTGGATTATTTTATATTGTGTGTCTTTTCTTTTACATTTTGTTTACTCGTATGCCGATTACAAGTGTCTTCTATTCACTTTTAACCCTTTTTTTTAATTTTTATTATTTTTATGTTCAGTAAACACGCATACATGGAAGGTTTAGGTTATGGTGGGGTCATATTTTAAAAGAAAAGCGACAACAGATGAGTCATTTCATTGAAGTAGGGTCATATAAAATCGTAAAATGTATGAACATTATTTTATAGTTTGCTTTTCAATTTTCAAACTCATGTTTGTATTATTAAAATCAGATCAAATTTATCGGACAAGGCATTTGTAAATTCACATAAGATTGCATTATTATGAAACTGTTGAATAGCACCGGTTATACCAAATTGGTTCATTGTAGATAAAAAATTAATTGAACATTAGTTAATTGTCTGTATGAAATATTTTACAAAAATGTCATTAGTGGAATTTAAACCCAAATTGTCATTGTTATGAAGGAGTTTTCATACCAGTAACATAATCTTTTTATTTATATTTTGATTTTTGCATATAACACTTAATAATTATACATAATTAGATTGATGATTAAATTGATTCAAACCATCTATTTCATTGAAAAATTGCAAATTAGAATCTTGACCGGTTTAATTTTTCTGATTCTGATAATGATAATGTGAAGTGTTGCTTTTTTACATAGTTATCAGAACCGGACCGGAGGCTGAACCAGTCAAGACTCTGGTTCCCGGTTTTTCGGTCGAACCGGCGTTCTAAACTAATTTGACCTCCGGTTCAATTATATATAATTATTATGAGGTTAATTATTGAAATCTTGAAAAAATAATTGGATAGTCTGGTGGTATACATGCTTGCTTAACTCATAGCAAGTTCGGGTTCGAGTCCTGACTTCTACGATTTAAAAAAATTAGTCCACTTTCATAACAAACCAGTTCATATATCTGGTCCGGTTCACCGGTTTCATTAAAAATCGACCGGTTCGACCGGTTTTATCCGGTTCGTAATGCATCCCGATAAAATATAGGGATAAAACTCAAAAGGGGTCCTGAACTACCATCGCATACCCAATTGCGGTCAGAACTACCACAATTTCCAAAAAGGGTGCGATGAAAAAAAAAATAAACTGATTTTCTAAAATAAAATTTACCATTACATTCCTAACCTAATATTATTGCAAGACTTAGATTTGTGTGCAAAAATTACATCATTTGGTTATCAAAATAAATTATATTATTTTGCGCACATAAAGAAAACGACGTCTTTTGATAACCAAATGACGTAATTTTCGCATACAAATTTTAGTGTTATAATAATATTAGGTTTGTATTGTAATGGTAAATTTTAATTCAAAAAATCAGTTCAATTTTTTTTTCATTGCACTCTTTTTGGAAATCATGGTAGTTCTGACTGCAATTGGGTAAGCGGTGGTAGTTCAGGGTCCCTTTTGAGTTTTTCCCCTAAAATATATATATCGGACCGGTATCTGATTCGGTTCCCGGTCGAACCGGCCGATCCGGTCTGGTTATGATAACTATGCTTTTTTAACAATTTAGTCTTGAGATATGGAGACGTACAAAATGGCAGGACAAACAAAGAGATTAAGGAGGTAGATGAGATTGTTATGATTAAGACTATAAACATCGAGGCCATTTTAAAATATATAAAAAGTATAGGGTGGTAGATGATATTGTTCCAAAAAGTTAGCTAAAATGGTGATTCCATCAAACTTGTGCTGGCTATGGAAACGTGCCATTATTGTGTTTAAGAGAGCTACCAATTCTTGTACCACACTTAGAATAAATCGTCATCCACAGACTTAATCCCACGTGTCTCGAGCCGTTACCCTGTCAAACTGGATGGTGGATTAGATCATAAGACCCATGGAAACGTCATCGTATTATTATGGAGGGTGGTTGTTTAGGCGTTCAAATAGTGATTGGGGGTAAGATCGATGACGTGGATTATGGGGGGATTGCTTATGAGTGAATTTTTAGTTAATATTTCGTATAAAATCATGAAAATGAATTATAATTAGAATTATACGAATATTTTCAAATATGATTGTGATGAATTTTAGATATGAAGAGAAAATGTTACCTTTGATAAATATTTACATATTTATTTTTATTACAATATTTATTATACATATTCTTAAGTGTAAATTGACATATAAATAAGGTGGTTTTTGACAAATGTGACTCTAATAATATTAATGTGAAGAATGGAAAGCTTAAAGAAATAGAGATTAGACATATATGAAAATGGAAATAACTAGTTTAAGATAGCACATAAAACTTGCGTCAGACTGATCGTTAAATGAGCAATTAGACAATTTTGTCTTCCGAATTAATAATCAATGGCAGTAGGTGGATCCTACGCAACAACTTAAAATAGTAATACATAAAAGAAATCACCATCGTTTTGATACAAATCGTAGATAAGATTTTGCCGGAAAAGATCGTTATCCACTTTCTCTTCAAGCCGAGCTGAGCCCAATTCTCAAGATAGCTCGGCTCGGCTGGAGCTTCTGCAAGCTGTCTGGCTTGGGCCATACAGGAAAAAGTGACGTGGGCCGGGCAAACAGCGACGTTTAAGGCGTTTTATGAAACCACGTGCGAACGCGGATTGCGCTGATTGGGCCAAGTGGACGATAAACATAGGGATACACGTAATCGACTGTCACGTGAGAGTGGGACCGGGGTCACGTGCTTGGAAAATTTGACTTGAGATGATGGGGTTTTCAGTAACAAGCGGGAAGATTGGTTTGTGTTGCAATGACGTTTGTCAATGTATATCCACACAATCGAACGAATGGTTCCCAGTTAGGGACACACGCATACTATTGATAACAATAATAATGCATACGTTATAATTATTACCATTTATTTATGCATTTAAAATTATTGATTATGAGAGCGACGGTTTTTTATTTTTTTTCAAAAATTGAATTTAATGGCCGAATAGACTTGTAGAGTTATAAGATAGATAAATATAAATGAATGAGATGTTTCTAAAATGATTCGAATTTAAAATATTTAATTTTAAAATTAAATGTTTCACCATCTCATCTAAATTTTTATCAAAATGATTTCAACATCAAAGATAATACGGCCGAACACCTGGTGCCCTGGGCCGTGGGTGTATTGATAATGTTCTGTCGGGTGACACAGAGTTAGATTGCATTACTGATGTTATTCATGGGCTTTTTCGTTCTAGGAGTCCAAAAATTTGATAAAAATAAACTATTTAATAGGTTATAAGAATCTGAACTTATAAAAAAATAAATAATGAAAAAAGGGACTCCATTTGGTACAGTAGAAAATTTATCTGCATTAACGGATGAAATAACAATAATACCTTCAACAATAAGTTAGTGTTATGTTTAATACGTATGAGTAATTTGGTAATTAATATATAAAAGAGAAAAAAATAAAAAGTAACGTGAGAATCGATGAATAAGATGTTTTTTTCCTCTTCGTATGTTAATGACAAAATTGCTTATTTGTATTAAAAACACTAAAACTAAATACGTGATAGTATTACTGTTTTTTCATCCGCTAATGTAGATAAATTTGGGTGGAAAACTTTGAGATACCGCCTACTTTCCCTCTCTAGATTTCTCATCCTTTCTCTCAACTTGCCGCTGGAGGTGGAGGAGGAGGGTGGGGGTAGACATTCCTCCTCGAACAACCACTGCCCCGCTAACCAGCCATCGTCTCCGTCAGTCCACCATCACCTCCGCCAACCTCATCAGCCTTCGCCATCCGCCACTCGGACTTGCGCTGGTTGGTGGTGCCCTCCGCTGGCGCGGAAACAATCTTGGCAGGCAGAGACCCCGGCTTTGGAGGCCTGAATCCCCGACTAAGGTATCGTCACTAGCCCTCTCCAGGTGCTTCATCCCGCGCGGCAAGCATGGCCTAAGCCCACCAGCGAGCGCCGTCCAGAATATTAGCCACAGCCCCGAGTGGAGAAGGTCGCTGCCCCAATGCTTGCCCCTTGCTCATCCCCGCCTCAGTGCCTACTAACCGAAGCCCTTAAGCCAGCACAGTGTTCGGCCCCGTGAGGCAGTGCCGTTGAAGACAATTGTTCTGGTTGTGGTACAGAGCGGCTGTCCATAGCCCACGCCTCCGCTCGGCTTCTCGACGGTCAGAGAGATCCCCGGGTATCGCGCCTCGCTGTCGCCGCCCAGCCCGAACGAGCTTGGCTAACTCCTCGTGCTTCCGACACGGCGAGCTCGCGCACCCTACCGCTGTTGGTAACCTAGTCGGAGCCATCGCTCCATAAAAGTGAGGGTATCTCTCGAGCACACCCACTACCGTTGGACCTCCTTGTCGCCTGGTCGGGGGGCCTCAAGCCGTGGAGGATTGGTGATGCTCGATCTATTGGCGGTTGGTTTCCCTGTAGCCTTAGAGCGGGCTCTCTGGTGAGTCCTCCGCCCTTCATCAACTCCTCAAGCAACGGACAGATTTTGTGCTCGTTGGATGCCGCCTCCCCACGAGCTATTCCGCCGGAGTAAATTCTGAGATGGTCGAGGCGCAAAGGGAAGTCCGGTATCTGGGCACAGTGGTGTCAGAGTTGAAAGCTTGAATCTCGGGTCAGCTAGTCACATCCCTCGTGGAGCTGCAGCAAACACTTTTAGGTAGCAGTCATCGGCCCAATCCCGGTTTGAGTGATCTCCGGCGAGCCTTGCCCTACCACCAATCGCTGCGGCCGGCATTCTTTGGGCATCAGTTATGGCTCGGCCAGCGGTTTGGTCTCGGGCGCAGGACCTGTGCTCTGTCGCGGCGGAGCATGACAGGGCCCTCCCTCGCCTGCTATTAGAAAGTTGGTTCCACACTCAAAACCAATTGGCAATGAGTGGGAGAGTCCAACTATACTTATAGGTTAGTGTTTGAGTTCAAATGGGCGATGTGAGATACAATCCCTTAATATGCACCAACACCCTCCCTCACTTGCGAGATCGTAAGCGGACGAAACCGCATCTGACGGACGACACCGTATTAAATCAATATCTCGCAAGTGGGACCTCGTGCGGACATAACCAACACGTTTGACCGGTTCATTCAGGGGTGCGGCTAAAACCCGCTCTAATACCATATTAGAAAGTTGGTTCCACATTCAAAACCAATTGGCTATGAGTGGCAGAGTCCAACTATACTTATAGGTTAGTGTTTGAGTTCAAATGGACGATGTGGGATACAATCCCTTAATATGCACCAACACCTGCAAAGCATCGCCGTGCCCCAGAACAGCCCGTGCCAGCTCGCAGCCAGCTAAAGCTCAGCGTCCTTCCCTCGCCGGTCACATCCCTCGCCAAAAAAAAATTCATTTATTAAAATGATTATGATAAATAAAAATAATTAATTGATTTTATTTTGAACGGAATGCAAGAAACGAGTGTCACTGTGCCGGTGCTCATGTCGATTTCTGAAGAATTTTGTTTTTGCAGGGAGTAAGCGGAATAATGATAAATGTTTAATTTAAACCTTGTTAAAGGCAAAGCACAAACCAGTTCAATCCTTCGATACACAGCAACCAGCTTAGCCAGGAAGCTGAAATGTTAAAATCCTATACATTATATTTACTCTCGAGCATTTGATGACCCAAGCTGCATGCAAGTTTCAGGCACCGCCAGCGGCCAACTTAGCCAGCGGGCCGACTACCATGGAATTCACATATGTACAAGGCTCAGTCATGGAGGAAAGCCAGCGCTTGTCGTTGAAGTTGTCCGTCTTGTCCGGACCGCCAACTATGGCCCCGGTCAGTTCATTAGGATTCGGGACATCTTTGTTGTACCAGAAGACGAAGCTCAGCGGGCAGCTGATGAGGGAGTGCGCTGCGTTTCTTGGCACAGAGGCGCCCCTGTGGTGAGGCTGCACCGGTGGGTTCTGCCCAAAACCAGCCATGTATGATCTCCCTTTCGGATTTTGTCCCAGTAAGTAATCAACCTGCATGCACGTTCAGTTACTCTCTCCCATTCACAAAAGTTATGATAGGAAATTCAGGTAGTGATTTTTTTATATGTACCTGCTTTTTGGCAAAGCCTGTGAGGTGAGTGGAGTCAAACTGCTGGCCCCCGCAGTTGATAGATTGGCCATGCTTGGCTAGAAGATCACCGTAAGTAGCGAACAGCAAAGCTGTCCCGGTAACATACTGAGTGTTGGCTCCATCCCTCAAGTGTATCAGCCCACCTGGTGTTAAGTACACCTGATGATAAGGACTCTCCGGCAACACTGAGCATATGTAACTGTCAGCTTCCACCTTGAATTTCCCTAAACTGGCCTCCCCTTCAAAAAACAGCTGCATTTACTCGCACCCAGTGTCCGTAATATGTTAGAAGACTTGGGAAACTAATGTGTTAGATTAACTGGGCTGGAACAGTTTGGCTGGCTAACCTTTGAGAGAAGAATCTGGGCACCAGCATACTTGAGGTCCCAGCTGAACTCGTTTACGTTGGCGCTAATGGCTTCCTCTGTGATGTATTGCAGGTACACCTGTCTTTTTGTCGCCATGTACAGCCATGTCGCAGCCCACAGAAGCTCGTCCTGCACATATATTCCCATCGTGGTTACAGAGGATTAGCTAGCCAAGACACCCATCTGCATTTTCTGAGAGATAAGAGGTGTCTGTTAGACTGTTACATTGTAGCCTGAGAATGAGCAGTAGAATGGGCATTCACCGTCATAGGTTCCCTTGTGATCTTTAGCGAATTGAAATAGCTGCCAGAGAGATGCAACCGATAAATGTTCACTGAAAAAATGTCGGAGATGCTGGACAGAATAACAAGGGGGGAGGATTATCTGTGATACCAATTTGGCTTTGTTTAGGAGGCGGCGAGAGTAGGCCTTATCCGTTGCTCTAAACACCATCGACGCAGAGGCCATGGCAGCAGAAGTCTCAGCAGCAATCTCTGTTCCAGGTGTGTTCTCATCAATCATCAGCACTGTTCTCGGCGTCTCCATGATCTCCGGCCTCACCCAGCATTGGTGATCCAACACCGGATCCCCCACCTTCAGGCACAAAAACCCTTTACTCTCAGAAATGTCGACTTAGATAAAAACGTGTGCCGTTTACCTGAACGTATAGTTTGTTCTTCTTCGCAGCGGCTTTTAGGAAAAAGTCGGTGCCCCATCGGATACCTGCCTCCGCATTCCCCAACTCGCCAGCAGCTTGCAACTCTGACTTGTAGAAAATGGCATTCCAGGCGAGAGTGGTGACAGTGAAAGACATGGGAAAACCATACTTGACGTTGTCCCCTGCGTCGTAGTATCCTCCAACCAGGTCCACCTGCATATCCACAAACCTCATGATAAAAGAAAAGGAAAAACAAGATGTTGCAGGGAGACGTACGCTCATGAGTTTGCCATCTTGAAGCCCGGAATCCTCCCTCCAGGCTGGTCTGTGATTAGGAGGGAGCTTTCCTGAGCGCTGCGTTTCCAGGAAGATAATGGACTTGGTAAGGGCATCCTTGTAGTCGAAAGTCCCATCAACGGATATAAACAAGCCCCCAAACAAAGCTAAGGCGGCCACGGCAATGGTGGCTGTCAAGTTCTCTCGTCCATGTATTGTCATAAAACGAATTTGAATTTGAATTTGAAACAGAAGAGGGTGTTGAAGGTGAAGCAGGTAGGGAGGCAAGCTTTGAAGAATTTGGTTGTTTCTTGAAATGGCGGGAAGTGGAATAGAAAGCCGTTGGTTGATTGGACGGTTAGAAGGGGTTGGGGGAATCCTCCATTGATGTCGGGCCTTTCATTTTTTTCTGATGGAGGGAAAGTTTCTATTCTTATAATACCAACTTCTAGCTGCCCAAAGGAAAGGAAAGGAAGTCAAACTGATAGATAAAATCATGGAAAGTGAAGCATAGCATAATCTTTATTATCAAATCTATCTTTTTCCTTTTGTTTCCTATCATTTGTGCATTCCCGTTCCCATTTAATTTTTTTCGTTATATATTTTTTTAAGTTCAGATATGTGAAAATGTCTATAATATTTATATTTTACAACTGCGAAAATTATAAATGGGTGCATGTAGTTTTTCTCAGTTTGAATACGTGAAGAGCATATAGATTTTCATAGTTCTCAACTCCAAAAAAATCAGACGTCAAATTGACAGGGTTTCGATTGACGCGGTTACGAAGTGCGAAAATCATAATCATTTTTCACCATTCAGATATGTGAAATGACTATGATTTTTGTAGTTATGAAGTGCGAAAATTATAGTCATTTTCACAGATCTAAACTGAAAAAAGTGTAATATGAGGGAAAAATCTAACGGAATGCGCAAATGATAAACGAAAAATGATAGATTTGATAAAAAAAAATCAACAATGACAAAGTTGAAAGGAAAGAGAGGCTCTGATCACAATCATTGTGTAAGTGAAAATATAGATACATAAGAAAATGGAGTGTTATTGATCATAGGCAACCTTATTTTCTTTCACTTATTTTCATTTTCAGCAAGTTCCTTACATCATCCATCTGCTGAATCTTGAAAATTGCACTCTAAGCTCTAAAGTGCATACAAAAATGTTCAACTAAAGTCTATAAAGTTAATAGATAACATTTGACAGCTGATAGGCATAATTTAGAAAGTAGCAAACTCATCTGATAATCAGCATAATATATATTATATATATAGGAGAACACTCTGCGCAGCATATGTATGTAATCTGCATTCACCTGAAGATATACAGTAGTGATGTCTACAGTAAAAAGAGCCCATGAGAATTCTCAGCATCACCTGTCAAGATCAGAAGGCAAACAAGAACTCAAAAAAACAAGGGCTTCAGAATCTAAAAAATAATATCGACGCCTGAGAGATTCGAACTCTCGCGGGGAAACCCCATGTACTTAGCAGGCACACGCCTTAACCACTCGGCCAAAGCGTCTTTATTGTATATAAAATATGTACATATTAAATATTTAAATTGAAAAATGTCGCATAGTATTATGCCATTCTGACGTCGCTGCTGATTCCGGTTTTGTTCGGTCTGGTCGGCTCCGGTTCCATCGTCTTGTGCTTCTTCTCTTTAAGCATATTCTCCTTCAAGCTTGTTTTCTTTCTCGCCATATCTGTGAGATATTCTTTTAAGCGTACCTTTTTCAGTTAGCTGACTGACTTCCAGATTCGTATGGTATACAAAACCTAAGCTAACTAGGGTTCAATGTATACGAATCGAAAAGAACGAGTCTGTGTGGATAGATCTGATCTACGCACTTTAACGCTGAAGTTTGAGAGAAAATTGTAATTTCAATGTCAAGCAACATTGTTAAGAATTCATTTTAATGAAAAATTTCATGAAATATATGTAGAAAAATATTAATCTTTCATTCTTTCATACATTGAATTTGTTTAAAATATGATTATTTGTTTGAGATATATTGAATTTGATTGGATTGACTTGTTAGATATAAGAATCACATTTTTCATCTTATTTTCCACCTAGTTTTCTTTCTTTCCTATTTTTCATTTGAATGAATTTTTCTAATTTTTCATCAAATTTTTCTTTCGCCAAATTTTATCTAAACCAAACAAAGCCTCAGGGTTTCATGATAATGATATCAGGGCTTTCTTGCGGTGACTCACAGTTTGTTAGCTCCTTATTTTGTTAGGTATATGAGTGACTGAGGCTAACGTGTGGATTGCATTTCTTGGTGCAGGATATGCTTTGGAGTTTCTTCAGTGTGGTGGGGTATCTTATCTGCTCTCTGTTTATTTTGTTATGTATGCAAGTTAGATCCTTAATTGGGTGGAGTGATGAATGGCAATCTTCTATGTTGTGTCAGTGACCCATCCAAAAGACTCTTCTGCATTCCTGGGTGTCATACACAAACCCTTTTACATATATTAGTATTCACATGTTGTCTGAATATTTGAATTATTAGCTTAATAAAAAAAACTCTCTTTTTTATTGATATTCAAAATATGATGTGAACTT
>NQLW01000515.1:1671538-1726670 GCA_002312845.1 Kalanchoe fedtschenkoi | reverse complement strand
CAAGGTTCCAAACTGTGATGAAAAGCATCTAAAAACATCAAAATCCAGAAGTTCACAATGGAATACCTTGAAAAATAAATTCCAGTCATTCCCTCTGGAAAGAGATTTTAAGCAACTAACAGCGCACTTCCATGACGATACCACTGAAACAGCAATTCGACGGGACATATTCTCCGAAAAATGGAAGTGTGACTCTTGTATTTTTTCAATCTGATAACCCAGTCTGCATCATAATAAATTCAAGGCATTCGGGGTTATCATTATGGCTGGTTGAATTATTAATTGAAATTCACATAAGAAATTATTGCTTGCTATAAACAATACATACTTGATTGCTATAAAGCAGTATGATGACTAAGATAGAATGTTCAGCAGATGCAGAAACTGCATTTTTTTAAAAGGCATAAATTTGCTTCGAGTAAAGAAAGTGAAACTTACATTCTTTCTGGTAAACAGCCGTGAATAAGCAAGAAAATTGATCCCACCAGCAAAACTTTGGAAGCTGTTGTTATGATTGTGTATCCAGGCGCAATGAGGTTGTGGTAAAGTGCAATCAGAATAAAAAGTGCCATAAGGGTCCGCTTCTTGTTCTTCCAGAGAAGCGTGTCAGCAACTGCAAAAAGAAAAAAAAAATACTTTCAGACCCATTAAATTTGATCAATGGTGGATTCTGAAATTCAACGTGCTATTATGCTGTAATTTCCTAATTGTTGACAAATCCAGAATCAAATGGAAGTTCATTGAGGGTTCCATACCTTTCCCGCCTCCAAGCATTATAGAGGCTTTCGAAGGTCCATCTCGTTTCACCTTTTGTATAGCTCTTAAATGTGAGTAAGATGCAATCGTCTTCTCTAATCCCTCCTGCATTAATTTGGGGCACTAGTACAGTTATATTTATGCAGTCATGAAATTCACTAACAATGGAGCAGGTTGTCATTTTAGGATTTTGAGAACTGAGGTACCAGGTTGACATTTTAGGATTTCAAGAACTGATGTAGCTCTACAGGATACCTGACCCGTTCGATACTCCAATGGGGCAAAGTCAAAAGAATTTTTTTCTCTAATTCGCTATTGATGTAAAATGTGTTCATCAACGAACAGTTATATTATGCACAGACTCATCTAAAATAAAAGGTGATGGCATCTGAACATGTCATTCCAATAAGCCACAATTATTGAGGGGCAAAATTAAGAAATCTGGCAATGCCTACCTTGACTGAAACAAGTGGCGTGTATCCCAGTCTTTCCTTGGCTTTGGAACAATTGAAAGTCCGGCTGCAACTTAAAAGTCTTACTCTTGATGGTGTCAACTGTGGAACCTTCATGCCATATGGACCCAAAAATTTGTACGCTAGTTCCACCAAATGAGCTATTGGCATAATAACAGCAGCTGGAATCTTAATCCTTGGCCTACATAAATGGCGTTTTAATATCCACATGATCAATTACAGAACTAGTACTTTTTAGATTTGACTGGCAACATGTTATCACTATAAAGGACAAGTATGATTAATATTGAGTCCCAATTTTAAATTGAAACTAAAGTTATATTACTGCAATTATGAATCCATTGTCAGAGAACATTTGAAGTATAAATGTGAATTATGTCGCCTCAATATATATTGTAGAAAAAATGGAAAATTTAATTATTAAGATACTTCATACTATTAACTGTAAACAAGAAATGCGGAAATACCTTTCATATCCAAGACCTTCAAGGATAAGTGACACAAACTCCCAAAACTTAATGGGCTCCATGTTAGTTATAAAGTATGCCTACAGATAAAATATGTAACTGAAACCTTCTTCAAATGAGACAACATTTGTACTTTAAATGGCCAACTACTTATCCCATAAAGTTCACATAACGTCCGTCAACTAAAGCATTTAGTTCGCAAAGAAATCTATTGACATCAGGATTAATCAAAAAATGACATCACCATAAAAAACTTTTACATACCTGCCCTGATGCTGTCTCTGCAACATCTGCAGCTGATGCTAGAGCTCGCTCGGCGCACACATGAGCATGTGCTACATTTTCAACATATGTGAAATCATAGAGATTGTTTCCATCGCCAATTATGAACTAAATACCCACAGCAACAAAGTATTAGATGTTAGACCTTACATAGTGTATTTTTCTTTTAGTAAGAATGAGAAGATATTCGTCTGTATGTCAACAAATTTCAGTCTTGGTATTCCATGACCAAAGATAAGCTTATAGTTGACAGAAAGATAATTCCCATCCTCTTATTCACCAATTTATGATACCGGAATACATAATGTTGAGTTATAATATATGTAATTCCATCAACAGAAAAGGCTGAGAGTGAATTAATTTACTTCTTAAGACATACTTTTCTATATGTTATCTATTTTAGACTTGCGGAGAGAGTTATATAAAAATATCATGATAGAAACATACTTGCCTTGGATTTCCCTTCCCTAGCGGCAGTTACTAAAGATGGGACCAACAATCTATCTCTAGGACCAAAAATGCTGCTAGGACGTATGCAGCATGTGAGAAGCCCATTGCTTTTGTTGGCTTTAAGAACCAAGGCTTCTCCTTCTGCTTTGGTTGCCGAATATGAGTCATTATGCTGTAAAAATGAAAAACAGAAAAGTAACAGCAATTAAGTGAACTGGCGTAAAAAAGACGATGATCTCAGAAATCTAACCAAACTTCATGGCGATTGGTAACCGAACTTCCACTAAATTTTATCTGATTAAGCACATGTGACGTAATACCTTGGGTGGGTATGGTAATGATTCGTCGCCATTGAATATACTGTTGACGCCATCAAATACCACACTGGGGGAGCTCGTATGTATGAGCCTTTTAACTTTAAGCTCCACACATGCATCAATCACGTTTTTTGTTCCTACAGTCCAATCCAATCCGTGAAAATGAACAAACACCACATTTCACAGGAAAGAATCTGCAAGTCAAATGGTACCATGTAAGCGTCACTCACCAACCACATTGACAGAATAGTGAAGTTGGTGATTATTGATAGAAGAATCTGGAGCAGCCATGTGGAACACAACTTCACATCCCTCAATTGCTGCAAATGAATGATTCCATCAAAATACTCAGATATTAAATGAAGCTCCGCACATTAAATAAAACCATGAAAAAAAGTAATCAGAGCTGGAATCTATTCGACCTTTAACTACTTGCGCCTTGTCGCGAAGATCAAAGGAGACGTACTGAGCCCGGCCGGACTTCAAAGCCTCGCCGAGCATCCCGTTCTCTTCGTCAGGCTCTAGCTTGATCGAAGGAGGCAAATCAGCAATCCGGACAGAAAAAATCTCGTAGCGAATCAACATTTCGACCAAGTGCCGGGCCGCGAATCCCCTCCCTCCCGTCACCACGCACCATCTCTCCGGCTCCGCCATCAATCTCCACTTCCTAAACAATCCAAATTAATATTCGCTGATCACATCAATCAACAACAATGCAGCACATGAATTCGACCATTCCGCGAAATTGCTTACTGATTTGTACGACGCAGAAGGAATCCCGATCGAATCTCGTTCTGGAAAACGACGATGAGAGATGAGTCGCTACGCACCAGCTCCACTGCCTCCTCACAAACTTTTCGTTTTTTTATTTTTTATTTTTTATTTTGTTTTGTTAGTTAAAGATATCACATATTCACAACAGACAACTGATCTGACGCAGATGATTTTTGATTGGGCCTTCATGGGTTACATCAAACGGCCCATTTAGCCCAGATAAAAGGGACAGCAAAAAGCCCATAAATTTTGGACGAGGCTTGGGCTTGCTGTTCGTTTCATCAAAGAAGGGTATGGTGGTGGCAGCGGGAGTCATATGTCGTTTAGGTTTTTCTAAAAAAAATTAATAATTATACATAATTTATTTACTACCGGATCACACACTAAGTATTAATTTTATAATAATAATTATTATTATTCCCTTTTCTTTGGAGTTGGAGATTTGATGGGCGGTATAAACTTATTGATTAAAATATTTACTTGGTGGAAATATCCACAGTCTTAAATAAAACTATTTTATATTAAAATGTCAGAAAATATGTAAAACAATAAATGTTTTAATAAGTCATAATAAAACTAGAGTTCAATAAAACTAACTGCAATTAAACAAAACGTTGAAATCACTTGAAGAATCACGAATCCTATATGGCATACATTTATGACAAATTAGGTTAAGAGTCTTGATTGACTTGGACAGTTTGACCCAAGAATACATCGTTTAATTAAATAGTTGATCTGATTTATTATTATTAAAGGATCATATAATAGGAAGATAAAATTTATGATATATCAATTAAATGGATGAAAAAGCTTGAATCATTTTTCTTATGGACCTCTTGAATTTTAATATGTAAATAAACAGAATTTTTTTTAATATTTTGATTTTTCATCTGCATAAAAATTTTCATTGATAAATTTATATATATAAAAAACATGTGATACCATCAATACTTAAATTAAAACTCAAAATAAGGCTGGACCAACACTTGCCTCCAAAGTATTTAAACACATATTCATATTATTAAAAACTGTTCAATAATCCAACTATAATTTATTGTCCCGTCAAATTACTATTTCGTCATCGTGCATTCATTTATGTGGGAAAAAAAAAACACTTCTTTGACTTTTCATTAAATTATTTTTCTCGAATTTTCCAAAAGCCATAATGGTCCCTTTATAGTTTAATAATCGTCATTTAAAATTAAAGTAAATTAGTTAAAAAATATTAATATTATCTTTTTTTTTCTAATTTGCATTCATCCCACTATTTAATTTTAATTTTACCTACATGACAAAATCTCGAATGATATTGACAGTTTGTTTAAACAAATCGGCAATGACATCCCTGATTTACTCATTGAGATCATGTACACATCTGTCAAACATGTTAAATTGGGGATGTCATTCCTGTTTGTTTTAAACCGTCAATATCATTTGTCGTTTTTTAAATTGGCAAAATTGAAACAAAATATATAGATAAGGTAGATTTGAAATTAAATAGTGAAATACTGTAAGTTGTTGACGTAGTTACATATTTAATGCATATTTAAATATTCATATAAAATATAAAATATGATTTCATATAAAATATAAAATATGATGTATTATTATTGATGTAAAAGATTTTTTTATAAATTATGAAAATTAAGTAATTAGTATTTTACTTTTAAATTATATGATCATATTAAATATGTTTTAAAAAATTTAAATGAAAAATCAAAATAAAAATAAATGTATTCAAGTTTATCTAATAAAAATAGTCATGTATTCTTAATGTTTGACCGCCCAAATTACTCCCTCTGTCCTCTTTTACATGTCATTTAACTGAATTTTTTGTCCACTTTTACTTATCACTTATCAATTTTTAATGCGTATTTAATATCAACAACTATCTTAAAATGTCAAATATTAATCACTACTTTATCATAATCAATAAAAAAATTATTTATCACCAGTAACAATCTACCAGTTTTATTTTTTGTACGAATTTTTTTTAAAAAAATATCAACCACCCACTCATTAAATTTATTCAACCGCTAGCATTTACTTCTCCTTAATCTACTCAAATTAATTTTAAACTACATGTATTAGAGAACGGATGGAGTACCTTATAATAATAATACAGTAGCCTCATAATTTCATAATTCTGACTATTATTGTGTCCTTTGCTTTAGTGTCAACTACTATTCCGTGGCCTTTGGTGAGACACACTCACCCTTTGCTTTGCTTGTGTATTTAAATTTTAATTTTAGTTCAATTTATTTTATATTATTAGATTTATTAGTTACTATTAATTAGTTTAGAGAAAAATACTAAAAGATGAGATTTGTCATTTGAATCACTCTCTATACATGTATGGAGAAAAATAATGGGTTCACATAAATGCATTTTTTTGCTAACTACACGAATAATTCTTTGGCTGTCAGATGAATCTAAATTAAAGGTTCACATTCAACAAGTAGTTGAAAGTTTCAGTAAATAATTCGCAATATGGTGAAATGGATTTTTGTTTGGTTTGGTTTGAAAAAAATAAAAAATCAAACTGAACCCTAAGCCCATCGATATTTCAAAAGTTAAAACCGCACGGAACCATCAACACTTCAAACCAAATCAAACTTATCAATTCGATTCGTTTGATTCGGTTCATTGCACAATCATCCACATTTGACAGTTTTTACAAAGTGAATTTTAATTTTGAAAATTTGAGATTATTACGCAACAAGTGCATGATCACAATTTATTGTAACAGCTCATTAGTGTGATCAAGAGAACCCCAAATTACAACATCTTATAGCAATATCACCAACAACACAGACCATTATATTATACTGTATTCATTATCATGCAAATATGGGGTAGTAATTTGGTAGTAGTCTTTATGATTCGATTTTCAAACTTCATTCATTTCTAGCTATGTGGTGTTGTACAAAGTTTTCATAGCCATTACTCGCTCGGCCCGTTTTTATTTGTCGCTTAGAATACCGTGTATTAATTTTTGATGTAAATAATTTAAAATATAAATATTATAAAATTATAATAAAAATATATTATTAAAGTAAAATTCGATACGAACACATTGAGATCCATTATCGTAATGTTTATCATAAAAAATCACATACAAAATGACAAGTCAAACTCAAATTTATAAAAGAAAAATGACAAGAGAGAACAGAGTCATTAAGTTAGTGTCCATTTCATTAAATGGAACGTACTAGCACCATTACGACCCAAACATTTAATTGTCTTTTTATCTGTTAGAAATGTCAATATTAAAACGCAAAGGAATTGTGATCCCTAGCTACTTTGAGAGAGGAGTTGGGTTGGCCGAAGACGGATGAGAGCTCACCGACAATCTTTTTTTTTTTACAATTAAAAATGTGTTGCATCACTAATTAGCAGTGTTCTAAAAAGTACTACGTGGTGAATATAATGTCTAGCGATTAATCGGTTAGACAGAGATTAATCGGATAGTTAATCGGAGTTAAATATATTAATTATAAATATATATGTTTAAAAACTATTGTTTTCATACAAAATTAAATCTTGAACAATTAATCGTCTAGGCGGAACGTTTCAACACCGTCTAGCGATTAATCGACGATTAATCAATCCGGAACGGAAATTTTTAGAACACTGCTAACTAGTCTACGACAGAACTATGACATACTGGAAAAAAAAGGAAGCCATCACTTCTTACTTTTTCCATTTGGTTCTCATCTTTACATTTTTCGTATTTTTTTTTACAATCGACGTGATAAATATAAAGAAAATACACACGTGTAAAATATTAGTGAGATTTGAACTCGAGACATTAGGGATGCCAGACCAAAATTTGACCATTCACGTACAATCAAATTTTATTATTACAGAAATTAACTTTAGAATTTTTATTTGGTACCTTTTTTTTATTATAAAGCTTAATTTGTCAGACAAAATAATTATTAAAATCAAGAGATGAAAGTTAAATATGAAACCAGACACGTCAATGCTTTTTTGGGAGATCACTCATGGGCGAACCGAAATCACACATTTATATCGCTTCAAAAAAATGTCTTTTTACACTACCGATCAACTCATATTGTGCACATATAATACATGAATTTATAACAAAACTAAAAAAACCCATAAAAAGTTAATTTTAATACCTTAAAATAAATTTTACAAAATCGTTATCAATTATTATCTGATAAACATTTACTGCAGCTCATCTTATGAACATAATAGTTCACTTGATGAAAATAACAGCTCATCTGATGGACTTAACAACTTATTTGATGCATATAACAGCTCATCCGATGAAAATAACATATCATCTAATAAACACAGCAATATCTGATAAAGTATGAAAATAACATATCATCTAATAAACACAACAATATTTGATAAAGTAGTAGCTCAACTGATGAGCATAACAACTCATCTAATAAACATAACGGTCCATTTGATGAACATATTATCCCTAAATATTGTTGATTTTGTGATTAATAAAAATACACACCTACTGAATATTTATCAACATTTAGTGAATATATAACTAACGAATATACGATATAATTTTATTAATTTAGTAATTTAATATTTTATTTAAATTTTTCCGAAACAAAACAATAAGTTTTCAAATTTTCAAATTTTTTATTGTTCATATCGAGTTGGATTGTTGAATGACGTTGTTTTCAAACAAAAGTAATCATCTATATGTGTTAATTTGAATAACAAATTAGCACCGAGTGCATATAACATCACATTTCTATTTTTTTCTATACAAAAAGATAGATTGACTAAAGTTGTTGTATTTGGAAATAATAGTGAACATGTCTGAGACGACAGTGAATGTGCAATAGTGAATAGTGAATATGCGCAGTGAATATGTCTGAAATGACAGTGAAAATAGCAGAAAACATGACAGTGAACGTGCCTGAATTAGTAGTGAACACCACTTTAATGTGAATATGTGATAATGATTTTTTTTTAATTGGACATCTGAAAAGTGAACAAAAAATCTTTAAAAGAATTATTTTTTTACTGATAAAAATGATGATATAAAAAAATTTAAAACATTTAATATATTACATAATTACACTTTCCATATCTATTACATTTAATGAGTCTCACATAATAAGTAATGCATAATAAATAAACTTAAAAAAATGATTAGTCCAGAATTATCCACAAGATTCTCAACTTAAGGAGGTTCTCAACGGATCCCTAACCGTATATATATATATATATGGGGCAAATCAGTTGTGATCTTTTAAATTATGGATAAATTGTGAATGAATCATTACCAATCAAAATAAATAATGTTTTATCATTTTGGTTTCCTTATTTAGATATTTACTCCTTTCAACTGATCCAAATTTTCTCTCTCTATATATATATAAAATTTAAACCACACACATTGTGCTTGATAACTTGAAGTTAAAAATAATACATTATCACGTGCTATATATTTATATGTCCAAATTTTAAAATTAACGGATCAAGTTATTTTTGAATATGTAATTTTGGCACAATATATCTTGAAGAATCTATAGTATTTTTCCAACAATCATCAAATCAATTAGAATAAAACAATACAAATTTTGGTGCTTCGGTTTTTGTCCTTAGGATGGGCACACAAATCAATCTGCGGCTCGATTGGCGGTTTGACAATACTTATTTTTAATTTGAACTGAATATTTATTTTAGTAAATTAAATAAGTTTTCACTTTTCAAACATATTTTTATAGATAATAATGGACTCGGACGTCGTTTTGACCATAAAAATTTATCTTCCACGCGCGCACAGTCCTCTCCTCTCCCGTCTCTCCGATCATCATTAATAATACTCAAATATTTGAAATGAAACATAGTTTTGTTAAAACTATAAACTTTTTAACATGTTCATTATGAATGAACAAATAATCATTTGAATAAAGAGAATATTCATTTTAAGGAACAAAACATTTATTTCAGTTAAATAAATATTCACTTCCGTGAATGTGAGATTTGTTTCAATAAACAAATTATGTATTATAATGAATCCGAAATTCCATTCCACAAGCTAAAAGTTAAATTGAATGAACCGGACTAACAAATTCTATATTTATTTTCAATATTATATTTTCATTTTGCTAATTGCACAGTTTAAATATATTTTTCATAATGATCCTCAAATTTTCTAAATCAAACTTTAAATTGATAACACTCTCAGCTGTTGTCATGTTATTTAATTCATTCAAGAAATTCAGTTCAACCGAAAATCAGATAAAATGTTTATTATCAACACTTCTAGAAGGCCCCAAACCCCGAGGCAAGATAAGGCGACGCTCCAGACGGACGAGACCCTCACACAATTTATAATTTTCTGCTTTTCCGTTCGACTTCAGCTTCTCTAGCCGTTTTCCCTCATAAAGTTTTTATTTTTCGTCACACTACATGAGAGTATTTCATCGTTATTTTGTGAGGAGCACACAAAATGCTAAGTTTTACATTTGACGGTTAGTGATTATTTAACTATATGGTTGGATTTGTTATTGTTGAGAATTCCGCCTAACTAACAAGAGAGAAAACAGTAAAGAGCACACAAGATTTAACGAGGTTCGACAGTGTGCTACGTCATCGGGAGAAAAAGAGTGGCTG
Organism: Kalanchoe fedtschenkoi; assembly: GCA_002312845.1. Lineage (NCBI taxonomy): Eukaryota > Viridiplantae > Streptophyta > Magnoliopsida > Saxifragales > Crassulaceae > Kalanchoe > Kalanchoe fedtschenkoi. Next base: position 1,716,530 of record NQLW01000515.1, on the reverse strand, counting down.
TGTATTATTGAGAGTGTAGTCGTTGTCGTAATACCCTTTTAGGTTACAGTTACATGATATTTATAATGGAAACTCTATTCCTACACCATACCGCGGGCCTTTGGTACCGCAACCCCAAACCAACTTAATCCTGACCCACAACTACTAACCTTGTTGTCACCAACCACTGAGATTCAACCCTATGTCACTTCCTGCTCCACTTTGACATAAACCATTTATCAGTATATAAGTTATACCCAACAGTTATGTTCCTCAAGTTAGAATCTGTCCTAGTTTAATTGTTTGACGATCAGAACATAGTCTCATTTTTGCGCTGATGTTTTAGGTTTGTGTAGTTGTGAATTCGAACCTAATGCATGATATTTTGATATCAAAATTATGCGGACTAAAACATCGGTTTGTAAACTAAGACTACTGGTTCCTTATGATCAAACACTTAAAAATGACTGATTTCAAACCGAGGCATATGGCAAATTCGAGCATTGACTTGGGTACACCATTTGTTGCCATCTTTTGTATAGAATTGAACTTTTCATTATCGGCTTTAATGTGCTCCCTAACAACCATTCGATGTGGCCCCATATACATCTCAAACCATAACATTATAGAGTCACGACAGGTAGAAATGTAGAGTGAAACTTATAAGATAAATAATAATGACGGTTGGTGGTTATCCAAGTTTACGGTTGACTTAGTTTTGTGTCTCGGGTTATAGCTCGGTCATAGTTTTAAATGTTTGAATATGAGGAACTAAGTCTTTATTTCTAAATTTTTGTGTTTATCTCTTGTAGTTGTGAGTTCAAACTAATGACAGTTATGATCTCACAATGACACGAAATTACACAGTGATTTCGAAACATAGACTTATTTATTCATAATCAAATAGCTAAATATGATCAGATTTTAACTTAAGGCGCATAGTAAACTCAGGGATAGAATTTGGTAGACTATTCACCGTCATCATTTGCATAGAATTGCAAACTCATTTTCTAGCCTTTTTAGAAATCTAACATCTTTTGAGACAGACAACCTATTACCTGGAAAACATACCCGGTAATTTACCGGAGAGCAATCAGAACAATAATCTCAGGCAGCTCTCCGGCCAACTACATGGCCGAAAACCGTGTATTTTTGTGCAGTGATCATTAATCAGTCCAATTTTTTTCATTAAATATATTTTGATAATTAAATAGTTAGAACTGTAATTGAGAAATGATAATTAACAATTATCCTAAGGATAATAATGAAGCCTCATACTCATTTCGTAACACTCTTCCATCATCAAAACACCTCATCACTATTTAGAGCAATGTTCCAAAAAGCGCTAGGCGGCCCTAGGCGGTTGACCTAGCGCCTAGCGATTAATCGGCTAGGCGGGGATTAATCAGAATGATTAATCAAATGATTAAACGGTATTTTATATAATATATGTTAATATAATATTTAAAATGTATTTACAAAATATATCATTATGAAATCATGTTAAAATAATTAAATCATCAACTTATCTTGATTTCAGAAGACATGTTTTGTCATACACACTGATCCATATAATAAGAATATCACCATATACACAAATCTATGGCCTCAAGATAAAATTATATCTCCATAAACATCAGCATCATCACCAAAGTCAAGTGATAGCATGGCAAAAACGATATATGCCACCAGAAATCTTGGCAGTCCCTTTCTGTCATGTTCCCAAGCTCACTTGAATTACCTACTGCCCGAGTCACATTTCACCAAGCATCGAAATCGCAACCCCACTTAATAAAACTACACATAATCATTCTCCATGAACTTCAACATCACTGCCAAACTCATTTAAAAACGCGTAAAGGAAAACAAATTATAAGAACCCCAAGATATTGACGGCAAGTCGAAAACAAACTAGGTTAACATTCAAACTGAACATTCAAACTGTACAAATGTGAAGAGAGACACCTCAATTCGTCCGTCCGCTGGTCTTTTGAACGCACCTTATTATGTCTGTCCGCGGTCCGTCCGTCGCAAAGCCTGCACGTCTCTCTGAGTCTCCGCCTTCCGCCCGTTCGTCGCACGTCTCCGGCTTCCATCCGTTCGTCGCCTTCCTTCAACGCCTCGACCCTCGTCCGAAATCGCCTCAGAGCCGCGAAGATCAGAGCTCGACAAGTTAGGGACTTAGGGTTCGCGATGAGAGAGACGCGCACGCACGATGCAGACCAGATACAAACGAAACACTGTGTTTTGTTTTTTTAAATATTGCATTTTGACCACCTAGTTTTTAATTGACTGATTAATCACCCTTAGATCTAATTAATCCGATTTTTACCCGCATCGGCCAATAAAAAATGACAACCAACCGCCTAACGCCTAGGCGGCGATTAATCGGCCGCCTAAGCCGATTTTTATAACACATGTTTAGAGTAATAACTCTTTGGATTATAAAAGTCATTCTTGGTTAGATATTTGTCACGACCCGAAAAAAAATGAATGGATCGCAATGGCGTTTGACTTGTTTTTTTTTTGACCTTTAGTCAAACAAGCCTCGACGAAGAAAATTCAAATATTCAACGTACTAATAAAATAACATTTAAAATTTAAAGCTATTCAACAGTCAACCCAAAATCTTGCCCAAGTACATCAGAGCAACTACTAGGAGATGACAAAGTAACACAAATTAAATAACTGCTGACTGACGAAAATTGACTGAAGACTGGATGGAACCGTACCGATGAGCTAGCTCGTCGCAACTCAAACACCGTCGCTAATGAACAACTAATGATCTGAAAAGAGAATTTAAATATTGGGGGTGAGTCAAAAGATTCACACTATGAGTAAACAACTCGCTACGTATTTGGCGAGCCGAATGGGGGATTTCTTTTATTATAAGTTGATATCATATTTATAATGTGCGGCTCGCTCACCGTTCGTACTTTTATTGTGTACGTGAGGGTTTATTGATCTTCCTGTTAGCACATATATTTCTTATATCACATTAAATGTCATATCATGAGCCCCTTTTGGCTAGGCCCTTTTTGGCCAAATGCAAACGTGAATGCGTGACAGACATGAACTGCGACGTGAGCCCGTTTCGGCTATGCCCGTTTCGGCTATGCCCTTTTTGGCTAAGCCCTTTTTGGCCAGGCAGTCGTCACTGCCGATCCGGATCATTAAATCATTTACAGAACGCGCTATCTTTTCGCGTAAACAGAACGTCGCAGACATGATGCAGTATGTATGCACATGAATGAATGAGTGCTTAAGATAACAATTTTTCTTTTCCACATGAGTATATATTGTTCACATATTATACTCATTATTCTTATTTAATAGTCACATATTTAATTTTGTACGAAAAGAAATACGTAGGAATTATTTACTCAGCTCTTCCGAGTAAATCCAAAAATCCTTAATGCACTCGAGCAATAATAATGTTCCATTATAACCTACAATTTTACATTCTATAAGGAAGGCACACAAGCCTAAAATCTCATTGTTAACTCTTTAAACACAGATTTGACAGTCCAACTTTAGCTGCTAATAACTTCATAACTAGACACCACTAGCTTATGATTTTTATACCGGTAGAAAGCTTGTTTCAAGCTGACTAATTTAGACTCAAGAATCATCTAATTTGGATATCGGAAGCCAAAGTTTCAGACTTTCAAAGTTGGGTGTTTAAGCTGTCAAATTCTAACAGGCAGCTTTGAACCTATAACTTCAGAAAAATATTTCTCCCTAACCAGATGGAATTAGGAAAAATGTCATATATCCCTAGAAAGTACGTTTCATGTACTATCTGTTTAAAAAAAGAATCACTCAATTCCAACATCAAAACAGTAAGATATTCTCGTTCAAAGTTAGTAGACAGATTCGTCTAAACTAGACGACAGCTTTCTACTCTTACCTTTGAATTGAATTATCTCATTATTCTGATTGAACTACGATTCGAAACTTATATGGTTAGAAAGCTCTTTTCATGAAGAACAACCTAAAATCAATAATGGATGTAATCTGATGACGGAAGTTTAATCTAAGGACATGACAAAATTAGTCAATAAAGATGTTGTACTCAAGCAAAACCATGATTTACCTTGGACTCAAATGTTGCACCAAGGTCCCTTCTTCACCCAAATATGGCCTTGATGATTCATGTAAGGGAGAGGCAAGAGAGGTTTTATAGATGAGATGTGAGTGAGATTTGAAGGTGGGAAATGATGATGAATCCCACTCTTAAAATGTTCCTAAGTGGTGTTTCCATTACACTCCACCATCAAATGGTGACACTAATGGATGAGTTGGAGAATCCCACTCTTAAAATGGTCCTTAGTGGTGTTTCCATTACACTCCACCATCAAGTGGTGACATTAGTGGATGAGTATGGAAAGTGCCACTCTAAAATGTTTCTTGGTGCATTTCTTTTAGAATTTGTCTTAGTGCTTTCTTTACAATATTATTCACCACATGGATCATTTATTAATAATTGGAAAAATGTCCCGTTTCAGTTTAACCAATTATGCGTCATATTGAAAAATAAAAAAATAATATAATTAATAAATTTATATAACATATTATTTTACACATAATAGAAGCTTAAATGAGTACCAGGCCGGGAAGAAGTTACGAACGGCGTGATCGAAGTAGGCAATGCGTTAGTTTCGCAGATCTCACGTTCATTCCGCAACTCGATCTTCTAGAATATTATGGGTGTGTTTGGTTTAGGAAAAATTTGAAGGAAAAATTAGTTGGAAAATCATATGAAAAAATAGATGGAAAATTTTAACAAAATAAAGAGTATTTTACTATTTTTCTATGAATTTTTCATCTCTAATCAAACAAAGAGAAATAGGATGGATTCAGTGAGAAATTTAATTTTCATTAAATTTTCTTTTTCCTTAAATTTTTTCTAAACTAAACACACACTCTAAGACTGAATTTGATTTAAGAAAATTGAATAGAAAGAAAAATTTGATGAAAAATAAGAAAGAAGTCAGGTTGGATGGAAAATGAGGAGGGCAAGAATGCAATAGAGTCATCCATCCATTAAATGCAATGCATGCTCTCTCACATTGAATGCAGCAGATGGGATGCAACTACTTCCTCCTCCCTAACCAAATTCAGTTACCAATATTTATTAACTCCCTCTTCACACACCCCTCGCCCGCCACCTTTCTTTTATACCCCCCACCCCACCCAACTCTCTCCACCACCCATCATAACTGCGTCTCATCTTCAATGGCTGCCGGAGCCGAGCACGACCTTCTCTCCACCGAGATCGTCAACCGCGGCATCGAGTCCGCCGGCCCCAACGCCGGATCCCCCACCTTCTCCGTCCGTGTCCGCCGCCGCTTGCCCGACTTCGTCCAGTCCGTCAACTTGAAGTACGTCAAGCTCGGCTACCACTACCTCATCAACCACGCCGTCTACCTCGCCACCCTCCCCCTCCTCGTCCTCGTCTTCAGCGCCGAGGTCGGCAGCTTCAGTCGGGATGAGCTTTGGAAGAAGCTCTGTGAGGACGCCACTTACGACCTTCCCACCGTCCTCTCCGCCCTCGCCGCCTTCCTCTTCACTCTCCTCCTCTACTTCCTCTCCCGGCCCCGCTCCATCTACCTCCTCGACTTCGCCTGCTTCAAGCCCTCCGATGATCTCAAAGTACAATATACATGATCATTTCAGTTATATATATATATATATATACAGACTCATTATATGATCATATGGATGTTTGAGTTTGACCAGGTGACGAGGGAGGAGTTCATCGAGCAGGCGAGGCGGTCGGGGAAGTTTGACGAGGAGAGCCTCAAGTTCCAGAGGAGGATTCTCGAGTCGTCGGGGATCGGGGACGAGACGTACATCCCGAAAGCCATAATGTCGGCGGAGAATTGCTCCACGATGAAGGAGGGCCGGGCGGAGGCCTCGACGGTCATGTTCGGGGCGCTCGACGAGCTCTTCGAGAAGACTCGCGTGCGCCCCAAGGACGTGGGCGTCCTGGTGGTCAACTGCAGCATCTTCAACCCGACTCCCTCCCTCTCCGCCATGATCATCAACCACTACAAGATGAGAGGGAACATACTCAGCTTCAACCTGGGCGGCATGGGCTGCAGCGCCGGGATCATAGCCCTCGACCTGGCCCGCGACATGCTGAACGCCAATCCCAACAACTACGCAGTCGTGGTCAGTACGGAGATGGTCGGGTATAACTGGTACCCGGGCCAGGAGCGGTCCATGCTCATCCCCAACTGCTTTTTCCGGATGGGCTGCTCCGCCATCCTCCTTTCCAACCGCCGCCGTGACTACCGCCGCGCCAAGTACAGGCTTGAGCACATCGTGAGGACTCACAAAGGAGCTGATGACCGGAGTTTCAGGTACTCATCAACTTCTCATGTCATTTCAAGCTGTTGAGTTGCGTAGTGTGTCTGATTCAGCTACTTTCTTCAAATGTATTGTTTCTTTCGTTTGGGTTTGGTTTCCAAGAAGCGTCTCTCCTACGCCTTCCATTTTTATGTCTGGTCTGGTGGGGTTGTCATCTTCTCAAACTGGGGAGTATTTATTAGCCCATTCAAATGCTGGGTGTCAACTAATTCTGCAGTTGAATAAATGTGGATGAGTAGGCTTAGGCTACATGGTTAATTACTATGTGACTTTTATGAGCTTATTTTTTGCTAGCTGGAGATGATGAGTACTAGTTAATGTTGTTTGATGAGCAGTAGTAGTGAGTAGAAAAGTGGTCGGCAAGCAGCTACTGATGTCTTTGTTTTGCGTCTTGTTGAGGTGTGTGTACCAAGAGGAAGATGCGCAGAGGTTCAAGGGGATCAAGGTGAGCAAAGACCTGATGGAGATCGGAGGAGACGCTCTGAAGACGAACATCACCACTCTGAGCCCGCTCGTCCTCCCCTTCTCCGAGCAGCTCATCTTCTTCGCCACCCTGGTCTGGCGCAACCTCTTCGGCACCAAGCCCGCCACCAAATCATCTCCATCCGACTCCTTGCTGAACGCAGCAGCAGGTGGGTCCGCAGCCAGCACGGCGCCCAAGCCGTACATACCCGACTACAAGCTGGCATTCGAGCACTTCTGCGTCCACGCAGCGAGCAAGATGGTCCTGGACGAGCTGCAGAGGAACCTGGAGCTGAGCGACAGGAACATGGAGCCTTCCAGGATGACGCTGCACCGCTTCGGAAACACTTCGAGCAGCAGCATATGGTACGAGCTGGCTTACTTGGAGGCCAAGGAGCGGGTGCGGAGAGGGGACCGGGTGTGGCAGCTGGCCTTCGGGTCCGGGTTCAAGTGCAACAGCGTGGTGTGGAAGTCGATGGGGAGAGTCAAGAGGCCGACCCGGAACAATCCGTGGATCGAGTGCGTCGACAGATACCCAGTTCCGCAGCTATAAATCAGATGAGGACAAAAAAGCTTACTTAGCAGCTTTGCCATGGATATCAGAAGATGAGGAAGCCAAAGGAAGATGTATGGGTCTCAATCACTCCTTTCTACCATTATTACTACTGCACTATTTTTCTGCATAAAAAAAACTGATGAGCACTTTAGAACTTACAAATAATATTGGGTTTGTATTTTACTATGTGATATTGTGATGTTTTAAATGTGTATTGGATAAACAGATTTCTGAAATCAAGCTATTCTGTACTATGCATGAGATATCATCATAATTTGGTCCGAATTCAAAATTGACAATCAATTTAATTTGATTAATAGTTAATGGTTCGGTAGTCAAATTGAACCAAAATTTCAAAATTATTACTATCCATCATCATAATTTATGCTTCGCTGAACCAAAATTTAAATTATTAAAATAACAACAAAATCAGTATGTATTTATTTTTCTATTACTCCGTATATATGTAATTGATATATGCAGGTTAAAATTTGTTATTACACTATTTTACAAAATCAATATTAATTTTTATAAATTTTAGGGATACTTTATGGGTTTATATGAAGAAAAAAAATATTTTCATCCAATTTAAACCGAAAAGAAATAAAATACAATAATTTAATCGAGAACGGAAACACTCTAGATAAGTTTGATTTTTAATTTTGAAGATACAAAATGGAATAATAAAAGGGAAAAGCGGATATATCCCGTTATACAAGATATGTACCCAAGCAGCTTAAATAACATCATTTTGAATTGTTCATGATTTAATATTTCTAGTATTTTAGGGTTTCTAGTGTTTGGAGGGGTTTTTAGGGTTTATTTTTTTTAGTATTTTTAGGATTTAGGATGTAAGGTTTTAGAGTTGTGAAACGATGCCGTTTTGGATGTGTTTGGAAATAACAACAAAAACACTAAAAATATGAAAGTTTGAAACCAAAAAATCTTTAAAATCCTAAAACAATAAAAATTCTAAAAAAATACTAAATCTCATAAAAATAATCTAAAACTACATCATTTCAGCCTAGAGTATGTAGCTTATATACCCTGACAGGGTATACCCGCTAAGCCCATAATAAAATTATGTTTTAGGTTGATTGATTCACGGCGGCATGTCATGTGCATGCTCCAGTTGAGTCATGTTGTTTGTTGCCTGCCCCAACTACTCGCACTTAACACATACAGGTACAAGACAGCTTCTACCAGCTGACTGTGTAGTACTATCCAACACCATATTTCATCACAACCTGGCATTTAGGGCAAGAGTCGCACCTCCAGATTGCAAGCGATCCTTTATCTGATCTGGCAACTGGCAGAAATTTGATAAGAGAGACAAAGTTGGCCATGCACGCCATTTAAGTGACACTGCTACACCTCGAGAAAGGCAGTCAGATGGGCAGAAGAAGTAAATGCATTTCAAAGAACATGCCAAAGTAAAGCTAGGTGGACGAGGTGCATGCGACACTGTGACGCCCCAAATTGGCATTTGTCTTGAATCATCCTAAACAAATGTTCCCTCCATCCTCGTACTTATCAATACGTTTGTACTCAAAACTCTTTTCAACAATATTTGTGTTTTCCGCATTTGACAGTTTCGTCTTTGCACACGAAAGATATAGATGAAGTTTTTTGGCACAAGAAGTTTTGGCATTTGGGGTTTATAATCGTCATTGGTTTGGGTAGATGATGTTTGTTTAAAAAGGCTGCGGATGCAAAATTTGTCCAGGACCAAGACGCTCTACACACAAAGGACCCTCCCCATTGTCATACAGACATAATTTAGTGTCTTCTTTGCTTTGCGCGCTTCCATGACTGCTTGCCCTTGATCTTCCACTTATCAACTCCACCAGGGCGATTATGCTCTTCGATTTCCCTAACCTTCCGTTTTCTGCAGATCACGAATAAATGATAATCAATTCAATATATATGAAATTTAGACGGGATGAAAAACTTAAAGTTGTCCCAGCTTGTGATATCAGAGACATGTGCTAAGTATATATGAAACAGATACAAGAGGAAAAGAAATTGCTTCATCCAACATTTGTCTAGCAAGCTAAAACTAAAATAATGAAGGGACAGTTATTCTAAAACCTTGCCCACAGTTTCACTTCTTTTGTTGACAAGACACTTTCTGACCTGATTCTCATTATAAGTTATACATATCCATTATCAAATCAATATTACAAAATCTGGTTATGTGAGCATTTTAACACGCGCTTTTAGTAACATTCAGATGCACTACTGTGGCCATACCGACTGACCATTTCAACCATATACAATAGGCAGGTGAAAAAATGCCCTGAGTAATCATTTACAAACGCACCTGTAGTCAGCAAGATGTTTGTCAGACAACAATTCATCGGCAAGGGACGCCTTTCTCTCCCTCTTGGTAAGTCTGCCGGTGTAAAAGTCAGATGCAGACTCAACCATGGTGCCAACCTAAAAATGTTCAAGGTACAGAAATGAGATGGCACAACGATTTCTATCCATTTCGCCACTGCCTGAGAGTATTAACAATGAGCTTGCCTGGAAATATTTTGGAAGATTTTTCAATTTGGTATCACCCTTCTTATAATGCCTCTTTGGGTCAATAACATTCCTCAACTGCAACATAAAAGAACAAACAAAACAGTAAGTTAACAACAGAATTAAAAAGTAATTACAAATATACGTCCAATGACTCCTTTTTTAAGGACTTTAAAGAGTGCCTGAGAAAGCGAGCCGTTTAACAAGCAGTTCCAATTCCGGATGAGCATATTTTTTTCTTTACAACAGAAAGACAGCGGATACATCACAACTTATTCAAACATGGAGAAGCAGGGTGAGTATTCATGTTTAATAGATAATTCGAAAGAATCCGATAGCAGTACGCTCTAAATATAAACTTGCCCATGCCAAGATCTTCAACACCAAAACTCATGTATATTTATTTACAAGGCCAGACAAATCAGTTGTCATCAGAATAAAACAATCGACATGACATAAGACATACTCCCTCTGTCCTCTTGTACATGTCACTCAACCAAATTTTTTTGTCCACTTTTACTTGTCACTTGACAAATTTCAATGCGTATTTAATTTCAACAATTATCTTAAAACTTCAAATATTAATCACTTCATTATCATAATCAATAAAACATATATTTCTCACCAATAATCATCTCCCAATTTTACTTATTGCAAACATTTTTTCAAAAAAATATTAATCACCTACTTATAAAATTTGTTCAACAGCTAATATTAATTGTACCTTAATATACTCAAATAGTACAACATAAAACTAGGTAAGAAATACTGAAACATTCAAAAGAAAAATACATACCTTGAGAAGCTGCAGGTCCTTCTTCAATTCAGGAGTTAGGGTCTGAGCAGGCATGTCGAACCTACAAAACGGCAAAAAAGTTGGTAGATCGATAAACATAGGAACGCAATGACAAAGAACGAAAGGGCAGAACAAACCAGTTGGTTCCGGCCGTATCCTTAATCTGCTTCCGCATTAACTTGTTGAACTTGTTAGGGTCAGCGGGAGGGACGAAGAGGCCATCAATTAACTCCGTTTTAGGTTTCCATAGAGCGCTAGTTTGTAATTCCGGTTTGTGATTGCTGCCAGAGCTAGGCTGCTTCGATTGCGAGGAGAGAGAAGGCAGCTTCGGCTCCCATGAAAGGCCTATCAGAGAATTGCTCATAATTATATTGAATTGAAGAGCGCGACGGCGGCCCTCGAACGAGCTGACGAGTGCGACGGCGGCGCGGCGTTAGGGCGAGAGGTTAAGAAGGCGTTGCAATTGAGAGAGAAGCGAAAACTCCAACCCGGATCGTAATACTGCTGATAAACGATGACGTTTTTGATTTTATGTTATTTTCTTGCCTTTTTATAATAAAAATCAAAATTATTCCGCTGCTAGAATCCTCATCGAACAGAAAAAAGCCTTCACATTGGTTTCACTTACAATGTTAAATCGAACCGAATTAAATTGAATTATTTCATTATATTTTTTATTGTCTGTAAATTTATTTAAATATATAATATAAATTAATATCTTAATACTAATATTTTATATAAAAATATCTTATTTAATAAACAAATTAAAAAATAAAATTCATTGAAAAACTATATCGAACCATATGGTTCATTTCAATTTAATTTTTTGAAATATATGATTTGATTTGATTTCAAAATTTTCAAAACGTTACAAACAATTCAATTTGAATTTATATTAAAAACCAAAATGAACGGAGTCTTTACACCCTACTTGATTCTGTGTAGGTTCTTTTTTTATTTTTTTTTATTTTTTGCGATGGTAAGGGACCGCACACCCGTCCACTTTGATAGTGCTCATACTCACTGCAGGTCATCTCACGCGCACGTCCAAGACCTTGGGATTGTTAGACAATACCAAGACCACTAGACCAATACCTTGTTGATCTGATTCAAATGCATCAGAAAGGCAAAGATGCTGCAGATGGTCGAGTTAGCCAAAAGGCGTTAGTGATTCTCAGTTAAGCTCTATATTGGAGGCGGTAAAGCTCTGGCTTTGACGACCACAAATGCACAAATCAGATGTTCTATGTGTACGTTTTCTTGTCAGTGTTCTCTCTTTACAGGCTCACTGAATAATTGATGACCCGCAGAGAGAAATTAAGAAGACTGAGCATGCTAATATTTTTTATTTATTATAGGCCATGGAGAAAAAAAGCCATTGCTGCAAACTGGATGGAGCCTCACCTGAAGTTGTTAAAGCTGTGAGCTGCAACTAAACCTCCGCCAATGTACTGAACTTCATTTTCATAGTCTAGTTCTCTGTCTTTAGGATTTTGATGATGGGCAGATGACAGAGATGTTAGTATCTTTTAATAATCTTGGTACTCAAACTAAATTTGTATATGAAATTTGGTGAATTTCGGAGGAAGAAAAAATAATGATTTATTTCCTTACGGTATAAAACCGTTACGAAAATACACTGGAAATAGTAGAGAGATAAACTCTCGAAATGAAAATGCAGAGGGAGGAGTTGCTAATTACATGTTACATTCGCTCTCTTTTATAGAGGAAAACGCATGCAAGGCAGCAGTGGAAAGCGCATGCGAGGCGAGCGTTAAAAAAAACGCATGTGGACCCCACTCTTTTTGTCTTATTGTATCATAATTCAACACTCCTCCTTGATGCAACATCTTGCAACTCCAAGCATTTGTCGAAACATTTCAAACTTATCACTTGAGAGACCTTTGGTAAAGATATCTGCAACTTGCTCCTCAGTTCTACAGAACTTTAGCTCAATTTCGCCATTTTTGACCAACTCTCGAATACAGTGATACCTGATTCCAATATGTTTGCTCCTGCCATGAAACACTGGATTCTTAGCTAATGCAATAGTCGACTTATTATCACACATGATCAATGTAGGCTCCTCCTGCTTCTGTTTCAGGTCTTCCAATATTCGTCAAAGCCAAACTGCTTGACAAGCTGCGCTAGTTACAGTAATGTACTCCGCTTCAGCTGTAGAAAGAGCAACAACCTGTTGCTTCTTCGAAGACCATGAAATTACTCCATCTCCAAGATAGAATGCATAACCTGATGTACTCTTTCGAGTTTCCACATCGCCAGCCCAATCACTGTCTGAATAGCCTGTCAGACAAAAATCATTTGTGTGAGAATATAGAATTCCATAATCTTGTGTTCCACTGATAAACCACAGTATCCGCTTTGCTACTAGTAAGTGTGACTGCTGAGGTTGCTCCATGAACCGACTAATGATTCTAACTCCATACACAATGTCAGGCCTAGTTGAAGTCAAGTAACGAAGACTTCCAACTATACTCTTGTAGTAGGTGGAGTTTGCTAGCTCGCCTGTTCCATCTTTCTTCATCTCAAGTCTCTCAGCAACTGGAGTACGCACTGACTTCATTACTTCAAATTTGAATTTCTTCAAAATGTCTCCAGTGTACTTCTTCTGAGAAATGAAGACTCCATGATCAGTTTGTTCAACCTCGATGCCTAAGAAGTAGGACATCAATCCCATGTCAGTCATCTCAAATTGATGAGTCATCGCCTCCTTGAACTCGATAAACATCGCCTCTGAACTCCCGGTGAATATCAGATCATCCACATACAAGCATACTATCAGCATTTCACCGTCTGCACCTATCTTGATATACAATGTGTGCTCATAAGGACACTTATGAAAACCATTCTCCAGCATATACGTATTAATCCTCGCGTACCATGCTCGTGGGGCTTTCTTTAGTCCATATAATGCTTTCTTTAGTCTGTAGACATTGCTCTCTTGCTCTTTCTGAACATACCCTGGTGGCTGTTTAACATACACTTCTTCTTCTAGTATTCCATTTAGGAATGCCGACTTTACATCTATCTGGTGTAGCTTCCACTTGTTCTGAGCTGCAAGTGCAATAATCAATCGAATGGTATCCATTCTAGCAACTGGTGCAAATACCTCAAAATAGTCAATTCTAGGCTTCTGTCTGTAGCCTTTCACCACTAATCTTGCCTTCAGACGATCAACTTCACCATCAGGGTTGTACTTCGTCTTGTACACCAATTTCACTCTGATTGCCTTTTTCCCAGCTGGCAAAGGCACCAACTTCCACATGTCGTTCTTCTCTATGGATCCAATCTCTACATCCATGGCCTGGATCCATCCTTTGTCTTTTGCTGCCTCCTCGAATGTTACAGGATCACAATCTGCAAACAGACAAAAGTTAACCATAGTTTCTTCAGAACTATCTTCCTCATCATCTCGAGTGCTTCGTAGTCTCTCAAAAGGACTGATGGAACTCTGGTTCGGGCTGAACGTCTAGTGGATTCTGGATCAACTGGTCGGTGAGGTGATTCAACTGGTGCACGTGTGTTTTCAACTGGCTCCTCCTCAATGAAGATACTAGCAGACTGTCTAGCATCCTTTTGTGACCAATCCCAAGTCTCATCTTCAGCGAACTGGACATCTCGGCTGATAATCAAATCTTTAGTGGTCGGGTCATACAACTTGTACCCCTTCGTATCAGCATTGTATCCAATAAAGATACATCTTCTGCTCTTATCATCGAGCTTCCTCCGTTGTTGTTCTGGAACATGAGGATATGCCACACACCCAAATACGCGTAGGCATGAAACATCTGGCTTTTCACCACTCCATGCCTCATTTGGTGTCCTTCCATGAACCGCCTTCGTTGGACACCGGTTCAATAAAAACACTGCACAATCTACAGCTTCGGCCCAAAATGGCTTTGGTAGTTTCTTGGCCTTCAACATGCTTCTGGCCATCTCAAAGATAGTCCGGTTCTTCCTCTCAGCTATGCTATTCTGCTAAGCTGTGTATCTGGTGGTCAGCTGCCTCTTGATTTCTTCGGTCTTACAATAGCCCGAGAACTCATTAGAAGTGAATTCTCCTCCTCGATCTGATCTTAGCGTCTTTAGAACGTAGCTGCTTTGTTTTTCCACGAAGGTCTTAAACTCTTTGAACTCTTGCAAACCCTCCGACTTTTCTTTCAAGAAAAAGACTCAAGTCTTTCTTGAAAATCATCAACTAGGGCCATCATATATCGCTTTCCTCCAAGCGACTCCACCTATACTGGTCCACATAGGTCTGTATGAACCAACTCCAATGGATGATTTGCTCGCTTCGCCTTTCCTACTGGAAACAGCTGTCTGTGTTGCTTCCCAAGCAAGCACGCCTCACATGGCTGGCGAGGTACTTTAATGGATGGCAATCCTGTCACCATCTTCTTTGAAGATAATAATTTCAACCCTTTGAAATTTAGATGCCCAAATCTCAAGTGCCACAACCAACTGCTGTCTTTCACCATCACCTGGAAGTTCATTTCAGCTTCCTTCTTAAGAATCCATGGGAACATCCGATTCTTTGTCATTTGGACTTCGGCAATGATCATCTGACTTTTGTCTTCAATGGTACAAATTCCATCTCAGATAGAGATAGTATGACCTTTCTCTGACAGCTGCCCCAAACTCAGAAGGTTCCAACACAAATCCGGTACATAAAATACATCTGTGATAGTTATGAAGAGTTTCCACAACCTTCAGTGGTTTTGCATGCTAACACCATATTTTGGTGTACTTCGGTAGCACATGCCTGTTCCGCTCGTTCATTCTCTAGTTTTGCTGGGCATTCAGATTTGTAGTGTCCGAACTGATGACACTGGTAGCATCTGATTTTAGACTTATCGCGTCCTCCACTATGACCACCGCGAGCCCTTTGAGAATTACTTCCGTTGGCCTGGTCTCGTCCCGTGTTGTGATTTTGGCCTTTACCTCGACCTTGTCCACAACCTCGTCCTTTCGACCCAGCTTTGCAGCGCATGTTCTTGGCTTAATTCGTTAACTTTTATGTTCATACGTTGCTCGTGTGAACACAAAGAACTCAGCAACATTTCAGTCGACATTTTTGAAATACTGTGCCCCTCTTCGATAGCGGCTACAACATATTGAAATCTTGCTGGCAACAATCGTAGCACTTTTTCGACGACTCGTTGCTCTTCCAATGTCTCCCCATTAACCATCATATTGTTAACGACAATTGGGACGCGGTCAAAAAATGCCAATACATTTTCCGAGTCAATCATTCGGAGTGACTCGAACTCCCCCTTTAGCGTTTTCAAGTGCATCCACATAACTCGTTCGTCTCCTTTGTAATTCTTCTGCAGGATAGTCCACGCTTCGTGAGATATTTGTGCCTTAGATATTTTTCTAAATACCGGCTTCTCCATGGCTTGGAAGATGGCATACAGGGCCTTCTGATCTTTTCTTCTTATATCCGCCAGTGAATCTTTTTCTTTCTTTTTTAGAGCATCAAATGCCTCCCTTACTACTTCGGTGTAGCCCGTCTCGATCAAATTCCATAAATCTTGAGACTGAAAAAATGCCATCATACGGATTGACCATTCGTCGAAGTCCGTACCGTCGAATTGTGGTAATTGTAATGAAACCGAGTTGGACATAATCCAACTATAATATAACACTCAAAATATCACTCCTGATATTTTATTCGACGAACCGAGCTCTGATACCAAATGTTAAGATCTATTAATAATCTCAGCACTCAAATTAAACGTGTATATGAAATTTGGTGAATTTGGAGGGAAAAAAATACTGATTCATTTCCTTACGGTATAAAATGTTACGAAAATACACTGAAAATAGTAGAGAGATAAACTCTTAAAATGAAAATGCAGAGGGACTAAGAAGTTGCTAATTACTCGTTACATTCGCTCTCTTTTATAGAGGAAAACACATGCAAGGCAGCAGTGGAAAGCGCATGCGAGGCAGCAGTACGCATGCGAGGCGAGCGTTGAAAAAAACGCATGCGGACCTCACCCTTTTTGTCTTGTTGTATCATAATTCAACAAGAGATAAACTGTATTTAAAAGCATATTATTTTATATATCGAGGCTTATGAAGGATGCGGTAACTCCACACTTCACAAAAGTGTGAGAGATTTTTGACCCATATTTCCGGATATGTTTCATGTCTTTGCGGTACAAGAGTTTCCTCATACATGGATCGGGTACATATATTATCAAATTTCTGCATGGTTACTGGTTAGTTGGAAACTAAGAAGTTCCGCAAGCCATACATTGATCAAGTTGCTAGAAGACAAAGTCTCAAATTTGTGGCACTTTGAAGCCACGACGTGGAAAAGGCTGTTCATTCTTCCCACAAGCTTGTGAAATCAGTTACTGTGTGTACCTTAGTCAGGTGCCAAATATGTATTCTATGTATCTTAAAGTGGATCCTCTGTTCTGTGAACTTTTAGGGAATATTTGGATTTATCAGGCCTGTGTTCAAGAAGTTTTACAGAGGTATGAACTAATTAGACCTCTTACAATTGTTTGTGTATGTACTCACATGGATTACTGTCTAAAAGCTATTTGGTTTTGTTCCCATAAACCATTTTTCTTCATCATTTTGACTCACATCACATTTGCGTCCAGCTTTATTCCAAACTTCGAGGCCTCAGCATTGTTGGCTTTACCTGCCATCATTTTGTTCAGAATCTTATCATCTCCCTTGAGATATATTTAGTGTTTCTTTGTTCATACTGTTAAAAACACTTTCTTCCTAAAGTTTTCTTCTTCTTGAATTGTCTAGCCAAAAACCCAAGAAGCCTGTCAGAAATTCGCAGTCACACAGAAAGTCAGAAAAGAAGGCGCTTAGACGAGTAGAGCAGCAGTATAGGAAGGCAAAATTTTGAAAGATTTTCCGGGTATAGGTCTGCACTTCAGCACCTGAGGCATTTACTCTTTCATTAATTATATTTTATGTAATAATCTTGTAGAGTCCGCATTCATCTTTACTTTTCATTCTTGAAGTTCTCTGTATTATTTGTAAAGGCGATATTACTAGTTGAAGATGGTTTAAGGCGAGAGCTTGGTTGGACCTATGCCCAATCCAAAGAGGAGGTACAAAAACCACTGTAGTGACATTCTTCGAACTTACAAATTAGAACCTTGAATTATGACTCTAGTGCTCCCTGATAAAACTGAAGGACAAAAGAAATCATTGGGTTCCTTAGGAGCAGCCCTTCCAATTATAAATTTTGACCCTTTACTAATCCATAATCAAATATTGATAATGAAATATTTTCAACTTGACAATTTAAAACAGACTTTTGAAATAATGAAATATTATGTAATGCATGAAAATGTAAGGATTTCGAATTCCGATCTATGCAGTAAAAAATGTTTGAATCCATTTCATTTGAATTAGTATTTTCTCCATTGTAATTTTCTTGAAGAGAGACCCACCGAAGAAATATTTTACATATATTGAATGAATGTGCTTTGCTTGATTTATCAAATGAGAGGAGAAGGGAGTATTTATCCTCCCTCGTACATAATTATAACCACACGTGATTTGTGGTGATGAGTAAATGGTGAAAATGTGAAGGCAAGGAGACAAATATGGGTCATCAAGAGTTGTTGATGAACATTTCAACACTCCCCCTCAGTGACACTGTCTCTCAATTCTGCATTTGAAATCATACCAAGCTATTTGCGGAATGCTTCAAATTTTATACTACTAAGACCTTTAGTGAAAATATCCGTTACCTGATTTCCTGTAGTTATATACTCCATCTTTATATCACCAAGCAAAACCTTTTCTCGTATATAGTGATAATGACCTTCCATGTGTTTTGTTATTGCATGAAACACTGGATTTTCAACTAGTCATATTGCTGATTGATTAGCACAATATAACTTCACAACATTTTTCACAGGCTGGTGCAAATCCTGTAATAATTATTTTAACCATGAACTTTCTAGTGCTGCCATTGTTGTTGCTCGATATTCAGTCTCTGTACTTGATAATGATAATGTTGGTTGTTTTGGCCTTTAGGTGTTTTGGTTTCCTTCACCTTATGCAGCAAATCATCTTCAATGGAGATATTAAGTGCAAATATTGCTTTACCGGCTTTTGTCTGCCACTTCTTACGATCGTCTGCCTTCTCAGCTGGTGGCTCTGACGTTTCGCTACCTCCAACTATCTTTCATAACCCTTGCCCTTGTAAATAGTACATGATGCGAAAACTCCAGTTGTTGTAGTTGTTGTCATTCAACTTCACAATTGAATTCATTGAAATAACATCTGCCATTGCTATTAAAACTTTCTGGAGTCGGTCCCGGACCCTCGCTAGCTCTGATACCAATTGATAAAACTGAAGGACAAAAGAAATAATAAACACTTTTGTTTCTTATTATAAGAGATGTTGCTGCCAAAGAAATGTGTTACTTGTATTGAATGAGTGTGGTTTGATTGATTTATCAAATGAGAGGAGAAGAGAGTATTTATACGCCACCGTACATCATTATAACCATATGTGATTTGTGGTGATGAGTAAATGGTGAAAATGTAAAGACAAGGAGACAAATATGGGTCATCAAGAGTTGTTGATGAACATTTCAACACTCTCTTTGTGCTGAAACTTTCTCATTGCAGTGGCAATTATTTTGGTGCGATATCGGTTAAAGTAGAAGTGAAATTAACTTGTGAAATTACAACCACTGAGAGTAATAATCACACGGTACGATAGATATGTACAATCGTTTTCATATTTAGAAATGAAACTGAATTGTTAAATTTACAACCACTGATAGTAACAATCACATTTTATGACAGATAAGTACAATCATTTTCATATATAGTTGAGCTAATGGGATTTTTTTTTGTAAAGCTCTCACCATTGGATTGCTGAGAATTCCTATTTTTAACCTAACATTTCTTTCCCAACTTTTTTTTAATCAAACAAAGGATGTATTCTCATTTTTTTATAAAAATGTTTCCTATCTTAGTCATTTTTCATAAAAATTATTTGATAGTATTTCAAACCAAACACATGATGATATTTCATTTTTCATTCTCATTCTCCTTACCCTCAAAATTTTCCTACACATAAAATTTCACTATACCAAACACACAGCCTAGAAGTGTGTTTGGTTTATGAAATGTGAAGAAAAAATGAACGGAAAATTAAATTTTCAATGGAATTCATCAAAATTTTCTTGTTCTTTTATTTATGGTGAAGAATTCATGCGAAAGTAAGTAGTACAACATTCTTTGTTTCCAATAAATTTTTCCTTCCTTAATTTTTTGTAGACCAAACAAGAAATTTTTTCTCATTTATCCCTGAAATTTTCTCTAAACCATAAACCAAACACAGCCTAACTAGATTTAGCCTTGAAAAATGGAGGGTTGGGATGTCCCATCCCCTTATCATTTGACGCCACACTCCTCGACAATCAAATTCCCAATGCAAAAGTGATTCAAGATCTGCCCATGTCGCCCCGCAGATAATGCCATCTCATGAGTGCATATATTCTCCCCTCATTACGCACAAAATTTCACGTAGAAAGAATCAAATCTTGCTGTGTGTCTGGTTGAATGTTTGATCGAAGATATGCTCAACCCCTTTTCGGGTCAATCATCATTCCATGAAATCGGATCTTCATTGTTCACGTCTCACCCTAGACACAATAACAATATCTCAATTTCAAGAACCTATTCCTTTAATTAGAGACCGAGCTACAACCTGTAAAAGGCCATTGCAATAAATCATTTATAATGATTGATAACCAAAAGGCAAAGTTATAGAGAAGAAAAAAGCGTGCTATCTTATGGTCCTTCAAATGTCATGGGTAGTCCATTTCATGACCATATCTTCAATTACAAGAACTTATTCTACATAACTTTTTATGGAAAAATGAGATATGAGGTGATACCTTATATCCCTTAGGTAAGGGATCAGATCAAATTACATAGTTTTGCTAGTTTTCTTTTTTCGTTTGAGAGGTTTTGGGGTTCTAGCATACTAGAATATTAGGATTATAGGGTTTTAGAATTTTAGAATTTTCAAATTTTAGGGTTTTGTGGGTTTAGGGTTTCATACCCTTAAGGTTTAGAGTTTTTGGATTTTAGGGTTTATGGTTTAGATTTTTTTTATTTTTTAGATCTTGTTGTATTTAAAACTATGCAATAAACATCATAAAACCTTAAAATGAAAAAAAAAAAACAAAACTATATTATTTTGTCGGATCTCTCACCTAACTTATATAAGATGTCACCTTATATCCCATAGCCCCACTTTTTATTTATGGATCAAAGTCTCGTGTAGCGGAATCAGATTACAATAATCTAATTAATATTTATTCAAAAGATGGTGTTTTTTATTGACAATTCTGATAATTAATAAGAGCGAAACAATAAAAACACATAAAATTTAACGAGATTCGAAAGTATACCTACATTATCATTAGCAAAACAGTAATAACACACAAGATCACAGTTACATAGTATTTGTAATAGTAACTCTAGGATACGGGCTCCACCTCGCACCTCAAGGTCCTCGCATCGCTCCACTCGCTTCGCTCCGACATCTGTCTTTTTATCTAGTATATGAACCATACCAAATAATTTTCAATTGAATAACCTACCGTATAAATGATGTTAGTCTAGTGAATAAGGTGTTGTATAACAACGATAGGCGGTGAGCGAATCCTAAACCGCAATCAGTTTGACTCTATTATCTAACAGTAGGGTGTGCACTAAAAAATAAAGACTAATTAAAAGTTAAAACCGTCTTTTAGCTCTCAGAATCCTTTTTATTTACTTTTTCCTACATTATAATTTTATATGGCTCTTTGGATAAGTTAGGGTCGCACCCGCGCCCACCCTTTTCTTTTGCCCATATCTTTGCCAGCATCACACACATGCCATGCCGCTACTAGGAGACCCATTTTATAAAGTGGCATTACAACTTGGTAATGCATGCATTTAGGGTGCTATATATAGTCGGAGCCGTTTGTCATGGGATGCTCGGAGGCCTCAGCTAGCCCACGGTGAAGGCTCAGCAGTAGAGAGATTGTTGTTGATGGTGAATGAGGTGGTGGTGCAGGAAGAGCCTCACGTGGAGAGGGGGAGAGTGCAATGCAGCCAAGGATGACTTGCCGGCAGCGGCAGATCGACGCCCACCCTTTTTTGTCATCGGGGCCTGTGGGTCGTCTGTCGGCGAGTTGTTCTTGGCTACACCGTGCTCTCCTCTTTCTCATGTAAGGCCTTCAATGCTAATCTATTGACAAATGCCACCACAGATAGAGCTGTGCTGAGCTTTCGCTTCATTTTCTCGAGGCACCAGCGAGTCCTGGATAAGGTCTTTTCAGGCCCTTGTGTTCTTTTTCTATATATCTTTTTTGAACAATTCAAACACTTTTCTGGCCCTTCAATACATCATCAGTTGGAGATATCTGGATGAGGGTATATATGTTTCTCAGATCTGTTTCTTGAAACGTGGCTGACACACCTATGACATATTCAGACATCATTTCACGTGCAACTTCAACATGTCTATGTTCTTGCTGTCATGGTTTGGGACGTTGTCTCTATCCTAATTTCAAGAACTCAACATGCGACTTACAAAGCACTTTGTAAATGTTCCAAGTTTAATACACTGAACACAGTACATGGAAACTAAGAATCCCATGTCTGAGATGACAGTATCAAATCCATTCAGTAGATAACATAACAAGCAGAGATTACTTGGAAACAACAGGAACATGAGGTTCCAGGGGCCACACGTCCGTAACGCAGCTTAGAACATCATCCATGGTTCTATTGTTTGAATGATCAGAAGCTTGCGGCGCCAGTGATGTAGTCTGGCCAGAAGCGGGGAGGAGGATTCCAGTGAACGAGGCCTCGTCTCTTGGGATGGTGATAGTGGGCGACACGCTCGTCAACCTGCTGTGGGAGGTCATGAGCGTCTGAGGGAAGCTCAAATGGGTTTGGAGAAGATGGTTCAAGCTGCTGGTGAGGGAGCCTCGAGCAATCATTTCCTCCGCTAGTTTCACCTGTAATATATAAATTGACTGTTAATGACCGTCTTCCAGTTTGCTGGCCATCATCCATTACAGGATAGATCTGAATTTGGATACATACATTAGCTCTCAGAGCTTCGACGTCTGATTTGATGACACGGTTGTTGGCTGCGGCGTCCTTGAACTGCTGGGCAGCCGTTGATAGCTGCTTGAACAGATAAGCGTTCTCTCCCGTCAGTTGATCAACCTGGGAGATAACTCCATTTTAAAGCGATATACTCGGGGAAGAGGTGAGGAAAGGGTAACTGCTGCTTTTCAGTTACCTGCGACTCAAGTTGCTGTAAATGGGCTTGCTTTCTTTTTCTGGAGCGTCTGGCGGATTCTCTGTTGGACACCATCCTGGATACATACGAACAGTTCAAGAAGATTTCAGGTTGAGATTTACATGTGATCGGTTATATATAAAAATGATCATGCATGTGTTTACAGACCTTTTACTGCGTCTGACATCAGTAGGGCTATTGTTGCTCTGCTCGCATGGACCGGCTTCAATCTCAACATCATCATATTCCGACTGGTCTGAACCACTGTTGATAAGCCTGCTTGCCGGAGTATCCTGCGGTTTTTTCTCCGGCAGGGGACTCCCGGCTAATTAAACCGGTGAGAAATGCATCATTGACAACGGAAGTACACATCGTATGTAACAGGAAACGATGAGTGCAGTAGCTGGGGATCAGACATACCGCATATGGAGGATTGTGAGTCAATTGTTGTTGTAGTGGTGGCAGCAGACCAGAGTAAGTCGTCAGGAAATCCGCAAGCGGTTGAGAGACCAGTCAGGATCTCCTTCACCACGCACAGCACAAAAGAGTGAGGAAACAAGACGTGACTGACTCTCCATTAGAAATCAGCTATGAAACATGCAATGAATTGAAACGAGAGAGGCCACCAGCAGCGTGGCCAGAAGTAACGGAGGTCAGCTCCTTGGATGGTCATGCCTTTAAGGCTGTGTTTGGTTTAGCGAAAATCAAATTTTCCATTTCAAATTAAACAAAGGATCAAATGGATTTATCAATGGTTTCATTTTCATTCAATTTTTTTTTTAAAATCAAACACAGCCTAAATATGCTTATTTTTATCCTCTTTTTAGATTTAGGAAAAATAAAGAGAAAATGAAAATTAATTCATCATAAATTTCATTATATTTTTTAATTTGTTTTATCGAGTTATGAGTGGAAAATCATAATATAACTGTGAAGAGTCAACACACTCTTTAATTTAACTTTTTTCTTAAATATAAAGTTTCATTTTATTTTTTCATCAAATTTAGCTAAAAAAATATAGATTTCTTCAAAAAAATTATCTTATTTTCAGTTTCTTCACATTTTTTATCAAAATTTTAGGTACAGTAAATATATTTAGGCGGTGTTTGGTTTAGAGAAAATTTGAGGAAAATGAAAATGAGAAGGAAAATGAAATCTATCGTGAATTTCATTTTATTTTTCTTATTTAGTTTGAAATAGAAAAATTGAAGGAAAATTTAAAATCTCTCCTTAGTTTACTTAAACTTTCTTTCTAATTTTTCATTTGATTTTCTTTCTCACAGTATTTCTCTAAGTCTGTGTTTGGTTTAGGAAAAATTTGAAGGAAAGAAAAATTTGAGGGAAAATGAGAAAGAGAATCCTTGGTTTGGTTTAGGAAAAATTGAGAATGGAAAACTAAATGAAAAGTTCGATGGAAAAATTGAAGGAAAATTTGTTTAATTTAAAGAATGTTTTAGTACTTTCTACAAAAATTTTCACTCCAACCTAAACAAAAAGAAAATAAAATTGATTTTAAGATGATTTCATTTTCTCTCATATTTTCTTTTCCCTGTCACTCTTTCCTCAAACCAAACACAGCCTAAATAAAACATGAAATTCTCCCTCAAGTTTTTACGTTCCCTCAAATTTTCCCCAACCAAACACAGCCTTAGTAATAGATCAGAGTTATATACACAACAAACAAGGTAGGTACGTAGCTAGATAATAAGCTGAGATAGGAAGCATATAACAAATGAAAAAGGAAAGTGAGGAAGCAGTACGTACCCGAGCTCTGACATCGAATGTGAAATCAGCTGGGATATCAGCGTTGAGGAAGAAACAGTCGTCGTCCAGCTGCTGTCTGATACTATCAGACCAATCTTCTGTCGTGGTTGTTGTGCTGTCTAGCCTGAGAAACTCCTCCAGCGCTAGCTTAGACGCGCTGCGCTTCATTCCCACCTCCAGCTTAATTAGTTGATGATGAATGTGTCAGGGAGATGGAACAGAGAGTGTGTTTTTATGCTCGTAGGGAAGAGTGAGTTACGCGTGTTCCTTTTAGTGGTTTTTAGTGGTTTTGAGTGTTGTCTAATAATCTCAATATTTTGAGTTCAAATTCTGTTGGTATCGTATTTACGTTTAGATATGCTGAAAGTGCGCGTGAGTTGATCCGCAGTGAGTATGAACGTCACTATCAAAATAGAACAAAGCAAAAAGATGGAAAGAAAGAAAAAGAGGGAGTTAGGCTTCCTTCGGAAGGAAGGAAAAATGAGTCAAATAATTGGCTCGCGATTTTGAAGATGATGAAGATGGATTTACACACCATAAAAATAAAAAAATAAATAAATAAGAGTCATTTTTCGAAGGTCTGGTTAACCATTTGAATCCGATCAATTATTGGTAAGAAGTTTTGTCGGGCATTGCCTAGTAAAATTAAATTATAATAAATCAACATTTTGACGTGTATTATTTTAATTTTTAATGTGTTATGACACTAATTAATTAGACTGTGTTTTATTTAGGTAAAATTTGATAGAAAGAAAAGTTTGAGAAAAAGTGGGAAGTAAATGGATTTTTTGAAGAATTTCATATAATTTTCCTTTATTTGGTTTTATAAAAAAAAATGTCAAAGGAAAATAATAAGGAATTCATTTTATTTTTCATTATCATGTAATTATGAAAAATATGAAGGAAAGTATCAACATTTCATCACTTTCAAGTTCAGACATTGAATTTGATTGAAGAAATGGTTATTTGTTTGAGATATATTGAACTTGATCGAGTTGGTTTCTTAGCCGTGGGAGTCTCATTTTCTACCCAATTTTTCACTAATTTTCTTTTCCTCACATTTCCTATCTAAAATATTAAATTTTATTAATTTTTCATCAAATTTTCATTTTTTATGAACCAAACACAGCGTAATTGTGCGTGATCCGCATGTTAAATAGAAAGGCATATTTTAAAGTGCATATGAGACAGACGAGTGAAGTGGTTGCCGTGCCCGAATGAGAGTAACCAAAAGAAAAGAGTTTACTACAAAACAAAGAAATAAAAGCAGAGACGGCACAACACGCTAAATAAAAGTCTTCGACGCCACTGCCCACTACACCACTGTACGTACAAATCATGGCTTTCGATTTTTGTCACCAATCCTTTTATATTACCTTTCTTTTTTAAGGGAAAAATTCCAAATCACAGAAATTATTATTATTTATCTAATTATGGTACGAACTATCACGATTTTTAAAAAAATTTGATAAAAAAAATTGGACTGATTTTGGATGACGCTTAAGATTAGTTTGTTTGAACACTTAAATATAATTGGTCTTATTAAATAATATTAGTTTGAGTGAGTATGAAAAGCCGTCATTTTTATATGTACAAAATGATATTATTTATTTTGATAACCAAACGACGTAAAAATCTAATTCTTGTAATAATATTAGTTTAGGAATGTAATGATAAATTTTATTTTACAAAATCAGTCAATTTTTTTCATCGCACCATTTTAGAAAATCGTTGTAGTTCGGACCACAACTAGATAAGTAATAATAGTTCAGGACTCTTTTGACTTTTATCTTTTTTTATCTTATCAAAATTTCAAATTCTATAATTCATTATTAGATTTTTAGGATTTCAGAATATATAAGACTATACTCTCAACATTCTAAAACATTTAAATGATAAAAAGTTTACGCAATCATTTTTCTAAAAAATATAAAATATCACCTTATATCCAATAATCAAAAATCACAATCATAATCTCTTATATAAATAATAATAGTGTTAAATAATCTGCTCTAATTTTTCTATAATAGCCTAAAAATTATATAAAACTATCGGAAAGAATTATAATTTTGAATGTTTTATTGTGAATGAACAGTAATAATTCAATAGATAAACATGTGCCACTATTAACAAATAGCTGTGTTTAATATAATCATTCACAATTCATATTCTTCATCATGGGTTTAGGAGTAGGCGATGTGTGAAGTGAGCTGCTAGCCACTCTTTTATTACCTACTCCGGTCTGATAGCAAAAGGTATAACAAAGTAGCTTCATGATATGGACACCCACCGCCACAACACAGTCAAATAAGAAAAAGCTCGCTTTGAATTACACAACTTTTCTCTTCTTAATCTTTATGGTTCAAAGCTCTTTTGATCAAGGAAAAAGTGCTAAAAGTATTACTCCACGTATATTATTGTTTACTAGTATGCATCCGTTGATCGACGGCGTAGATGGGATAGCGATGGTTGGATAGAGAAGACTATTAGGTGTGGTTGGAAGTGTGAGGGGGTGACTGAGCTTATTGGGGGAGTATGGTTGGAGGTGTGGTGGGGGTGGGCAGGAAAGATGAGTGACGTGATCGGCACGTGACGAGGAGCGCGACACCCACAAATACTATTTTGTTATTATTTATTTATTTAAATATTATCTATTATTACTATTTCATTGAACAATTATAGATAAATTTTAAATTTCTCCTGAATATTTCAATTTTATAATTTCATATCAAACTATAGAACTGCTATAACGCGCATGCTAGATTTGTGCGCATCGCTCTCAGCGATGTGCCCGCAAGATCTTCACCAATTCAGCTTATTTCCCCTGCCTTGCCCGACTCATGGATTGGACTGTTGGCCATCAATATGATGTTTTTAATAGACATTGAAAAATAAATTTTTTTAGCTAAACTATCACTACTTTTACATTTAAAATTGAAACTATCCGAGTTGTCAAAAGTGCAAAATAAAAGTTAGAATGATTTTTAAAATAAATTTACACTTGCATTTTAAACTACTCCCTCTGTCCTCTTTTACATGTCACTTAACCGATTTTTTTTGTCCACTTTTACTTATCACTTAACAATTTCCAATGCGTATTTAATGTCAACAACTACCTTAAAATGTCAAACATTAATCACTTCATTATCATATTCAATAAAACAAACATTTCTCACCAGTAATCATCTACTAATTTTACTTTTTGCACGAATTTTTTTATAAAAACATCAACCACCCATTCATTAAATTTGTTCAACCGCTAGCATTAACTTCACTTTAATCTACTCAAATTAACCTTAAACGACATGTAATAGAGGACGGAGGGAGTAATACTATGTATTATAATTCCCCGGCCGTACAAACACAGAGGCTTTTTATTTTATAAATTTGAGTACAACATTACTTCAATAGTATTGGACAATTATACATCACAATCACATAAAATAGTTTTTGATCATGGGTGTAAATATGTCATGGTAATTGATTCCTTGTGACTGAGTGAAGCCATTTGCAACCTATGATGTACTCATCAAGTGGCACAAAAACTATATATCTCTCATGTTTTGTTGCTTTCATGAGTACGTCGATCTCTCCAGATGCATTGGAAATCATCTTAATTCCTCTACGTGAAATGCATGAAGGTGCAACAGGTAATATAAGTCTATGGTAGATTCATCATCCATCTCTTCCTGATATGAAAATTATTTTTCTTCACAGAGAACACTATATGTCTTCGTACAAAAATCTTATGCTGGATCAGATCATACATATTATGTTCTTTTTGAGCGAAGGATAATATCACTATGCTCAACACTCCCCCTCACTTGCGAGGACCTTCGTTAACCTCGACAAGTGGGACCTCGTGCGGACCTAGTTAACCGTCACGGGTATGTTCTAAGAGTGTGGCCAAAACCCGCTCTGATACCATGTTGAATTGTTGGATCCACACTCAAAACCAATTGACAATGAGTGGGGGAGTCCAACTATATATTAGGATCAATTTAGAGCTTCCACTGGGCGATGTGGGATAATACCACTATGCTCAACACTCCCCCTCACTTGCGAGGACCTTTGTTAAAAGGTAAAGGGCATGTTCTAAGAGTGCGGCCAAAACCCGCTCTGATATCATGTAGAATTGTCGGATCCACATCAAAACCAATTGGCAATGAGTGGGGGAGTCCAACTATATATGAGGATTTATCTTGAGCTTAACTTGAGCGATGTGGGATAATACCACTGTACTCAACAGAAAAGATATCCTAAAGGCTAAATGCATGGATGTGCTCTAATAACCATCTTGTCGGGTCCACCGCTGCGCCTTCAAACACCCATCCACCTTAATGTGATCATATGTTGGGGCTGGTTAAAAAAGGTTTCAATGAGACTTTCATCATTCGAAACAGTAGTAGATGGTTGTTGATTAGATATACTGCAATTATCACGCATTCTCTCAAAAATAATAAATTTAAATTCAAAACTAAAGTGACGAGTTAAAAAAAAATAGAATAAAACGTTCCCTCAAAAATCACGATACGTGGATTCTCGAGCAAATAAGATTTTGGTTCTGTCTCACCGTCACCGGCCCATAAGAATCGGGGGCCCGAAACGCAGCGAGCTCGCGGAAAACCAGACACGCGGGAGACGATGGACAACGCAATGATTTGACAGAAGCCGAGAGACTTCCGAAGAACGTTCTGGAAAATGGTAGAATACCAGATTGTTCTGTGTGTATAACTGTCGCTCAACCGAGCGCTAGCTAGAGCTCATCTCCTCGGTCATTCTTTCTTCTCCGGCTCTACGATCTCGGTTGAATCCCTACACCATCAGCCAAATCATGAAGCGCAAGGATTTCGAGGACGCCTACGACGACTTCTCGTGCTTCTCCCTGGCCGCCCCCGCCAGAAAATCCAGGCGACTGGTAATCACACCGCTCTTCTTTTTCCTCTGCATCACTTGCCACTTCCTTCGATTTCTCCTTAATAGCTGGATCAGTTGACGTCTTTAAAAATTTCGAGTGATTTCCGTACATGAAAGTATGAGTTTCTGAATTTGTTCGTTGCTAATTTGTGAAGGACTGTGAGTTGCCGCCGATCATCGAAGAGGAGGCTGTCGGCGGAATTCCGACAGGACCTGATCAAGGCTCTTCGAAAGAGAATTCACATTCTGGAAAGGTTTTGCTGCCTGATGAAGTCCCTGTTGTCGACGCCGTAATTCCTAACCATCCGTCTCAAGAGCTAGCTATTGTTTTGTACAATCCTGCAAGTGTGGCCGCTCAGGGGCTTGTGAAGTCTCCGAGCTCCTCTAACTTGTCTCTTGTCATGAATCCTGAGTTGCTCTCAGGCTGGAGAAGTAAGTACCAGCAGACTGTATACTGCAGAATTGGATAATTCCCTGCTATTTCAGTGATCCTTAGTTGGCATTTTGTACAATTGCAGATCAGATGCTTTATCAGGGCTGTCAAAGCAGGCTTACTATCACCGAGTTGGACGAGGACTCGGATGAGCTTAGCAGCTTCCAGTCAAACAACTCCATGGCTGTTGTTCCATGGGTGGCATCTCAGCAGCCACCGTATGCATCAGCAGGTCCAGAGCCCCAGGCAACCGTCATGACCTCAGAGCCAATGGAAGCTGACGCAGACTGCGAGATGATGGAAACTGAGGATCCGGCTACCAGTGCACCCGGGTACATCAATCAGGGCCTCGCCATGAACAATGGAACCATTGTGCAGCAGCAGGTGCAGCCGCATTGTCTGCTGCCGCAGTATCCCCCAAACACTTGCACTCCTATACCCTTACCATGGTAGTCAAAGCCAATCAGGAATCAGGTTCCGCTATAGCGCAGGAGGCCAGCATTTTGCTTAGAGGATCAGTTGTGGTGGGAAAAGCATTATTACCCTCTTGCTGCCTCATCTTGTAACACTGCCGCGCGAGTTTGGCGGAATATTCTGTTATACAGTCTCAATCGGGATCAGATGAGTTGGAGATTTTTATGTGATTGCTTATTTCTGTCAATAGTCTCCCTCTAGTGGATAAGATCAAATCTGACTAAGAAAATTAGAATCAACGAGACTGATCCATAACAGTATCATGATCTTCACAATGTATAGAGCCAGCGCTTATCTTTGAAAATTAAGGCGGTGTTTGGTTTAGGAAAATTTGATGAAAAATTAGTAAAATTTTTGTTTAATTTATATGAAAAATATGAGAGAAAGAAAATTAGGGAAAAAATTGGATGAAAAATGTGTTTCTTATTTTTAATAAATGCAATCAAATTTAATGATTTCAAATAAATAATTATTTTTTAAATAAATTCAATATATTTTATCAAATTTAATGCATAAAGTGATGAGAAATTGATGTTTTCACGTATTTTTCATAAAAATTTTCATAATTAAGAAAAATGAAATATATTTCTAATAAGATTTTTTAATATTTTTTTTATGAAAATAAATAAAAAAAATTTAAAAAAAATTCTCCCAAAATTTTATTTTTTTTCAATTTTCCATTAAATTTTTCTTCTACTAAATTTTCCCTCAACCAAACACACCTAGGAGTCGAAGGCCCCAATTTGCCAGATTGCCATACCAAATCCCGAACGGACCATTTTGAAAACAATCCAAACTTCTGGGGGGCCATGAGAATTTGAGCAGCTGATACGACACACAAGTCGTGAGTCGTCATCGTCATCGTCATCTTTCAGTGTATTTATCTGTTTGACGTCTGCGTCTCTACCGTTCAACACAACTCCTCAACCCAGGTCCCAGGTCCAGTAGCACGCAATTCAAAGCGTGCCCTGGAACATCTTCCGTCTGCATTACGTCTCATCACTCCAATCATCGGGTTCGAATTGTCACCTCCTCCTCGCGCTCGCTCGTGTTCCAGTCACACATTTATTGCATAGTGAATTGATATCGTCGCCTGAATTGCCTGGGAGTTGAATTGGTTTTCCGGAAACAATGAGGATCGAATCGGACGGTGATCTGGTGACTGCCTCCAGGAATCATCTGGTCTTCGCTTACTACGTCACTGGCCATGGCTTCGGCCACGCCACCCGCGTTGTCGAGGTTTTAATTCCGTCCTCTCTCTTTCTTTCTATGATCGAAATTTACCTGTTGATGCTGAGTTTTGTCTCTCTATCCATATAATTTTATCGCAGCTGGTCTGATCGAAAAATATGAAATGTTCTTCTCTCTGTAATTGTTTTTGAATCTGTTATAGGTTGTTCGTCATTTGATCAATGCTGGCCACGATGTGCATGTGGTCACTGGTGCTCCTGACTACGTTTTCACTTCTGCAGTCCAGTCGCCAAGGCTCTTCATCAGGAAGGTATGTATGCCTTTTTCTGCTTACTTGGCTGCTGGTAGCTTGGTCCAATGGTTCTGATCTGTTTACCTTCTTCTGTTTTTGGAATTAAACTAGTGGTTGTAATTTTGTTCTGACTGATCTGGCATGGTAGTTAGTGCAAAACATAATTACCGGAAATTCGTATTGTAATATTCTCATCAGAAATTAGCCTTTATTGGATTACAATTCAGTTAAACCTTTTAAGCTGTCTTTCTCTTGAGTTGGATGAAACTAAACCATTACAGTCCAGATCTTATGGGTGTTGGTTTCATCCCCCCACCATATTGTTTCTGAACTTTTTTTAAGAACGCAAATAACCGTCTTTCCCCAGCTATACTCATACTTAAAAAGATTGTCCTTTGCCACACACCTTGGTGGGCCAATATGAAGAACTTTCATTTTCCTGGAAACTGTAACTGAAGATATTGTCTGCTGAACGATTTTAGTTTCCCAAGGATGTTACTGGAGAACATGCTCCTTCTTGAAAAAGCTAATCTAAATGGTAATGCAGGTACTTTTAGATTGCGGGGCAGTTCAGGCAGATGCATTAACAGTGGACCGCCTTGCATCATTGGAGAAGGTATAGCTCAGGCACTGTTATAGTCCGAGAATATTTTCTCTTCACATACGTTTTTTGTTTCTTTTACTACAAGCTCCGCGAATGGCATCTGAGCATTCCTTTTAATGCAGTATAAAGAGACAGCTGTAGTTCCCCGGGAATCCATTTTAGCAACTGAAACTGAATGGCTGCATTCCATAAAAGCTGACTTGGTGGTATGCGAAATGAATTCAGGGTTATTTTAGCTTTTTGGCCATTTATTTAGCTAAATCTTTAGAAATATTTAACCTTTCCCGTATGTATTACGAGTCACAGAATAATGGTATTTTTGCAATTAGGTTTCAGATGTCGTTCCTGTTGCATGCCGAGCTGCAGCTGATGCTGGGATTCGTTCTGTATGTGTGACAAATTTTAGGTTAGTAGCCTTTAATTTCATCTTCAAGCTGCAGGATTCAGTAGATGTATTTGATGCGTTTGTATTTTACATTTTACTCATGTCATCAGTTAAACTGATGATTATCCTTGTTTTTAAAGTGTATAATTTCACACTTTTACCAAAGGTTGTAGAATTCCCTGCTACACGTGATTTCATAGCATAGAGCTTGTGTTAATAGCAGACTTTTGAAGTTAATTGTTGGTGTAGTTTTGGAAATTACTGTGTTTAATAGATAAGTCCAATAGTAGAATAGGAGAAACATAAGGTATTAATGGGAGAGGTCAGGACACTGTAGGTTCAGCATGGAATGATAGCATACTGATGACTATGGGCTAAAGCAAATAATTCAATGTTGAAACTCTTGATCATTCTTTGCTTAGCTTTACACTGCTCACTGTCCGGTTTTATTTCTGACGGGAGTTATTTGTTTGTGTGTGTTGTTAATTGTCTTTTATGGAAAAGGTAACTCTTAATCCTCTAAAGTTGACAAATTTAGTGCTAATAATCATGCCTTGTCAGTTGGGATTTCATCTATGCTGAGTATGTCATGGCTGCTGGAATTCACCATCGCTCAATCGTTTGGCAGGTGATTGTTAATTTGCATTCTTTACTTTTAGCCACTATTGTCTCATTGAATTTCTCTGTCCGTTTTCGACACTTAGGCAGAACGGTTAATTACATGTAGATTGACCTAATCCCATAAATGTCTTTTTATGTCGTTTTAACTTAGTGTTACCCCTGAAAACTTTTGGTTAATTTTGTATGAGCCCATTACGGTTTTTTAAAAATATTTGCTGCTCATTTTTTCTCTAACTCTTCATTTGATAGTGAAGAATTAAACAAAATAAAAGAACAATTAGATGAATCTCTTACTTTTAAGTCCCATAACTGGAAAACGATTAAAAGAAACTTAAAATCTACTCGGGGCCTAGAAACTGTCAAGAGATAGATCTAAGAGCTTAGCCTGTAGTTAGTATGATGCAATCATTGTTATGACAAGTAGTGAAGGATCAAGGAAGTAACTTGAAACTTATAGAGTTGTTTGCTGGATTGCATCATTTGTTTTTGCTTCTGTAATCAATGATTGAGAAGATGGTGAAATTTACCTGATATGTTAACTATGGTTATTGCAGATTGCAGAAGATTATTCTCATTGTGAATTCCTAATTCGTCTTCCAGGATATTGCCCCAGTAATTTGAAGCAACTTACCAATTTTTCCATCCCAAATAAAGAGATTTTATAGCCCCATATATTTTATTTGTCTTCGTAGTTTGATATTCAGTCATCATTTAACCTCGCAGTGCCTGCATTTCGTGATGTTATTGATGTGCCCTTGGTCGTTAGAAGGTTGCACAAGTCGCGCAAAGAGGTCTGATATATTGAACTTTAAATTTTAGCATGGTACCAATGATGGACAATTTGTTTATTGATGAGTGCATTGCCCACTAGGTGAGGGAGGAACTTGGGATTGGTGAAGATGTAAAGCTGGTAATCTTCAATTTTGGTGGACAGGTTGGTTACTAATTTATTTGTTTTCGAGTTGAGTGATTTCTCAACAAGAATGTTATCTGCACTTGTAACTTGCTTTTGTTGGTAAAACTTGACCACACCTTTTTATTTGCAGCCAGCAGGTTGGAAGTTACAGGAACACTACTTACCTTCTGGGTGGCTTTGTCTGGTTAGCTTCGCTGAGCATCTGTACATTCGAATGATTCTCTATAAGTTAGTGATTTTTGTTGTTTAGGTTAATCAAAACATCTTCGTCACTGATTTAGGTATGCGGGGCATCCCAAGATCAGGAGCTACCACCTAACTTTATCAAACTTGCAAGGGACGTATACACACCTGATATTATGATTGCTTGTGATTGTATGCTTGGTAAGCAAATGCGTCATTCTTTTAGTTTTGTGGTGAACTTGTTCCTGTGAAGTTAATAACATGTGATCAACAGGCAAAATTGGATATGGGACTGTGAGTGAAGCATTGGCATACAAACTTCCTTTCATTTTCGTTCGCAGAGATTATTTCAATGAAGAATCATTTTTAAGAAATATGCTTGAGGTAAACTGACTTGTACACACAACGGGCCTTACGGTTGCTATTAGTTACTCATTCGAACTATCAAGGACAGAAAATGGAGAAATTTATATCACATGGTAATTTGCTGCTGCAGTACTATCAAGGTGGTGTGGAGATGATTAGGAGAGATTTGCTAACTGGTCACTGGGCCCCTTATCTTGAACACGCAACCACTCTGAGGCCATGCTATGATGGAAGTATAAATGGTGGTGAGGTAATCTATGACAAACCTCAATGGCGATGGTATTTATTTAATTTTAAATGGATGGCCAAAGAGCAGCCATGATTAAAGAATGCGGTGTGTTCTTCTAAATGTCAGGTTGTATGTTTTGAATGCATATTCTACGCAGATGCATAGAAACTGACTGTTAAAACTTGATCAAACTGAAAAAATGATATCAAGAGACAGGAGTTCAGTTTTTCAGATAACATTTGTTTGCGAAATAGGCCTTATGGACAGGGACACCCATTTTATCATTGTTTTGCTTGTTTGGAATGAATTTAGTGTAATTACTTTTTCAGCTTGTCCTGTATGTTGGTCAAAGAAAATAGAGGTAGACTGGATCCTAACATGTTGTTTGTGTACCTATGTGCTTGTCCAATTATTTGCTAACAATAGTACAAATATGAAATATGCAGGTAGCAGCACGCATATTGCAGGACAGTGTTGCTGGAAAAAATTACGTATCTGACAAGGTAAACCTTGTATTGATGAGATGTCTTGTTATACTTCTGTTTGAAGCATCTCTTCTTCGTCGTGGAGCAAATAGATAACTGCTTAATTTCCTTGATCATTCGATGAGTCTAAGCAAGCGACTGATATCAGCCAAGATGTCGTAGCTATCCACAAAATCTTTGACGATCCATTCACACCAAATTGCTGCAAGCACATTGAGTTTGGCACATATTGCATAATAATGCAACACATGGAATATAAACATAATCCCTCATCCCTCATTTGACTGCAGTTAAGTGGCCCAAGAAGATTACGAGATGCCATAGTACTTGGTTACCAACTTCAAAGAGCCCCAGGTAGAGATATTTCTATCCCAGAATGGTACATAAATGCTCAGAGTGAGCTTGGTCTTCGAACTAGCGTTGAGCTGAAAGACGGGACTGCTCTCATACAGTCGTGAGTTTGTAGTTATTGCTTTTGGCTGGCATTTATGGAACTTTTTCTGTGACTGAATTTGCTATTGTTTGCCTTGTTTTACTCTTTTCCAGAAGCAGCACAGAGGACTTTGAAATTCTTCATGGTGACATTCAGGGCCTTTCTGATACAATGGCTTTTTTAAAGAGCTTGGCTCGTCTAAATGCTGCACGTGATTCCGGGAAAACTGCTGATCTTCTGCAAGTACGAGAAAGGAAAGCAGCAGCTAAGCTCTTCAACTGGGAGGTAAAATATGAGCTTGTGAAATCGTTTCTTTAAACAGACACTCGCATTGTGATCTTGGTGGAAGTGCCCTCCTATCATGCTGTTGTATATTGTAGGAGGAAATCTTTGTTACAAGAGCGCCTGGAAGGTTAGATGTCATGGGAGGAATTGCTGATTACTCTGGAAGCCTCGTTTTGCAGGTCAAATTACTCCATATGTTAACCTTTTTATTTTTTTTACTATTTTGTGTGCATAGTAGAGTTTACACTGCTGACATTTCTAATAGTTGGGATGTTTCTGATGCTGCAAACTAATTTCATTACATAGTATGAGTTTGTTGAAGGCAGGCAACTATTTATTCGTACTCTTAGGCTGTGTTTGGTTTAGGGGAAAAGTTATGGAAATGAGAGTGGAATGGAAAGTTGGAAGGAATTCTATGTTGGGTATAGGAAAAGTTGGGGAAGGGATTTAGATGGAAAGTGTGTTTTAATACTTTCGCCCAGAAAATTTTCCAGGTCCAGCCTAACCAAACTAGAGGAAAATGGGATAGAATCCATGGGGAAAAGTTTTCCCTCCCATGTTCCTTTACTCCTTATTTCCATGAATCAAACAGACTGTAAAAGTACAGTCCACACCAAATAAACAAATTAATTTAACACAACAATGAAAAGGCCATTGCATTTTTAAATTGCTGGTCCGTAATTTTCTATTTAATTTTTATTGTAAAACTGAAGTTTAAACTAAGAAAATGTAACTATCCAAACCTAAGCACGAGGCAAGATACTATTCTAAATTTATATTTAAAAAAAAATTATTTCTCTCAGATGCCAATAAGAGAAGCATGTCATGTGGCTATTCAAGTTACCCATCCAAGCAAACAAAGGCTCTGGAAACATGCACTTGCTAGACAGGAAGCAAAAGGCCAGGGGCGAACACCGGTGCTGCAAATTGTATGTGTTCTGGGCATTCCATATACTGATTTTACGCATATTGTTTGATATATCTATCAGTTTCTTATTTGATTCTTCCATATGGTTATGTTAGGTGTCTTATGGATCTGAACTGAGCAATCGCAGTCCAACTTTCGACATGGATTTATCAGATTTTATGGACGGAGAGAACCCAATATCTTATGCGGCGGCACGCGAATATTTTGCAAAAGATTCAACCCAGAGGTAAGCTCAGCTAATGTTTAATTTGCCTTGCATATGACGATGCAGAGGTATTTCTCACTAGTTTCTGCTGTAGGTGGGCTGCTTATATCGCTGGAACAATATTGGTTTTGATGGCTGAGTTAGGTGTGCGGTTTGAGAACGGAATTAGCATGCTGGTATGAGCTGTTTATTTTAATAGCATTGCTGGTTCATGTAAATGAATCTCCCATGCCCTGTGCCCCTTTCCCAGTTTGTCTGTTCTATAACACAGTTGAATGTGCATGACCAGTGTTTACTGACTAGCTTTAAATTAGTATCTTACCATGTGAAATTTTTCTGCTGATTACTAGATAACGGGCAGAAAGGCATGTCCACTGATCTCTTGCCACAATGTGCTATTAGTGAAATGTTATATATGGGTGATAAAAAGTACCTTAAATTTGATGCCATTCATCTCATATAATTTGCCGGTTAAACCACTGCCTACTTTTGGCAAATTTTAGGTTTCTTCTGCAGTTCCGGAGGGTAAAGGTGTATCATCATCTGCCTCTGTGGAGGTTGCTAGCATGTCAGCCATTGCTGCTGCTCATGGTATCACTATTTTCCTGAACAATTAGCATTTTTTTTCAATATAGAATTGCAATAGCCAAAACCAAGCCATGGGAACTTGGAAGAGATATAATTGTACTTTTCAGCATATGCAAAGCCTTCATGATCAATATATTATATATGTAATGCCTGCAGGAATCACTATCAGCCCAAGAGATCTTGCTTTATTATGTCAGAAGGTCTACCTTGCCATGTCCAATTCCATTTTCTTTAACTGTTCACACCTGTAAGCTCTGTTGTTAACTTTCACCTTGCTTATAGGTGGAGAATCACATTGTTGGTGCACCATGCGGTGTGATGGACCAAATGGCTTCTTCATGCGGTGAAGCAAATAAACTTCTAGTCATGTTGTGCCAGGTGTGCTGCGATGCATCACAGATAAATCAATGAAAGCCATGTTTTGAAAGTGCTGTGGTTCAATAATGTTTTATTTAATATGATTGCGCTGTGTATTAATGCTGCTGCAGCCAGCGGAGGTACTTGGGCTTGTTGATATCCCTGGCCACATACGATTTTGGGGGATTGATTCTGGAATTCGACATAGGTGTCTACTATTCTTATAATAATATTCATTGAGTGGTGAGAATGGAAGATTGTGTTCTTAGCATACTACTTGTCGCATTTATGCAGTATCGGCGGTGCGGATTACGGATCTGTTAGAATTGGCGCCTTCATGGGTCGAAAGATGATAAAGACCATAGCTGCCTCCATGTTACCCCAGTCATCAGATGCAGATTATGTGCATCCATCTGACTTGGAAGATGATGGTGTTGAGCTGTTTGAAGCTGAGTCTTCATTAGATTATTTGTGCAACCTTTCTCCACACAGGTAAGATTCTTCCTTTAAGGCTTCTGGCTTGTAATTTGAAAGTTTTCCATCTCAATACTGAATCTTTTCCTTGTGCTATTCTTATTCCTCAAGATTCCTCTTTCAAGTTGATGTTGGGGATTCTTAATTATCAGTATGAAGTTCAAAAGTAACAAGCTACATTGTGAATGACAGATATGAAGCTTTATATGCTAAAATGATTCCAGAAACAATTCATGGCGATGAATTTTTGGAGAAGTATGCTGATCA
Organism: Kalanchoe fedtschenkoi; assembly: GCA_002312845.1. Classification (NCBI taxonomy): domain Eukaryota; kingdom Viridiplantae; phylum Streptophyta; class Magnoliopsida; order Saxifragales; family Crassulaceae; genus Kalanchoe; species Kalanchoe fedtschenkoi. Next base: position 1,677,102 of record NQLW01000515.1, on the reverse strand, counting down.
CTGTGATTCGGTCACAGTTATTGATCCAAAACGAAGTTATGGAGTCCAAGCACCTGCGAGACACCCTATATATGAGAACTTCCGTGTCCATGTATGTGAGATCACCTCTAGTTTTATCCATTGTAAAGAAAATTTGTATAGTTTGAGGTGATGCTTGTCCTAACTCTTTAGGTGACTGATCTTGCATGCTATACAGGCATTCAAAGCTTTGTTAACCTCTATTGTATCAGATGAACAGCTCAGTGCACTTGGCGAACTACTGTATCAGGTGCTTGACTCGTGTGATTCTTTCATTTATTTACGTTTAAAATAACGCTAAAAAACTAATATATTTGAACTTGTGAAACAGTGCCATTACAGCTACAGTGCGTGTGGTCTTGGCTCGGATGCAACAGACAGGCTTGTGCGGCTGGTACAGGAAATGCATCATGGTAAAAAAGATAATCAAGAAGATGGGACTCTGTATGGAGCAAAGATCACCGGTGGTGGCTCTGGGGGCACAGTTTGTGTTATTGGCCGCAACTCTCTAAAGAGCAGCCAGCAAATCATCGAAGTAAGCTATACTTGAACTCAGTTTCTCCCTCTCTTTCTATGGACTGTGCAGTTTGGATAGATTTGCTGATAAATTTTCATGTGTTGGGTGGAACAGATTCAGAAGAGATACGAACGTGCAACTGGGTACTTGCCATTTGTGTTTGAAGGCTCATCGCCAGGGGCTGGAAAGTTTGGGTATTTGAAGATCCGCCGACGGTCCTCTGTGAATTAAATGCATAAATGTAATAGTAAATTAAGAGGTATTAGACTAGAGACCCATGGTAATAAGGGAAAATACTGATCTCTTATTCATTCAGTCGGATATAAGTAAATATTTAAACTTTCTCAATATTTTTCCCCCCGAGAAAGGGCTCTTCTATTCAATGTGCTGAATCCCAGCAATGTATGAGATGCAATGGAAACTAATAGCGCCGGATGCCATCTCTGTAACTTGTATGTTGAGATCCTGGTAATAGGAACATCAAATGGACAGCACTAAATTATCAAGTTATTTTTAAATGTAATTTGCCTTCTGATCTTTGCTACTGTGGGGCAGAGTATCTTCACCTACTGAAGAAGCGGACATGCAGATGCAGCTTGGCTGAGCTCATCAAAAGAGTAAGAACCGCCGGAATTCACACCAAGTTCAGTGCGTGTTTCAAATGGGGTGATGCAAAATATTTACTGTCTGCCGTTCCTTCAAGTTAAAATTGTATATAACGGGGGGGTGGGAGGAGAGTACTTTTGTTTGATAATAATACCCTTCAATATTTTCATCTATAATTTTTTTTATTTTCTATTCTATTTATTAATTATGAAATATTATCAATGTTAAATAATATTATTCTAGGATAAGTTTTATTCATAAATTAAATTATTTTAAATTACCTGTAATTAAATTCATTTGGTGTAAAATATACCAAAATTTGATAATACAAATGTCTTTATATAGTTTTGATTGTAACTCAAAATTAATAAGCAATCAAACTTGGCTTTTTAATATAATAACAGTAAATAACATTTTTTGTCGCACCTCTTGAATTCTTGTACAGACAAGATGTGTATATAATCAAAAATAAAATTGACTTTGTACGATTGACATAACTAAGTTAAACAAACACATTAATTATAAATATTATATTATCACTGGTATCGTGATTACTCGTACCTAATAAACTCAAATTACCTTAATCTTCACATCAGCTAGAGATTTACTTTAATCAAGTTCCGTCTTAAAGTTTATTCAGAGTGATTCATGTTGTTTATTAAGAGTGATGCAGGCTACAACATAAAATAATTCTACATGTAACATTTCTTCAGGTACAGAATATAACTCTGGAATGGAAACCTAAAGTTGGAAATTATGAAACTTCGTAAAAATAGACGGATACCCCCGACCACATGGGAAGAAACCGCGCTTGAGTAAGCATGAGTTAGACAACCTTATGACTTTTGTTGCTATGAGTTAGCTTTGTGTAGTCATTGTGAGTCCATGGCAACGACTTCTGGTGGTGGGGAGAAATGAAATGGGGAGAGTTTCAACTTGAGCGGGCTGCGGGGTGATGTGACGGTCTTCTTTTCCTTGGGCACACCAGAACATCCCAGGACTTTCCTGACTTCATTTGCAAGCTCTATTATATAGTCTTCCTCATGTCCTGTGTTCAGCAAGTCATCCGTCATCACACAATTGTGAGTGAAGGGCAGACGAGGGAAAAAAAAGCATCGAAGGACTCATCATCACAACTCAAAGTAAGAGACATGGATCATACCTATGTCATACAATGCTTTCTCCATCTTGAAAATGTATTCTCTGTTGTTTCCACATGGTCCTGATGCAGTCGCAATTTGCCTGAAGTGAAAAAACAGAAGAATATAAAACATGGACAGTGACTGGAAATACAAGAGTCGGGTTAGATTAGAAGTTATATTTGCACCTGGCCATTTCTTCTAGTGGGGCTGGCCCCAGGTAATACTTGTTAGATTCTTTGTCCGGCGTGGATGTGAAACTGCATATTTTTAAAAAAATAATATTAACACATCTTTTATGGCTTGAATATTATAGACTTCAGCTTGTGACACTCTTACACTATAACTCCTGTTAAGGCAGGCTTAGAGTCATCTCCTTCCTTTGAAACCATCAAAAGCTCAAAATCAGAAAAGTTAATAGAAAGAACATATTAAAACTAACCTACAAAAGTTCACAGTTCAAACAATAAGGAACATAAGTTTACCTTGTAAAAGTCTACTAATGTTTTTGTGTCATACTCGCATTCTCTTTGCTCCAGATACTACATAACATAAAAAATATACTCAGTCTACTTGGCAGTTCATTTTAAATGCAGTTCAGTCGGTACAACCGTCCGCTAGTACTGTTTGCGCTCATGCCTCAATGAATCACTCACATTTGTAACATTCTGCAATGGCGTCTCATACACTAATCCGACATGTTATCATGTGTAAACTTACCTTCATTGCTGCTCTTCGCTTCTCAGGGCTCCCACGTACGCAGTAAGCAGCCCCCCACTGTGATCGAAAAGAAACAAACTAGCCATCAGCCAGACATACATACGTGCAGCAGATCGCAGTAAATTTGAAATATTTCTTCTGAAAGAATAAGCAAGTTCAACTCCACGGGAAGGATGGAATATGAACTTACACATATAGCTCCTTCTTTCTCCTCTAAGGTGCAAGTTCTAGCAGGATGCTCAGGTGTGCCTCTATGGTCAATGCACGCTAAATCCAAAATTAGAAAAACAAAGAATGGTGAATTATTAAGGAGTAACAAGCCGTTGTACACTCAGGGTGCACGAAAGAGAAGTAATAATAATAAATCAAATTACCCAGATCAAAGACGCGTCTATAATCCTTAATATAGCCGATAATTTTTTCATCATATTCAAAGCCCGGGTTCCACACCAGAGAACCGTAGCCAAAGATCCAGAAAGACATATTCGTCCAATCAAGTCTACACCCTCCTCAAGCTAAATCTGCTCACAAATAAAACTATCAGAAAACCATCATATGATACATGCATCACTGACGAACTGATAACTTCAATCAAATGCTCCTCCATTTTATAATCCAGATAAATAGAGATGCTAATGATAATAAGCAGCAAGCAACAAATATCACCTGGAACTCATCTATGCCCATCTGTACACAGAAACGATTAATTTTGCAGAGAAATACAAATCTGATTCGCAGCTAAAGACAGGAGTGATTTCGATTGAAAGTTTCTAAACAAACTCTACCACTTCGATCCTCGCCGACACTCAAACACGTACATCGAGCAGCGAAATGGAACATGCATTTCATCGGCTGCTCAAATACAATCACGAGAAGCAGATGAGCGCACTTACGCCGCGAAGCTGAGGTCCTGATTCAGCGGTACGGACGGATAAGATCCGATGTAAATGGACTGTAATATGATGAAGAAGCGGAGGGCGAAGCAGGGGTCGGAGAAGGGCCGATTGATCGACAAGGGGCTTGCAGAATAGAATAGAGTAGAGAGAGCAGAGCAAACCCTAGATCGACCGAACCTCTCGCTCTCTCGGCTTCTTCCCTCAGCCTCGTCGATTTTCGGAGAGGAAGATGCGCTCGAGACTGAGATGAGTATTTATAGTGGGCTTCAACTACTTCAAAGCATGCTCAGTGAATGCTTGCTTATTCCATAATTTAATTTTCGAAACATTAATTAAATGGAATTTAGTGCTTACGAGTATAGTTAATGGATAAATGTTTAGTTCCACATGGTCCATCACATAGACTGTGGACACTGTCAATAGAGAGATCTATATGATACTTTGAAAAATCAAAGTGACATGTGTCATTTAATCATTGATTCATAACTTTTTTTCATTTTTCAACGCATCATATGACTGGTCAAAGTGTCACGTGACGTCTCTACATTTATGTGTCTATAATCCATCCGAAAATTTTTCTAAATTAATGATAGTGTGGTCGCCCGTGTTTCTGAAATTGCCCCTTCTTATATATCATTAATTTTAAAAAGAAAAGTAATCCAAGCAGTTCACCAGTAAGATATAAGAAAGTTATTGATTTGAGAACCGATCAATGTCTTAATAAATAATTAATAATATTTATTAATTATAAAACTACTATTTTCAAAAAACCACCGATGTTTTTAATGAAAACCGGAACCGCATATATTTTAGGGAAAATTATAAAATGGGGGTACGTACTATCACCTATTTAAAAATCACGGTCATAACTATTTGATTTTAAAATTCACGGTCTTTTTTTGTTGCGGGGTTTAATTGTAATTTTGAAAATTTTAATTGCACCCAGAAATTGTTTATTTCATTTAAACAAACCCCCAATTAATTTAAAAATGAGAAAGTACAAAATGAAAGTATGTACTATTATCCATTTAAAAATTATGGTTATAATTATTTAATTTTTAAATTTATTTTATAATTTTCTATTTTATTTTTGGAGTAACTCGTAAAAAATAATAAATTTTAAAATTAAATAATTATGACCATTATTTTAAATAGATGATAGCACATACATTAATTTTGTACTTTCTAATTTCTAAATTGATATGGGAGGGGGTTTGTTTAAATAGAATAAATATTTTTTGGGTGTGATTGAGATTTTCAAAATTACAATTGAACCCCGCAACAAAAAAAGACCGTGAATTTTAAAATCAAATTGTTATGACCGTGATTTTTAAATGGGTGATAGTACGTACCCTCATTTTGTAATTATCCCTATATTTTAAGGACAACCACCAATATTTTCATTTGCTGTAATTTAACACCTTTTAAAATTTTATTTTTTTAAATAATAATAATTGGTGCCACCTTATCATCTTGGTGGCAAACAATGAAGGTAAATTTTTTAAAAAAGTGTTGTTTGTTAGTGGTGTCAATATATTTTTATTATAGAGGAAATTGTAAAAAAACAGAATATTACTATTAAGTTTTTGTAAATAACAAGTATTATTATTCAAATTCACATTTTCAATGAAAAATATAATTTTTGATTTCATCATGTAATTATAAGTA